>CM073779.1:88114575-88231642 GCA_037158775.1 Hetaerina titia
GTGGAACGAGGGACTAGGATGAAGAAAGAAGGCAATCGAGGCGGCATCGCCCAATTCATGAAAAATAAAGTGAGAATATAGAATATATATAATATAATAATAATAATATAAATATAATGTAGTTAGAATACTCTTATCATACTCAGGGTCATAAATACCACCCTGCCCAATAAATAAGCGAACTGAGGCCATAAAAACTTTCTTTTGCAAAATTTAGTCTACATCGATTTTGTTCCCTTCAAGGTTCCCTCCATTCGTTGCAATGCACTTATTTCATATTCTTTTCCACTGTTTAAAGCATTTATTCACAACTTTTACCGCACTTCACCAAAACACTTGATGTTGATTCGTTGCTCCATGATTTCGTCAATTTCCATTTTCGACAAAGAGAAAAAAAAGAACAACAGAAACTAACATAACTGGCATAATACGCACAGCTCGACGACCTGCCAAGCACAGACGGCTCATTGGGTCACAGGCAACTAGCGCCGCTAGTGGACGGGGCTATAGCCCGCGTCCTGGTCGCCAGATTGCACCAGTTCGCGTATCTTTTGGGCAGACCACGTACAATCGCCGTCAACATCCAGGAATGAAGAACATTGGGATCTAGGAAAGCGGAATGAAAGAATGGAAATACTTTTGGAAGTTTGCGAAAACGACAAATTGGTGGCGGCAGAAATAATTTTTCAATGCCACTAGCGAAAACGACGCACATTGAAAATGCCAGGGGATATACACAAAGATAGCAAATTGACTTTATGCTCGTAAAGCAGATATATAGGAATCATATCAACAACTGCAAAATCTACATCGACCTGAACTATATCTACGTGGACCACGAGACTAAATGCGTATGCAACTAAGAAAACGATGGATCGCGGACAAAATACTGGACCAAATAAAAGGGAGAAGGAATTACAATTCCCCAAGGATCGAGAAGAATAGATATGCTGGCAGGAGTCTGAGAAATGAAATCTGCAGAAAAGTGACGAGAGACAGAGAAGAATGGATGTGAACCCTGTGCGTATAATAGGGCCTCTTCTATTCTTAATATACATTAATGACTTAAGCGCACACGTTAGTAGTAATCTCAGGTTATTTGCTGATGACACGGTGGTATACAGGGAAATAAGGAGCCAACTGGATCGCGAGCTACTCTCTAGAGACTTAGACCCAATCTCGGATTGGTGCATGAAATGGGGATTAATGCTTAACATGGACAAATGCGCAGTTTTGAAATCTTGGAACAAAGGAAGTGGCGAACAGGACATAAACTACGAAATAGAGGGTTCAGTATTAACTACGGCCAAACAAGTAAAATATTTGGGGTAGTTCTAACACCACGCCTTTCATGGGGAGCACATATCAAGACAATATGCGGATCCGCTTTAAAGAAACTGGGCTTCATTAAACGGGTGGTGGGGAAATGTAATGAGAAAGTTAAAGAGAGGTGTTATTTTGCTGTGGTTAGAACGCATTTGGAATATGCCGCAAGCATTTGGGATCCTTGGGAGAAAATTTGGCAAAAAGAATTAGATCAAGTCCAGAGAAAATCCGCCAGATTCGTGAAAAATATGTATGACAAGAACACAAGTGTAACAGGTCTCTTAGGGGATTTAGGCTGGGAGCCCCTTGAAATACGAAGGGAACAAGCGAGACTTAAACTTTTAGAAAGATTCAGAACCAGCGAGTTTAGCGATGACACAAAAGGAATAATAATGGCCCCACACTACTTAGGTGGATCAGACCACAAAGATAAAATAAGGGAGATAGATTCCAATACAGATAGATTCAAATACTCATTCTTCCCCAGAACAATTATAAATCATAATAGTACGAATCCGAAGTCCATTCAGAAATATTAAGAACATTTAATTTGCTAGTCGGAACAAAATTAAAAATTCAAAGATTTTGCATGTGGGCTCTAAATTTGTGGCTTCTGCATGCGGTTTTTTTCCTAAATTACGGGTGGTGCCCTAACACCCCCCGCCACACGCCCTTGCGGCGGCTTGCGGGGTATTGAGTAGATGTAGATGTACGTAACAGTACAGCATTGTCTTGGCCAGGGAAAATTTGAAGCACGTAGCAGAACCATGGGGAACCATTTCAATGAATGTAGAGGAAATATCAATACAATTCGAGATCATAATTATCAGTATTTCAATCCTAGGATTGGTTTACTGCAGCCCTCCATTCTACTCTATTCATTGTCAGTTCCCTTAATTCCTGATACCTTCTCTGTTTTACGTCCTTCTTAATTTGTCCTATGCACATGTCTCATGGTTTTCCTCGTGAAATCTTCCTTCTATTTTTCCTTATATTATATTCCTAATCAATCCACTGCGCCTCATTGTGTGTCCAAACCATCTATTTCTTCTTTGCCGTAGAGTTCTCCATATGGTCCCATCCCCTTCTGCTCTTCTATAAAATTCCTCGTTCCTCACTTTGTCTGTCCATTTAATCTTCAGCATTCTCCTATAGCACCATGTTTCAAAGGCTTCTATTCTTCCCTGGTCCAATTTTCCAGTGTTCAAAGTCTCGGAACCATAGAGCGCCATGCTCCACGCGAAAGTCTTGACAAATTGCTTCCTTGTTTTCAGCCTTAGGTTCTTTAAATAGTACGAATCATACGTATATTTATTTTTCAATTTAGGTTAGAGCATCCGCCCGGCAGGTGGAAAGATCCGGTGTTCAAGTCCCGGTCAAGTAAATATTTTTACATTTGTGATCTGCTCAAATCCGCCTTCCCCACCTGTCCTGTGTTCGTATTTTATGCGTTTTCCTATCCCCTTTCCTTATATCTATTTCTATGTGTGAATGAATATTTGTTCGCCGTATGGCGGGATTTCGTATTTGAATGTATATATATTTCATATAATATATATGAAAGGGCTTGTGCGTTCCAATGACCCCTAGAACTGTGCCGGCGGGAGCAATGAGAATTGTTCCCGGTAGTGTCGTCCATGCCAGAAAGATTGAAGGTTAGGAGCCAGACGAAATGCAGTCCGCACAGCGTCTGTTCCTCAGTAAGGTGGCTGCAAAGACGTATGACCCCAGTGGGCGGCAATTGAGTGATGGTGTCACGTTTAAAACAATTATTTTTCCAAATTTTACTATGGACATTATAGAGAATATGAGTCTTGGCAACTACGGGACTTGCCAATCGGCCGTGTGTCGTGCCCGGCAGCGGGAGAGGCAAGGTTTCCGCGGTCGTCATCCCACGAAACCCTTGCAAAGAAAACGACAGCAGCAGGACAGAAATCACATAAGAACAAATCCAAGTTAGTTTGAATAGGAACTTGGAATGTTAGCACAATTTTGAGGACAGGAAAATTAGAGAATATAAAGCGAGAGATGGAAAGAGGAAACAAAGATATTTTAGGTTTATGCGAGGTGAGTTGGAAAGATAGCGGGGATTTCTGGAGTGATAATTATTGAATAATATACAGCGTCGGGACGAAAGCCAACTAGGGATTTCCATTATATTGAAGAAAGAGGTAGGAAGAAGCGTAGTCAGCATAGAACAAGCAACGGATAAAATATTACTAGTAGAGATAAAGCAGACCCGACGAACTTGGACATTTTCCATGCAGACATTCCACCAAGTAATCATAAGAGAGAAGTCGATACCACAAAACACCACACCACACCACAAAAATCGTGGTTATAGATGGAAAATGTAAGGTGAACCGGAAAGTATCAGTTTAAGTAATGGTTAGGAAAAGATTTAGGAATAGTGTGGTCAATTCCTAGAGCATCCCGGGAGCGGATGCGTACTCTGACCATAACTTAGTTGTTAGGATAGGAAGCGTCCGTTTCAAAAGGATAAGGCAGGCAGAGTTAGGAAATGGAATGTGGAAGCATTAAATGAATTGGCAAGGAAGAAGTATCAGCAGGCTGTAGAGAAAATAATGGATGGCGGTAAAGAGCTGAGTACTATCGAAGAAAAATGAGAGCGTATCAAGAAAAGGATATCGAAAGTCGCACAATACAATATTTATTATTATATAATATAATTATATTATATAATAATTATAAAATATTAAAAGTATTATATACAATTACATAATTATATAAATATATTATATAATACACAACTATTATCGGGAAAACGTCAAGGAAACCATGGATCATACATTAAATCGTTATAAAGATATATGTTGGAAGAAAATGGAAGAACAGAGTGAGACAAAAGGAAGTCAAAGAATTAAACCATAAATTGAGACGGTAATAAATCAAGTAAAAGTAGCATGGTAGAAGATGCAGTGAGAGGATATGGAAATCTTACAGAGGGAGGGTGAAAATGGTACGCTATACAACAAGGTTAAATCACTATCGGGAAGTAAGAAGGGAAGATCTATGATGACAGTTAAAGGATAAGTCTGGCAAGATAATAGTTGAAACAGAAAGGAACCAAAAGAGATGGAAGGAATATATAGAAGCACTGTATGGTAAAGAAATTAGGCCAACAAATTTAGACGTAGAAAAGGAACATGACGTAGAGGAAGATAGGCCCAGGCATATTCGACTATGAGATGAGATGAAATCAAATAAGGCCGGGGGGGGGGGACCAAATTCCTGCGGAACTACTAAAAGGTTTAGGAAAATGTTGTCTTTCGTATGGACTAATTCATAGCATCTATGAGGAAGGAATCTGGCCGGAAGATTTTGTGATATCAGTGTCAACCCTATTTCGAAAAAAAGCATAGGCTACATCAGATAAGGACTACAGAACAAAAAGTTTGATATCTCACGCAGCTAATGTTATTCTCAGGATCATCAACAAAAGGATAGAGAGTAAGGCAAATGATTACTTGGGGGATGATCAGCTTGGGTTTAGGAAAGGAAGAGGTACGCGTGATGCCATTGTAGTAATGAGATCACTAATCGAGAGGAATACTATATAGAATACAGTCAGGATGTATTTGCCTGTTTCGTAGATTTCGAAAAAGCATTTGATAGAGTGAATTGGGAAAAATTAATGCGTGTATTGCAGAAAATAGGAATGGATTGGAGGGACAGGAGACTGATCCGCAACCTGTACATGTCTCAGACTGCTCAGGTGCGAGTGGGGAACGGAGAGTCCGGATGCAGCGTAAGGAAGAGGTTTAAGGCAGGGTTGTCCATAATCACCGGTGCTGTTTAACGTATATGTGGAGGAAATAATTAAAGAGGCATGGGAAGAACTGGAGGTAGGAATGAAAGTCGGAGGGGAATTGGTAAAACCGGTTAGGTTTGCTGATGACCAAGCATTGGTTGGTCAGTCAGCCAAGGGGTTGCAAGTTGTGAATTGTGAATTCACAATTTGGTTATTGTTGAGTGAATTGGAGGTTCAGTGCGAAAAATATGGGATTAGAATCAATATTAATAATACAAAGGTTATGCGTTTTTCCAGAAAGAAAAAAAGGCTAAGCTAAATATTAATATAGGAGGAGAAAAAATAGAGCAGGTAGAACAGTTTACGTATCTCGGGAGTGTTTTGGACCAACACGGTCAAAGTAGTAGGGACGTAAGGAGAAGAATTGCGCTAGGCAAGGAGGCTTTCTCAAGGAAGAGGGAGTTGATGACGGGGACGTTGAGTAGGGAGGTTAAGAAAAGACCCGTAAAAACTCTGATATGGAGCGTAGCTATGTACGGCGCGTGGCTATGCGCGTGTACGTGGTCATTGAAGCAGGATGATAGGCGTAGATTGGAAACTTTTGAAATGTAGGTGCGGAGAAGAATGGGGAAGGCGAAATGGACCGAAAGGAATACAAATGACTTAGTGACTAAGGCATTATGAGCGAAGAGAGAGGATTTTTGGGAGAAATCATAAGGAGGTAAGTAAAATGGTTGAAAATCTTATTAATAAGCAGTGGGTTTGTTGAAGACAGAGGGGAGTTATGTTAGGCAAATGAGGAAAGGTCAGGAATAGGATAGGAATGCTGGATGGTATGAATGAAGTACACAGAGATGAAGAAGGACTTGTTGTATAGTAGGTTGCTGGATTGTATTTTGTTAGAAGAAACAACATATTCACTTGGTAGTTGTGTCCATCCAAAATTTACCGAAACCGGTAGATTAGCTAATAATAGTATGACCATCAACAGCGATGTGTACGAGGTGTGTTCAAAACATAACGAGAATTTTTTCATTTCGCGGGCTTGGATAGTCCGATTGTCTAACTTTTTTTTATTATGTTGATATACATTCCCCTGAATTATGACAAAACTTTCAGCTGCTTTCATTGTGGACTTTGTCTGTGACAGCCACTAAGGTTAGACGTGTTTTATGAGTTCAGCGATTTTTTGTTTGTTAAAAGAATTGGATGAAAGAATTTGTTCAAATTTTGCGTAAAAAATGGAATAAAGTGTAACAAATCATGTCAAATGTTAACAAAGACCTATCCTGAGTCTACTATGAGTAAATCAAGAGTTTACGAGTGGTATAAGCGTTTCCAAGAAGGCCGTGAAGACCTTGAAGATGACGAACGCCCTGGACGCCCCCAGCACATCAAACATCGATGAAAACGTGAATGAAATGGTAATGAACGATCACCGAATCACAATTAGAGAGGTTGCTGATGATGTTGGCATATCGATTGGATCATGTCATGACATTTTTTCCAATTTTTTGGGTATCCCACCTCCCAACTCCTTCCAAGCCTCCTTAATCATTTCCTCCGCATATACAATGAACAGCCCCGGTGATAATGGGCAACCCTACCTTACACCTCTTCCTAACACTGCCCATCCGGACTTTCCGTTCCCAACTCGCACCTGAGCAGTCTGAGACATGTACAGGTTGCTGATTAGTCTCCTGTCCCTCCAATCTATTCCTATTTTCTGCAATATACTCATTAGTGTTTCCCAATTCACTCTATAAAACGCTTTTTCGAAATCTACAAAACAGGCAAAAACGTCCTGATTGTATTCTATATTCCTCTCGACTAGTGATCTCATTACTGCAATGGCATCACGCGTACCTCTTCCTTTCCTGAACCCAAACTGATCATCCCCGAAGTAATCATTTGCCTTACTCTCTATCCTTTTGTTGATGACCCTGAGAACAACTTTAGCAGCGTGGGATATCAAACTTATTGTTCTGTACGAATGATGAGGTCTCAGGCGTGATGTGGTGGAAGCGTAACATATTAAAACCACAGGTATTGCAAGTATAGCATATTGCAAGTATTGCATATCTAGTGGAAAATTGCAATACCTGTGGTTTTAATTAATTATTGTTCTGTAGTCCTCACATTACATAGCCTTTACTTTTTTTGGAATAGGCACTAACACTGATCTCACAAAGTCTTCCGGCCAGATTCCTACCTCATAAATACTACGAATAACTCCTAACAGTCTTTCTCCCTCATTTCCCAAAACCTTTCAATAGTTCCGCAAGAATGTTTCCACCCCAACGGCCTTATTTAGTTTCATCTCCCTTAATGGCTTTCCTATTTCGTCGTCGAGTATGCCTGGACCTAAGCTATCTTTTTCTACGTCATGTTCCTTTTCTATGTCTAACCTTGTCGGCCTAAGTTCTCTTCCATACAGTGTTTCTATATATTCCTTCCATCTCTCTAGGATTTTTTCTGGTTCAACTATTATCTTACACCACTTATCTTTAACTGTTAGCACTGATCTTGCCTTCTTACTTCCCGATAATAACTTAACCTTGCTGTTTAGCGCACCAATTTCACCCTTCCTTTGAAAACTTTCCATGTCCTCGCATTGAGTTTTCCACCAAGCCTCTTTCGCTTTATTTGTGGCCCATCTCAATTTTTTGTTTAAATCTTTGTACTTCATTTTGCCTAACTCTGTGTTTACATTCTTCCATCTGCTTCTCTCATCCATCTTTGTAATCATCTCATCCGTTACCCATGGTTTCCTTATTGTTTTCCCGTTAATGGTTCCTATAGTGTCTTTTGCGGCTTTCGATGTGACTTTCTCGATACATTCCCAATTTTCTTCGATAGTACTCAGCTCTTTACCGTCATCCATGATGTTTTCTACAGCCTGCTGATACTCCTTCCTTTTTAATCCATTTAATGCTTCTACAATCCATTTCCAAACCCGCCGCCCCTGCCTTATCTTTTTGAAACGGACTTTACGTTTCAAAACAACTAAATTGTTTTCGGAGTCCGCAACCGCTCTCGGGAAGCTGTGCGAATTTATCACACTGTTCCTAAACCTGTGCCTAACCAGAATATAATCTATGTGATATCTTTCTGAGTCACGTGGCATATTCCGTGTACTCGTATTTATACACACATATAAAAAAACATATGTGTGTGTGTTTTCCTTTCCCCATTCCTTATAACTATTTCAATGTGTGAATGAATATAACCGGCACAGGGAAAGAACTAGCCCCCTGATGTGTGAATACTCACACGCCGTCGGGCTTGGTACATGGGTGAGCTCTACCATTACCTACTAAACCGACCTTCGGGTTGATTACTGGTATGTATACATATATATGTGATGTAGATATATATATATATATATATATATTTTTTTTTTACATACCGCTTTTGATGATCGTCGTAACTGCTCTAAGCACGAGTTTAAAATGATACTAGGACGAAGAAGTTCATTCGAAAATATTGTAGCAATGAAGCTCCCATCCTTTGCACTACTTTTCAGGGATTTAGCGCGCTGATTTTTTTACTGAAAACATATCTACTGACGCCGCAATAACAAAGCAAAGAAAACACTCAGACATTCCTCATTGGGGCTGCGAATCGGCTGTGTGTGTGTTTGTTTGCGCGCGATTGATAAGAAATTATTGTTTGCTCAAAGCTGATGATAAAATAAGGAATCTCTTAATTTTAAGAACAATGGATTTCATCATCACATGCTAACCCTGAGTAACTGGCAATAGGCATCATATGTATGCCCTACGGATTATTAATGTATGAGGTAAAGTTTAAAAATGTGCCATTAGTTTCACTCAACATTCTAAGCATGTTTGCCATAATCAACGAACAGATAAATATTGAAAACATAGTGGCAGCGTTTAAAGCCACTTTATTATCGGGTTAATAGGAGCTCAAATTTAAAATCAAGAAGGTCAATTACCAATTACTTACGAGAATACTCTATTCCTTGGGTTTCACAGTTTTTTCAATGATTTCATTGTAACTTGCAATTAAGTCTTTTGAAAATAGTTGTGAGTATAATAGGATATGGTACTATAACCATTTTCAGGGAAAGGTAATATTCACTCTAGCATTTCCATGGAATTTGAAAAAGCGGGATATTCCTAAATTTCAACAGTAAAAATAGAAAACAAACCGATTTTTGGTAAATCTGAAAATGTCCTGAGTTGTAATGAAACTTTATTTTTATCTTCATGAGAACTACCATTGAATGGTGATCTTGCGCTTAGTACGAGTATCTAATATCTATCACGTTGATAACACTCTATGCGTATTGTTTTGCTTATGCAAGTCACTACCGACATATATTACTATTAACATTTGATGTCGACTCCGACCCCATTTCAAGTAGAATGGTTGCACGCAGTTATTAATTTCCGTGTGAAATTGAATCTGAGGATGCTGCACGCTATTTTCGAATAATTTAGCCGTTTAATAGTTTCTATGTGATTTTATCACGTCTTGGATGTTATCCAATTAAGACCTATGAATGAAACATGTGTCAACGTCCTCAATTGTATCCCTTGCGCAACCCGAGGTGAGCTACTTATATTGCCACATATTCGATAAGAGGAACAAGCTCAGTAGTCATAAGGCACGAGGCCTATCGTTAAGGCAGGTACCTATTTTTATGTAACTATCTGCCCCCTTGTATCCTTTAGTAATAATGCAAAATTATGATCAGACTAACAGAAAGGGATAAAGATTTCTGACAATGACGAGGTTGGAGAAAAATGTTCGAGTTTTTGACAAATTTTGTTTTTCCAGAGTTTGATTTTGCAATGTGCCACTCGGTGTCGGCTGCCTGGGATTTGCCCCGTCTGCATCGCAAAATGACGAAGTAACGGAAATTTCATACCAAAATAACTACAGTTATCAACTCTAAGAAAATACTAATCACAAAATCATATAAAAGCTCCCTCCATCAAAAGGTTTGCCGAGTATCTGTCGGTACTGTGGATGAGAGTTGAGAAAAGTTTGGTGCATGTGAATAGCACTTGTAGGTCTCGCAACTGTACTAATTCGTTATAGTCACACTTTTACAATACGCCCCAATGTGAATAGTTCATGTAATTCGTTATAGTCACACTTTTACAATACGCCCCAATGTGAATAGTTCATGTAATGCGAAAAACAAGCCAAGTTCTCGGCCATAAAAGATATTCTTCTGGGATTCTCATAGTGATTATCTAACAGGGTTTTTGACTGACGTATTCGCTCTTCAACACGTACAGGTATATAGAAAACATTGCGTTACACAGAATATGCATTCGTTATTTAACTAATTTCTCTGTCCTGAAGCATCTTCAGCAATGATTATAATTCTAAATAAACAAGTTGGAAAATAAATATATATTTTTTTGTAACGCAAAGTCTACGTTGTGTCACATTATAGATATAATGGAATACCACGACGTTTCGGCCTCAAATACCCTAACATTTACATTACAATTCAATTGTCAATTAAGGCAATCACTGGTCCCCAGAATTTCTTTCGCTCTTCAAGTTCCTTCAAGTGCGGCAAGATTGAGTGAACTATTTCACTTCATCGCCCGTCGTCCTGCAATCACTAAGCAGTTATTCATCGATACAAGCGATGGTTATTGACGCGCAAGGGTGTCCACAATTCCCCGGCATAAAATGCGGGGGTCAGCATAATGTGCGCCGTAAAAGATACATCACGTTGGGTGTGGGGCATTCGTTGAGTTACACGAGTGCCGTTTTTTAAGATGAAAAAATAATGATGGGCGTAAAAGTGGGCAATTTTTATATTTTCGGTCTTTTACATTTCTGGAGGACGTGTGGAAGTGGGGCGCCGTGCTTCCTCGAGAAAGAAGGTTTGGGATTGAGTGGGTTACCTCGGTTGGGAGGACGTCTGCAACCCACGAAAGGAAATCCATTTAGTTTCCCGCCTCCATTTATTATTTGTCTCTTTTTTCTAGATATTTTAGTACCCTGCAAGCCACTGCTAGGGCGTGTGGCAGGGGGTGAATACCAGACTAATGCTGGCCCAAATATGACCCCTACTGCGGTCGGACAAAATAATTCTGATCCCTTACCGTTCGTGGAAAAAATGTCATCTTAAATCTACCTGTTCTACGCTTAATCTCTCAAGTTTTATTGACAGGTTTCCTCCTATGGTAATACAATGGGGATAATAACACATTGTCAACATCACTGCTAAAGAAACATCCTTCCAATTTATGCAAGAGATATAATCTGTAATTTAACCTTCGCTCCATTGTGTGATTCCCAGCCTCGCTCCTCTAATATTTTTGATACGCTACCTCAGTTTCTCATGACGACGTTCCACAAATCTAGCTCCTCCCCGCTGCACCTGATGCAATTCGGCAATCAATCCATCTTCGTGGGGATCCCATATTCTAAATATACTTAACCAGCGAAAGATAACTGTTCTCTTTGACATTTTCATTACATTTACCCAGTAATCCTAATTTTTTGTTCACTTATCCCCGTTTGTGTTTCACCCTGGAGAGGTCGTGAGTGAGGGTAACGCCCAAGTATTTAATCGAGTCTACACATTCCATTTCGGTGTTCCCGGTGCAGTGGGCCTTCGGGAGGGTATTGCTCTTTTTCCAGGAATTCATCTCTACGCAATTTTTTAAGTTTAATTCCTATTGCCAAGTGTCGCACCAGCGTTGTATAGCGATAAGGTCATCTGATTAAGCAGCTGTGTTCTCAGGATCACGGATATCACGGTAAATCACTGCATCGTTGGCAAATAAACGCATCTTACTGGTGACTACGAAGTCAATGTCATCTACATCTACATAATACCCCGCAAACCGCCGCAAGGGCGTGTGGCGGGGGGTGTTAGGTCACCATCCATGAAAAGGAAAAAAGAAAAACCGCATTCAAAACTAACACACACATTCAACCCCAAATCCACAGTAGTGCATACATTCATAGAAACATCCTATCCTTCTAAACGCATGCAAACACACATCCACCTCCAATGTCGTTAACGTAAAGTAGGAATAAAAGAGTTCAGAGATCCGATAACTTTAGACTTCCTTCTACCTAAACCAGTGTTTCCATTCTTCCTTTTGCTTCTCTTCCTATTTCCGTAAACATTTCGTCCACCTTCAAAAGTTTTTCTGGTCCTAATCCTATTGATTTTACCGGTTCATGGCTTTCGATGTACCTTTTTTCATATTTTCCCATTTTTCTTTTGCTCCACCAGTCTCCTTGTCTTTAATCTCAAATTTGTCCTCCATTACTGTTATTACTTCCTTCCAGTACCCGCTATACCTTCTGTACCAGAATACCTTCTGTATTCAATTTCCACAATGACACTCCCTGTTTTAGATTCTCGAATCTGACGTTAACTTTCAGTAGTGCTAAACTTGTTCCTGAATCTGTATCGATTCCCGGATATTTGTGCGCATTAATGCTGCTCCTAAATCAAATCATAAACATCATGCAGTCTTATTGACATCTCTTTAAATCTTTGGGAAGTTTTCGCACAAATCTACGTCTATTTGTTAGGGCAAGTGCCCGTTATGGTCAAACCTCATCCTTTGCAGACTTCCACGGTTTTCTCCCCGCGGTCATTCCTTGCTCCTAAACCAAAGTTTACCAACCCTAGCTCATCACCATCACCTTCGCCAACGGCTGGATTTCAATCCCCCATCAATATCACATGTTTCCCTCCGGGGATACCCGCGATTATGACCTCTAACTAATCGTGTCGACTTCTTCCTCCCTATGATTAATTGGTGGCATGTAGACCTAAACAAAGCCCAAGTCCGGTAGCTCCACTTTTACTTCCACTAGTAATACTCCATAATTCACATAATCTACGTTTACAACGCTTCTTCCTAACTTTGCGTTCATCACTACTGCCGCCCCTCGCTGGCTTCATCCGCTATAATTATCTCCATGAGTATCGCCCGAATAATCCCCGCCCTCCTTCCATCTCACCTCACACAGCCCTAAAACACCTATCGTTCCCCTCCCCACCTTTTGCTTTGCATTTTCTAGTCCCCCTCCTCCAGGTCTCTCTGTAATCTTCAAGGTTCGGTTTTCCTCAATCTTTTTTCCTCAGTTGCTGCTGTCACCTCCACTTTTCTAGGATGTTGCGTGATGACGACCACGGAAGCCTTGCCTTTCCCTCTGCCGAGGGCGACAAATGGAGCCCGGTGTTTCAAGTCCCGCGGTTCTGCAGGGCTCATTATTATTTGATTTTGTTCCACTATCTTGGGAATAAAAATTGAGGTGGTTTCCCGTTGCCTTCTCCAATAGTGTTTTTAACGTGACACCATCACTCACTGGCCGCCCCACTGGGGTCAGACGCCTTTGCAGTTGCCTCACTGAGGAACGGACGCTGCGCCAACTACCTTTAGTCTGGCTACTAACCTTCGACCTATCTGGCATGGATGATCCTACCAGGAGCAATTATCATTGCTCCCGCCAGCACAGCTCTAGGGGTCATCGGAACGCACAGGGTTGTCTGCAAGGTAAAGGTTATAGTCTATGGGGAAGGATATGCTAGATATACCGATTCGAAATTTAAAACTGGAAGGTAGGAATTTCTCTCTGAGAATCAGTGCATTTGAAAATGCGTTCCCGTGCACCTCACTATTCAGATATTTCCCTTTTTATAAATTTCTACGCCGCTGTGGGCTGTTAGGTAACCTATCAAAAATGTAGAATTATTGGCACAGAGATACACTCGAATGAATGTTATCTTATCAGCTTCTACATGAATATACACTCGTACATAGCTATATACAAACACAATTAATCACATGCACGCCTATATACATCATTTAATAGTTGTTCTATTTGATTAATTCAGGAAGTACTTGTCATTAGGTTAATTTAAATTCTTCGGACTCTTGGAGCCGTTTTTGTCGTTATCGCGTATCGTGCGGGGAAGAACGAGTACTTGAACCTGTCCCTGGCGATCCCTTTCCCCTTTCTCCTGTTTCATCCCGGCAATGGAATCTACCGATATAATCTGGTGCCATAGTAATTCACTCTGCGTCGCAATAAAACTTTGGTCCTCTGTACCATTCTTAAAATATGTCTTGGCTGCTCCCTTTGAGAATGAAGAATTTCCCAGTTTGATTGCTCCAGTACATCCCTGAGACTTCCTCGCTTTGCGTCAAAAAATTTAATAAAAATAGGGTACATTTTATGTGCCTTCTATTTTTTTTCATTATAGTTCTCTCCTATGAATTCCAGATTTGCATCGTATGTGACCTAATTGAAGTAAGGTACTCTCTGTAAACAAAAAAATACCGGGACCGTAAACTTGATCAAGTTTGCGGTTAACATCAATTTTACGGTCCCGGCATTTTTTTGTTCATATTGATTCACGAACGTAGCTGCGTTCCTTGTATATTTAAGGTAATCTCTTACTTTTTCATCACATTTACCTACAAACAGTCTAATGAAAGCAGGCTTTCTTAAGGCTAACCCGCATATTCTTCTACTCTGTGTACTTCATGAAGGGTTTGATATCAATGCAATAATCAAGTATTTGACGCTTTCCTAAATCCTAAAACCGTTCACATCTATTGTTTTAAGTGATGACTTTTTTATCGTTTGCTGTGGAACATAAATTTATTTATACTACTCGTAAATAACTTATAATGTTGGATAATGCTGATCCAAGATGGACAAGATGTTTGGGGACAAGAAGTTTGGGGACAATGGTTTAACAGCCGGGTAGATCGATGATGGCCCTTCGAAGGCCATACCCACAAAATCCAAGAAGGGATTGATATACCATTCAATAATTCGCCTCCGAAAGAATGCGAACGAGGGATCTTTCAAGGTGCAATTTGCTGCGTTTGTGTTACTACAGCAGTTCAACCTGCGGATTTTACGCGGACCACCAATGAACGCACGGCCACCTTCCCAAAGAGGAAACAGGGCCGGGGGGGGGCAACCCACGTCAAATGAAGCTACTTTCTCCGTGATCAGCGCATTCACGTCGCCTTCCGATTCCGTCACCCTGGCAACTTGCCCACGGGATGGAGCGAGCTAACTTCCGCCAATCACAAAAGGGATCTCTGTGTACGTGAGTCAGCTCATCCGCCGACCGACTCGCCGTGGTCTCTGAATCATCGAAAGCCGTATCCGCCAATCGTCAAGAATTTCGGGTCAATGCCAAAAAAAATGAGCTCCTCGTTTATGCCGGTTTGAGGTTTTTATCAAATCTGGGTCCATACTCTCATCAGTTAAACGTAATATAAGTACAGTTCTTGACATTGTTGTGCCTCTAATTCGAGAAAAAGCGATTTGACCTCATGCTTCAATATTTTCTTTTGATTTATGCATACAAGGTCTTAATAAAAAGTATCAGTGACAATTTTCCCCGACGTGTGAGTGAAGTAGTGATTTCAGACCATCGGTTAAGTGTGTTATTGACATTGATAAGATGACAGTCAACACCGTTATGACTGAAAATTTGGTGACCCGCAGTAGACTCGTCCCTGTGGTCTTCACGGACGACCACGTGCAGAGTCGAGTGTCTGCTTACGAAGACCTTCTGGCACTGCATCGTGACGATTCCCCAATCCCCTTACAGTCCCAACTTGGCACCAGCAGAATATTTCCCATTCCCATAAGTGAAATCCTGCCTCAAAGGACACCACCATGGCTTAACCTAAGTGCCATCAAAGAAGCTTGCACGAGCACCCTTAAGGACCTTTGGAATCCGCCCCCCAGGGAGCCTTCGAGTCACTGGAAAAGTCGCTGGCGAAAGTGTGTCGACGCTCAAGGGATGTGCTTTAAAGAATTTTGAGGCATTCCGCAGAGGCATCTGAATATCTATTTTTCCCCAAAATTTTCCCGATCCTATTCATACAAACCATGTATGATAAAATAAATCTTACACTTTGGAGTTAAACGAAATACGATGCACATAAGAACTTAAAAACTGTTTACAAGAGATAAAACATTTATATGTAACCTGGGATTGAACTGGATGATCTAAGACTCAATGAAAGATAAAGCTACTTGTGCAGTTTCAGGTGTGATGTGGTGGAATTCGAAGATAATACGTCCAAAAGATATCTCCTGGAAAATTTCTACTATCCGTTCTTTATGGCAGATTAATCCCGTCTCAAAATATTTGATTTCGTGAATTGAAATACGTAATCGATGCGTCGGCCAAAGTGAGAGCCCGGTGTCGGTCCTTGGGAAAAAATGCCCGTTCCCAGAAAATGCTAACGTAACGCTATCCTATTTCTGCCAAATATACAACACCGGCAAGTGAAATAGACGCTTGTGTATGTTTCGTTCAGTGGTCGTCAGTGTACACTGTGTTACATGGGGTAAAAATAAACACGATAGAACCTTCCATTATCGAACGACATTGTTTTCAATGGATTGCAACATATTCAGATGAAATTCTGTTACCGTAGAAAATGAAACGCGGAATGTAGCCGTTTTTAAAAATAGCGTTGCTTCCTCTGGAGCAGAGTGAACGGGGCGCGACTTTTCTGGTCAGTGAGCCCCCAGAAACCGCTTTTTTTGATTACCTCTGTACTTAGGAAGCAGGTTAGGTTTCAAATGGAAGAAGAAAAAGAAGAATAAGTTAAACTTGGAGATTTTTACGACTACCTACAGATGTCATACTTTACAGCTGCGACGATTAGTCCATCCGCAGGTTACAAGTTTTGAAGGTAGGACTAGGACTTTGGATATTAATTGTTATTTAAACTTTAGTTTTCAATAAACGAAAAGTGTAAACATATTGAATAATTTATTATTTTAACAAGAATATCACTCTATTTCATCATTTCATTTCATCTATACTCTATTTTATTCAGATGAGCTTATAACATTGGATACAAACTTCATTTCGTCCTAGATAACACTTCCATTGAGTCATGTGAGTATTAACAAGTATTGATTATACGTTTCCATTTGTAGAAACCTTCTTTAGCACTGAAGTTTATTTTGTGATCTCAAAAAGAAACATGAAACGCGTACTCTCTATAAGTGCGCCAAATGGAAATTTGCTTTTGGCTTCACATGAATTTCAAAGCTCATAGCTGAGTCCCACTCACATAATGATGGCAAGAAGTTCCTCACTCAATACTCCCTGTACTGAAAACCATAACGACCAAATCTTCCAGCCAGAGAGCAGGAACATCTGTTTTCTTTGGTGGCTTTATCCACCAATAAAGTGTAACGTAGAATTGACAACATAACAAAAAATATTGAGAAAACTCTGAAGCATCGAATACAAAAGCGGTTTTTTCCCAAGTAGATACTGATATTACTGATACTGTCAAATTGATGTGCTTTGTGAGAAATGATTTTAAAAGAATCATTTAAAAATATTTCGGATTTTACTAACCGCTTCAAACAAGAAAAACGGCTGCGGAAATTTCTAAGCTTATTAATCATTCTATCGTCGGAAACAGTATTAAACGGGAGCCAATGTATTCGACTGAGCAATGATTGAGCTGGATTCATGCCGCGTCGCCAGACTGGGCTTTTCCAGTATTCAAACGATAGCGCCGGACTTGATTATTCACCGAGTGGCGTTGTCCACTTTATAGCAGTTTGGCCGTTTTAACACGTGTCCTCACTTTTGTGCTCAACTATTCAAGAATGAATGAGTGGAGATTCTCTCTCCTCCCTAGCACTTCCTCGTTTGTTTTCATTTCTGTTCATTTCATCTTTTCCATCCTTCGCCACGTCCATATTTCAAAAGCTTCCATTCTGCCCTTATCGTCTCCCTTAAACGACCATGTTTCCGCGCCATACGCAACTGCGCTACATATTAATTAAATTAATGAGTGCTTACTTCCTCTAAGTCCCGATGATTAAAATTCTCCTTGTGAAAGCTTCTTGTGTAACATAATTCTTCTCCTTATGTCCGTACTACTTTGAACATTTTGATCCATAACACTTTCGGGATAGGTTACCAGCTTTGGCCATCATATTTTAGCGTTTACTTTGGCTTTCCTCTTTTTGAAAAACCTGTAGCATTTTTATTGTTTTTCATTGGTTTTCATCTCTGCCTTGCATGCTTGTGGAGTGAAGTGCATGCGTGTAAAATGATAGGATGTTTCCATGAATGAATACGCTACTGTGGATTTGGGTTTGCATGTATGTGTTAGTTTTGAATGCGGTTTTTCTTTTTTCCTTTTTCGGGTGGTGCCCCCCCCCACACCCCCCTTGCGGCTGCTTGCGGGGTATTATGTAGATGTAGATGAGGAAGGTAACAGGAGATGGATGTACTTGGGATGAGGGTAGAAGGTTAGCAGATGAGATATGGGTCAGGCAAGGTTTGGTGGGATTAGATGAGGGAGTTCAGGTGTTCTAGGGCCAGTTTGCTTCTCTTTATTTGGGTTTTTGTTGGGCTTTGGCTTGGATTTTGATGGGAAGAGGACATTAGGCTCATTAAGTTTAGGGTGAAAGGAGGTGGATTGATAGAATGTAGGGGCTTTTAGTTTGAATGGCATGGATGGAGCCGATTTAAGGAGCTGTTGGTGATATTTAGTTTTTCCCGCTGAAAGGGTTGAGGAAGGAGGAAATAAGGAGAAAATTAGGGGATTTCCGGAATGAGGGAGTGCCCTGCTATAACTATGTAATGCTAATAGTATTAAGTTGTTTATGTAATGAATATGGAGTTTTTTTTGCATGCTGTTGTTAGGGATGAACCAAGGGGCTCCTGCGATGAGTCGGGGCAACTTGTTTAGCCACACCTGGATTTTTCTAATGGCATATTTTGGGGCATTAGCCCCTATTAGGGACGCGCATAAAATTTGAGGAAGTAGGATTGATTGGAGGATTGTGAGTTTTGAGTTTAGTGAGGTTTTGGAGGTTCTGGAGTGTAAGATTTGGAGAGCAAAAGTAGCCGAACAAAGTTTAGTTCAGTTAGAAGTAACATGAGAGGAAAAAGGCTAATTTTTCTTCAAGAGTAACGCCAAGGAATGTTACTGTGGATTTTTGGGGAATAACACGGAGATCCAAGGTAAGGTACGTGTGGGTGGTTTTGGAGGGCGTGCGAGAGAAGCAGAGTTTAGTGCATTTGTCCGAGTTGATTGAGAGCCCCCACTCCACAAGCCAGTCATCCAATCAGGTGGAGATGGTCCTATTGTCCCATCGTCCGTCTTTATTGGCCAACAAATTTGGGCAGCGATGGTGGTGTCATCTGCGTATAGGAAAAGGTGAGAGGGAAGGTCGGTAATGTACAGCCCCTTGGGGGACGTCAGTACATTGTGGTTGAAAGGAGGAATGGTAGGAATTGTGCAGGATAGAAAAGGATCGATTGCTGATGAAGGGCTGAATAATTTTAATTAAGCATAAGGGAATAATTTTCTTGGCCAATTTGAGGAGTAGACCTTCATGCCAGACCTTATCGAAGGCCTGGCTAATGTCCCGGAATACCGCAGTCGTAACCATTTTGTTGGCATATCGTAGACGGATTAAATAGTGGAACTACTGGGTCGTTCCTAGTTGTTAATTTTACTGAGGTATGTTTAACTTAATGTCCACATTTTCTCTTATTACTGGGATTATGCGAATAAAATTAATACATATAATAACAAAAATATTATAAGAATTATATGTTATACATAAGTATATTATATTATATTATATGATTATGATATTCTATTATAATACTTATCATATATATTGTATATAAGTATTATTCTAGATGAATGACTTGTAGATACCTAATATATATTATCGGAAAAATTTCTACGGTATAGAGCCTTGAGATATTTCTTTTGCCTGCATGTTTAGGGTGTCACTTCTCTGCTGAGGGACGGAATGATTTTGGAAGTCATAACATCCTCTGACCAAGTAACCCCATGAAAGAGTTATGAAAGTGTCCCATAAATCTCATTGATAATTATGAGCATTGTCGTGAAGTACATCGGGACGTTTTCGTGCACTGCAGCAAAGGGGAAATAAACTGGAAGAATGATGGACGTTCGAGCATCCCAAAAATTCAGCACATTAATGAAATGTGACATCAAATTCGAAATCTCCATGCTTCCATTCCCAACGAATCTAACAACTGCCGTGTCCATTGCTCCAATTAGACATGACAATGTCCATTTTCTTTTTTATATATTCTTTCCGACTTCAACTACCTTCTCTGGAGTCTCGTTGTTCTATTGCTCCACAAGCCTCTCCATGCCTATCGGAAAAGATATATTTAATGACGTGCATCTGAGGCAGATCCCATCGCATTTTTTCAAAGGCCTTCGCCCTGAACAATACTCATGCTTCGATGAGTCCATTTTGCATCATGATTGTTTAACCAACTTTTTCCGATGGCATTATTCTTAACTTTCTACATTTGTTCTTTTCTGTAAAAACTTTAATATTTATCTAACAAAGTGAAAGGAATGTTATGTTCGCTGGGCTGCATAAATGACATCAAATTTAATGCGTTCATTAAAGAAGGGATTTGTAGATGCCTATTATATATTAACAGCTACCAGGTCTGTATTACTGTAGAAATAGGTTTGAAATCACTCAGGAAGCGAAGGATATATTATAGAATAAATCTCATGTATTAATTTGAAGGACGTCTCATTAGCAATGATATCGTAACTGTATTATAACCCGCATCGTAGTGCGGTATGAGAGATCATACCAATAAAATTAGAGGGACTTAGTGTAGAAGACATGGACTTACGATGATATTTTATCGACGAATGGAAATGAATAAAAATAACATTAGTTGATCGCGGTAGGGGTCATATTTGGGTCAAAATTAGT
This sequence comes from Hetaerina titia, assembly GCA_037158775.1. NCBI lineage: Eukaryota > Metazoa > Arthropoda > Insecta > Odonata > Calopterygidae > Hetaerina > Hetaerina titia. The sequence goes on from CM073779.1 coordinate 88,135,445, forward strand.
GCCGCACAACCTGGCGGTGGCTTGCGGTACACTAAGATAACAAAATATCTGGTAGTCTACCGTTTTCGGGTACGAATTTCTATGGACGAAGGCAAGCTAGTGATAAATATTTTATTTTTTTATAAATTACCCTCTTTTAAAGCCATAAGTAAGCAACGTCCCATTTTCCGTCCGTCAAAATAGACGTTAAACTCTGGACCCCTTGGCGCCTTCCGCAATGTCGACGCTGGGTTTCTCTCCAGCCTCCCTCCTTTCCCATCCATCCCTAATGGAGAAAAATACCTCAGCTGTCGCCCGCCTCACTTAAACTACAAGTAAGCAAAAATAAAATCAACAAAAAAAATAAAGATCAAATGGCGCAAAGGTTTCTAAATATAAATATTATCAATATTGCTATTGTGATAAAATTGTCCTTGAAAAATAAATATTTATGGAACGCAAATACACATTTCTGATATCCATTGCACTGTTTCCTGATACCTGCATAGATAAGCTATAGTACACACTTGAATTTCGTAAACACGCCACAGCGCCCCGAATGAGCCGCCTTCGATCCTCGGAAGGTCACCTCGGCGGCCCTGTGCCTCCCTCGGACGGCCGGAGTTTGTGACCAGGGCCTCGACCGAGGGCGTACAACACCAGAAGGGGCGGATTCTAACTCATCCGAGTAAATGTGGAGTGAACTCGAAAAGTCGAGGTCACCAAATCCCCTTTCCGTCTCCCCCCCCAAATCCAATTCGGCGCCTACTTCCCAGAAATCGGTGGTCAAAAGAAAACAACGGGAGGAATGAGGTCAAGAGGGCGGGCATCGTGGAAGAAATAAAATAAATCACAGAGTCAAGAGCACGAAAGAGGGGTTAAATTTCTCCTAGTCTCATCATTGCTCTTTGGGATTAAAAAGTGGGAAATTTCAAATAATTAAGGATCATTTAATGCTCCTATCCAACGTACGAAATTTTCGTATGTTTTTCTGAGCTTGATTGACTAAGCACAGAAACGACTCAATTTCGTATAATAGCACATTAGTTCAGAATTTTGTAGTACGTAGATAGCCCGTCGTAAGGGACTCTAGTTTTAAGCTTTATCCACAATTACATGAAATCGAGATGATAATATTCCTCGAAGGGCTCGTAGAACTGTGGAATAGATAAACGAAAGGTTCTGTAAAGGCATTAAGTAGCCGAAAGAGGGAGCGGGCCTAGAGATCACCATCCGATATTATCAATGTCGATATCTTCTAATAATTTAGAACATGACTTTATTAGTAACGTGGTGTCATTCCCCGACGGTTGAACCTAAAACATTCAGAAACCAATATTTACGAATAAAAGTCGAGGAACTGTCATTCATAGACTTGCTGAAAAAAATTTAACATGGTTTCATTTGGAGTAAGCATTTGAAATTAACGAGAAATTTAGAGAGAAACTTCAATTTTGTTGCAATGATTCACTCAACACGAGAACACTAGTTTCGTTGTAAGCTAACATCAAACAACGCGCTGGGAGGAGAGAGACAGGCGACTGATGTGCCAGCAGAAAATATTATATATCTCATGCTATGCGTTTATGACAAATTCCCATTTATGCAACCATATCAAATTTCTGCCAACGAGCGAGTAGCCCAGCAAGAAAGAAAGAGTATCATAACCGAATACAAAGAGCTGGAACATTATCTTCTCAAATGCTCCATCGCTATTTTTAGAAATGAAAAAATAATTTCAATTCACAGAATGTACGTTAACGAAAATAATCGGCCGACTCGGAACGGTAATATATTGGGGGCCGTGCGAAACCTTTAACGGGACACTTGGAGAGAAATATACAGGGAATCGGGTTCGAATTGAAGGAACGGCATCTTCGCAAAGCAGAACGTACATAGAATGTAGCGGGAGTTGAAGTGAATGCGAGGCATATCCTCGCGTCGGTTGAGGTGCATTTGGAATAAATGGAGCATTCTGGATCAGTCGAATGGATCTCTTTTCTTTTGATACGCGTACATCGTTCGACAGATTGGGCCACCCAGGGAATGGAAGCGAAATATGGCTTCCTTATTTGAACAATTGTTCATCCTACTTACATTCGCGGTCCGAACGTAATTACGACTCGAAAAGCCGCAAATATCAGGGGAGAAGCCACGTCGTCATCTTTCTCCAAATCATACGAATCACAAGCAATGAATTGATTTAAGCGTAATATGACCTTGACCCCTCCGCCATAAACCCTCGCGACGACATCAGAATATCGCATACGTTTAGGTTTGGATGAAGCATTTTTCAAACGCCTACATCCTCAATGAAAGGCAGCTTGCAGAAGGAGCAATAACCCATTAATGTACGCGGCTTGTTGAAACATTTCAAAGTCTCCAGCAGAACTCAGCTAGAGGCGGGTTTTACGATGCTCAAAGCATTCCAAAACCTACTACCTACAATGGTGCATTCGTGTATTTTCCGAAGGTGGACCTTCAGTTTCGTATGCCACAATGTTTTGCTCCTTCCCAGGACCCTTCCAGAAAAATGAGTTTTATGAATCCGCCAGTTCGGAATGATAAATTTTTTTGCATCATTTTATCAACTTCCATTGTATTCAGTCAAAATGTCGCCGAGTGATTATCACGTATCTTCGTAAATTCCATTAAGGGCTTAGTTCATTTCCTCCGGGATCCCTTGGTTGAGACCACCCTTTCAAAGGAACGCTATTTGCCCAAAACAACTGGTTTCTGCCAAACAGTTGGCATTGGAGTGTGAAGGGGACGCCCCAAAGGATTCCACCTTCTCCACGGTCATACTTTTATGGGTCCGCGCTCCTGGCTCGGAATGACCTCGCAAGTGACACGCGCGTGGTGCACGTGAGGAGGCACGATGCTGACTCACAGAAAGAGAGGAAAATGTACCGGCCTAAGAATCTTAGTCGTGTGAGCGGATAAGAGATTGTTGCTCAGCATGCCTTGTCTCCAAGAGCCAATGCAAATGCCAGCCAGGGATTTCCCCTTGGGGCCTCTGGAGATGCGCGCCTTCCTCCCGTCGCCATGCACTTTCTTTCACTCACACTTACGCTCCGACTATTGTCGGACCTATTGGAAGCTGTCCACGGCGTAATTTTGGGATATTTAATACTACTGAACTGTGATATTATTATTATCAGTCTCGCACTCTCGTCATACTATCTATTTTTCAGCGACCAGGCAAGATTGACGCAGCTGAAAAAAATGAAGTAAAGCGTTCGGTTTTACCCCGATTCTGACGACCGAGGTTGCTGGCGAAAATTTTGGAAAAAGCTTCGTGGGGAAGAAAAACAAAACACTCGCACTGAAATTGCATTATCTAAGCACTGCTAAATTGTCACTACAACATTTCACAAACCCAGGTGCTCTACGTGGTACTTGATCTAGTTCCAAAGTCAGGCCTTCTTCATGAGGATCCCATACACACGCAGCATACTCGAGGTGAGGCCTAAATAACGTGAAATAACAAAGATCCGTGACCCTCCCATTGCAATTCCCAAGTATTCTTTTCATCAATCCTAGCTTTTATTTCCTTTGCATCGTACATGGTTTCTCGATGTGTCCCTTGTGCACGTCATGGCCAATGTCTTCGTGGGAGCCTTCAATTCATTCTTCCTTTACCTTATCTGCTTCTCAGGTGAATTGGTTCCGCAGGGTCTTGTCACCTACATTCCTTGGGTTAATGTTTCCTCCTTTCTTCAACAAGTTCCCTATTTTCCCCCATTTCCCATTTTTACCCTTTAAAGCGCTCTTTCTCTACTTCCCAAATTGCCCTCTTCCCTTCACTTCATTTTCCTTCTAAAAATCTTCACTTTTCTTCCCTTCAATCTTTCTCGACGGCCCTGCTGAATCATCCTTTTGTAAGGATTGTCGTGTCCCATTTGATTTCCTGAGTAAGCTCCACGGCCCATTTGCGTCGCATGCGCCTTATAATGACAATAAGCTATGTTTTCTGTTCATAATAGGTTGGGGTAAGCGGGGAGTAAGGCTACATCATGATCCTCTCATTAAGCACTACCGGCTCTTTCTTATGGGTTACATTAATTTTTTATTCCCGACCTATCCTTGTAACACTCCTATTGGGGTATACGGAAAAAATGAGTACAAATGGACGCACTTCTTTTTCAACGATATTATAATTAATATATTTTTTACTAATTATTGAGGCAATTAATTTTGAGGCCCAGATAGAAAAGAACGTGTAAATATAATCTATTCTAGCAGTGCCCTCAACGATATCCTGCCGATATCCACACGGATCTTCTGATAAGCATTCGTTTGCCTTAACCTCCATCCATTTGTCGATGAGCCCAAGTATTACCGTAGCCGCGTGCGAAATCTAGCGACGATCCTACAAGTCCTGCACACTCCCCCATAAATGCTATGAATGTGATCATGAAATTACTCCCTTCCAGTTTTTCTCAAACCCTACAGGGTTCGTCCGGAAAATAAGTGTACTGAGCTCAGAAAAAAAATTATTACACTTTTACATATCTTAAGCTAATATTCCTCAAAATAGGACCCTTGTGAGTCGATACACTTGTTCCAGCGGCGTTCCCGTTCCTGGAACGCTCCCGCGAAGGCATAATCGGGAACCTCTCGAAGACACGTCGTCACGGCCTCTTTGACGGCGTCTTAAGTCCCGTATCGCGTTCCTTTCAAACTCCTCTTTATCTTCGGGAACAGAAAGAAGTCCGGTGGTGCCAAGTCCGGGTTGTAGGGCGGGTGCGGCAGCGTTGCCACGCCGTGCTTGGCCAAGAAGTCCGAACGACAAGCGCGGTGTGAGACGGCGCATTGCCGTGATTCAGCCGCCAGATGTTTTTGATCGCTGGCCGGACGCGGGCGACTCGTTTTCGAAGCCTGTCGAGCACTTGGACGTAAAATGCAGCATTTACAGTTTGTCGTTCAGGTACAAATTCGTAGTGGACGACTCCCCTTTTGTCAAAAAAGACAATGAGCATCATAAACTTATTTTCCGGACGAACCCTGTAGAGTGGTTCCGCTGGGATGTTTTCTATTCCCACGCAATTTTTCCTTTCCATTTCCCTTGAGGGCTTCTCTATCTCATTATCAAGTATGCTCGGAACTAAGCCATCTTCATCGAGTTTATATTAGCTCAATTTTCCATCAGAACGCAATGGCCTCATATCTCTATTATAGAGTTCTTCTAAGTATTCTTTCCATTCTTCGTGATTGTTTCGACTTCGATTGATACCGTTCCCGTCGTGTCCGTGATGATGTGAAAGGATTAGACCTCTTTCCTAATGCCAAGAACTTTCTTTCCTTAATTCTTATAATTCAATTTCCAAATAATTCCTTAGTCATGAACTTATATATATATATATATATATATATATATATATATATATATATATATATATATATATATGAATTTTACATAATGTGACGCAAATGATTTTATTGGTTTTCGCGTTAGCCACAATTACCGGTATGTGTAATTTTAATCTTGGATTGATTGATTGATTGATCATGTCAATATCATGTTATGTCTACTAAGATTAAAATATTTCTTTGGGCAGTAAACAATTTTGAACTGATAGTTACATTTCCTTTTTTTACAGTAAAAATAATAAAATTTCTCGAATTAGAATTCGGAGTTGCCCTTGAAGTCTTTGACAGAAGTTGCCTGTTTGGAAAGGGCTTCCAGCTCTGCATATGTAATGCGCTCCCGGGTATGGTTTAGAAGAATTTTAAAGTTGGCTGTGGAAATTCTGTCGGGACATAGGGGCCGAGTTTGTGGACTTGAGACCGGTGCTCGGGTCATGTCCCACTCCCTTGAACCGTTCCGGGGTTCACTACACCCCTGAGGCGTCTGTTCGGGTGGCTCATAGGATCTTCGAGCACTGTAGATATTTTTTAGGCAAATTCGTAGGTTAGGTAGTGGAGTAGATTGCCTAATTAACGATATAACAAGGTGTAGGTCAATTAGTGGGTCTAACAATACTAGGTTGCCAGAAGATATTTTTCCAAGTACTTGCACTGCTGATGAGACAAAAGATAGAATTACTAATCAGAATTTAGGCCGATCGCATACTAAGACATCAAAGAGATTAAATAACATCCCCAGATAGCAGACCGCAGAGAAGGTTTTAGACGAGGATATAATTTCCGTAGTAGTAGTTAACTGCCGAAGTTTGAAAAATAAAATACCGGAATTTCACCATCTCATTCATAGCACAGAGTCGGATATCATTATAGGAACTGAAAGTTGGTTAACAGATGACATCGCAGATTGCGAAATATTTCCCAAGTCCTTCATAGTTTATAGAAACGACAGAAAAAATAGAGCCGGAGGAGGAGGGTTTATTGCGGTTAAGAACTCTAACGTCAGTAGAGCCGAGTTATTTCCTGATAGCTGCATAGAAAGTGTATGGTGCTCAGTGAAAACACCCAGATCGAAAAGAATATATATCTGTGCGTATTATAGACCACCCCACGTTAGCATTAAATCAATACCAGACCTAGAAAAACAGATACAAAGCTTTACATCCCACAACAGTGAGCATAGCCTAATTATCGGAGGTGATTTTAATATTTCCACAATAGATTGGGATTCGTACAGCTTTATAAATGGAGGTAAAGACAAGGATCTATGCGAGTCCCTTTTATTCGCGTTTACCTCGAATTCCCTACATCAATTAGTCACTTCACCAACAAGGGGAAAGAACATTCTTGATCTATTAGCCACAAATATACCCGAAAAGGACTTAAATATAGAAGTTGTTGACGGAATCAGTGATCACAGGGCTGTAAACGCTAAATTTTCTCTGAGTGTAGATAAAGTTAACAAACCTAAGGGAAAGGTGTATTTGTTCAATAAAGCGGACTATGATGGCTTAAAATGTGAATTAAAAAGTTCCTTTTTTTATATTTCACGAATTAAGCAAAACTAGTAGTGTCGAGGATACTTGGAATAATTTTCTTAGGATAACACGTTCAGCAATACAGAGGTTCATACCTAGTAAATATATAAAAGAGAATAAGGAACCCCGATGGTACAACTCAGAAGTACGGAAATCTCTTAGGCGGCGAAGGGTGTGCCATGCCAGAATGAAAAAGGCAGTTAAAGATTCCTCCCCTGATAAAATCAACGAAACCATACAGAACTACAGAGCATCTAGGTCCACTGCCAAGAAGGCCTTCCGGAAGGCGCTAGCGGAATTCAAAAGGAAAAAATTAGGCAAACATTTGAACGATAACCCAAAGATGTTTTGGTCCTACGTCAGGGAAGTGCAGGGAAAAAAGTCCACCGTAAACTCATTGAATACCGAAAAGGGGGATAAAGTAACGAGTAGTTAAGGTAAAGCCAACATATTAAACTCATTCTTCCAGAGTGTTTTCAACATATCCTCACAAAATACACCCGAGAACCTTCCGAAAACATTTCAGCAGTCAATGGAAGCAATCAATATTTACACCCGCGGAATAGAATTACTCCTTAAAAACATAGACCCCAACAAATCTCCGGGACCTGATGAGATACCGGCGCGCGTGTATAAAGAATTGTCGGCTGAAATTGCCCCATATCTAGATATAATATTTAAGAAATCATTAGCAGAAGAAAGCGTGCCAAACGGCTGGAAGGTAGCTTCGGTAACACCCATATTTAAAAATGGAGACAGGGAGGACCCCAGTAATTATAGGCCAATATCGCTGAATTCCATTTCCTGTAAGATTCTTGAACACATCATTGTTAGTTCCATGATGAGGCACCTCGATAGCCAGGATTTATTAATTAATAACCAACACTGCTTCCGTAAGGGTAGATCCTGCGAAACTCAACTCGCACTTTTTGTACATGATGTATTGAACTCCGGTGAAAGTAATATTCCAGTTGATGCGATATTCCTAGATTTTAAGAAATCCTTCGATAAAGTCGCTCATTGCAAATTACTGACGAAATGGGAAACCTATTGAATACACGAAAGTATTATTAACTGGATTAAACAATTTTTAAGTGATCGTGTCCAAACAGTCGTCCTGGACGGTGTATCATCCGATACTGTCAAGGTCACGTCGGGTGTACCACAACGAAGTGTCATAGGCCCCCTCCTTTTCCTTATTTACATAAATGACCTCAGTACCGTAGTTAATAGCAAGCTCCGTCTTTTCGCCGATGATGCAGTAATTTATGGGGACATTCGAAGTCACGAAGACAGAGTCGCGTTAGCCAACGACCTAGATGCAATTCAGAATTGGTGCGATACATGGCAATTGGAATTAAATTTTAAAAAATGCGTAGTAATACATTTTTGGGAAAAGAGTAATTCCCTCCCTTATAGTTACAAAGTGAACAAACCAATATCGCGAGGGTAGATTCCTTTAAATACTTGGGTGTAACAATTACTCACGATCTGTCCTGGGGAAAACACATACGAGAAAAATGCGGTCGTGCTAATAAAAAATTGGGATTTGTGAAAAGAGTGCTAGGTAAATGCGATGAAAAAGTGAAAGAACGATGTTTCCTTGCCTTGGTCAGGCCCCACCTAGAGTATGCTGCCAGTATATGGGATCCTCATAATATAAATTTGGTTTCGGAATTAGATCGAGTTCAGCGGAGGGGGGCTAGATTTGTCAAACATTTTTATGACCAACTCAGCAGCGTATCCACTTTGCTTGACAATTTAGGTTGGGATTCTCTTACACAGCGGCGTTTCCAATATAGATTAAACTTATTAAAAACATTTAAAGATGGGCCCTTTTCCGATGACATCAAGGATATAATACGAACCCCAAAGTATTACGGTCGAAGGGATCACGAATATAAGACTAGAGAGATAGACTGCAAGACTGACAGGTTTAAAATGTAATTTTTTCCAAGAACGATAAGGGACCAGAATGCTAGTAGCCGAAATTCCCCAGGACTTAGTTCATTACAATAAGTATAAACGTACAGGTTAGGGACTTCGCGAGGATGTGCATACATGTGTGTATGTATGTATGTATATATATGTATGTGTATATATATATGGAAATACATACATATATATATATATATATATATATTGAATCGATGATTGAAAAAATGATCTTGATTGAAATATATATATATATTTTTTTTTCTTACAGCTTCCCCCCATCTTTCCTCACCTAACCCCCAACCCCCTCATCCCTTACCCTTCCCTCATGGTGCTACACCCCCTGCCACACACCTTTTTGGTGGCTCGGAGGGTATTTATGTAGATGTAGATGTAAAGTGAATACTGAAGATATGATTATTTACAATGTACTCATACAGTAATATTGCATTCATTGTGCGCAATCACTTTGGGATATTTTATGTTACTATTTTAGTCCACGGAAGTGTGTTATGAAATGACACGTTGAAGGAAGAAAACAAAAATGAATGACAATGGTTTTCGATGGTTTCTGTGTGGATGGGTGGTAAGAAATTTCGCTGGTTTTTATGGGTTTTGTAAACCCCACCTTGTTTTTGAGAAGTGCTTCGTAGATTTCATGGAATTTTGTTTCATATGACCGGTTTCATGCACAAGTCACCTTCACGAGCATGGTACAACAGTCGCGTATTGAGAAAGCACGGACTAAACCAGATCAGGGCACGGACATTAATTTAATTGAATGCATTTGTAAATAATTCAATTGCTAAAATCAACATGCAATCATTTTAATGTAATAATATCCGAATTTAAGGAATAAACACTATAATTATTCGCTAGGAGGAACAAATTGATGTTTTGTCTACAAGAGAATTTAGGGAAAGAGAGCCCCCATCCGAGGAGCGCGAACCCTTTTTTGGCTCGGGGTCAATGATGACTTTCTCCCCCGCGCCCTCCCACAGCGAGACCCCTGTCATCATTGTCCGGATTACAGCTTGAAGGCGGTCGCCTCCGATCCTGCCCCTCCGCCACCGAGGAACACACCCTGCGAAAGGTTTTTCGCATGAGGGTCCTCCGCAATTTCACTGCAACAATTTCAAAGCGTTAAAATCAATCGCCTTAATTTTTACAGTTTGAAATTGTTACATTTTGATGGGTACTTGCCCACTAAAATGTAACAATTTCAAAGTCCGTTTAAAGTTATCGTCGCATCATCTACCGCTGTTTCTTTGAATATACGTCGAAATAGACCTCGATATGAATAACGCTATCATTATTTCCGAAAGACACATAATTAAAAACGTCAATATGAATGAATATTTGTTCGTTATAACTCCCTGTCGAGCACGTTAAAAATAAAACAACTTAATGAAGGCAAATTCAAATGTATTTTGACATTAATGATTTACCCTCGGATATCTTAAACTTAAAAGCAATCTAATTAAATCCTTCGAACAAGAATGTGGAAATAGTGGATTCCATAATGACTCAACATTTTAGCTGTGTCTTTAAAATTTTAGTATTAAGTGTTTCTGTAGGTAATGACATGGACGAAGGCTATTACAATTTTCCATAATAGCCTTCGTCTCTGTTTTTATGGAACAGTTCCACCACATCACACCTGAATCTGTAATTCATAGTATAAGGAAGCTTTTCAGACGTTTTAGCAATACCAAAGCTTTTGAATCGACAGCTGTTATCGCTACACTCTAAAACAAATTTTGCGTCCATCATATTTTCTTGGGAATGATAATTGAGGTGGTTTCCCGTTGCCTTCCTCAATAGTGTTTTTAACGTGACACCATCACTTAATGGCCGCCCCACTGGGGTCAGACGCCATTGCAGCCGCCTCACTGAGGAACAGACGCTGCGTGGACTACCTTTCGTCTGGCTCCTAACCTTCGACCTATCTGGCATGGGTGACCCTTCCAGGAGTAATTATTATTACTCCCGCCAGCACAGCTCTAGGGGTCATCGGAACACACAAGCCCTTCCACCACGACAAGGTTGTAGTCCATGGGAGGGTCTAAAACAAATATGTTTTAAATTTTCAAACTCTGAAATAACCTTCTCAAAGAAGAGATGATGAAAAAAGCAGTGAAGTAGCTGCCAAATATCGAAAAATATGGTAAGTTTCAAAATTTTCCTTGAAAAATGGTAGTATTTATTCTTAAGGAGGTAAGAGGTTAATATAACAAACTAGGCTTTATGAGCCAATCGAATCGGAGGATCGAATAGTTACTCTCGTCGAAGAAGAAAGTGAATGTACGTCCACAATCTCTCTTAAGGGATCCTTAAACTTCCTTTTATGAGAAAATCCTTCGTCTCCCCTCCGTGTCAGCTGACGAGAGAAGCGCGAGCTGATTCAGGTGCAAATCTGCATTTTGATTGGCTCAGAGTACGGTGTTGGTGTAGTAATTGAGTTCCCGGTGGCCCAAAATATCCGCCCGACGGGTAAATGATAAACCTTTGGAATCCTGCAAAGCATATCAAAGGGCCCAGAAGGGAGAGAGGAAACGTACGTGTTAGCGCACCTTTTCCTGTACTATGGACATCCACCACGGGCGAGAGATCCGGGATCGTCCTTGTGGATGCGAGCGCATGGACTTATAAGGGGACGCTCTCGGCTTCACCGGAATGATTCGCTCTATTTGGCTAGATAAGACTTGGCTAGATAAGTTTCCGGTCCAGATGACATTAGTAGCAAAATAAAACCACTAAATAAGCTCAAAAGGAAAGATGAGGCGATAACCTTGAGATTTCTTGGGAGAAAAAAACGAGGTAAAGGTTGATTACATTTCTATCTTCGATACGGGAGCTGGTATCTAAGAAATCAAATTTGACGCATTCATATCTCGGAATGGTGGTCATTTTATATGTACTTATGCTAGACAGCTATGTGCGTCGGTTGATGGGAGAAAGTAAAGAACTCTGTCGCAACTTAGGGTATTTCCTTCTATTGCCTGAAGCTCTCAACGTTCTCGATCTTCCGGGGCTGACAGAAATGATTATTTACGTCGTGATATTTTATTTTTACGATAGCCCATGGCAAGTGTTGGCTATGCTCCATTTCAATCATATTACGTAAGAGTTAAAGGACATGCAAAAATGTTCTCAAACTTTCCTTTCGAACGCTCATAACATTTCTGGTGGTTAACAATGGAAAACAAGCGAGTTCCTGGTTTGCTTATTAACGAAGACAGGAAAATGTCCAGGAATGCGCATGAGCCAGAATCAAATAAATCATTATAGTAAGTTCATTAAAAATATGTGGATGATTTGAAAGTTCTTTAAAGCGACCGATGAAAAAGTTTAAGGGGTCTCCAGTACAATTCGCTTGAATAAGAATTAGTTGTTTAACGATTAGAGATCATATTCCGTAATTTAAAGCTACAAAGGCGGAGGAAGCCGAGTAAAATTTGGGTAATTACGGGAGAGGATTCAAATTATATTTAGTTAAAGATGTATGATGTTAAAGCTGTCCAGTTACACTCAGTTATTTACTTTTACACCTGCAGAAACACTGACTATATGGCATAAATTGACTATATCACGTGCGATGTACCTAGTGTGGGCAATAATATTCAGTAACTGCTCCGATTATAATCTGATATATATTTTCAGTAGTATTTTGGCAATTGTATGTTGAAATAGACTTATTTGATTGCATGCTGCTTTAAGTGAATTTGCGATAAGTTCAAAAAATATTTTTCGTACCCAAATGGGATAGAAACTATTAAAATTGGAAATTTTCCACGAAATAACGGCCTCCATTCACGGACCCCTTATTTTATGGAAAATTGCCAATTTTAATTAATCATTATGTTCCACCATATCACGCCTGAAACGTCTTATTTTATGGGATAGAAAGGATAAGTTAGCTGATGAATATTAATTAAGAACAATGTATATTCACCAATTACGTTTAAAGTCCTTTCGTGATATTGCCCCATCAAAATGCTCACCGGCGAAATATATTGGTTGTCCCAAGTCTTCTCGTGTGGCACTCACTCGTACTTGATGAGACGCTCAATAGCTTCTAACAATGGGACACTCTTGTGAAAGCTACAATTTGTTTATACATAGTTTTCTCGACAATTCTTCAGAACCTACTATTTGGTGAGCAGGGTATGAGCACGCTAATTCCCTGACAATCACCTCCGAAAAGGCAAGGCCTATACTTTTTTCTTTTAAATATTCATGTAATATTAGTAGAAGTACCACATTGAAAAACCCAATTGTCGGATGAGGAATTGAACGTAAAGCCCTGTCTATGCAGCATCCGATTCCAAGATCCTGAGCACGTGTGCACGAATTTAAGCGATCGGATTATGCCACCAACTGCTCACACTGCTCGTACTTTTATCATTCTGACATTTATCAGTGATTCACACATGACCGTTCGACAGGCTGTTCCTTAACCCTACGCCATCAAGTGATGGAAAAAGAAACAATGGATACGAAATTAAATTGCGTGATTCACTTTCATATTCTATTGTTTACATATCTTCACCCTTGATATCCCTTTATTTTTTCCTTACGTCACTTTTTTTACTTGTTTGCTTACTTCATGGCCAAGGATTAAAAGGGAATTTCTATGGAGCAAACTTTTGTGGATCACTTTAGAATGCCTGAAATATTGGGTGCCTTAGGTGGCTAACTCTTGGAACTGCGAACAGAACAATGTGAGAATATTTTCGGCGCATTACGCTCGAGGAATAGATTTATTTCTCGACCGCCGTCTTTCGCATTGAAGGATCTGCATCGCCATTTCGCACCCCCCCCCCTAATTCTGCTTACCACGCGCACCGTATCTGACGACGGCAGTCGTGTCCTTGCACCCCTAAGGGCATCATCCTCCACGAGGATTTGCGAAATGGAGAAATGTTTTCAGTTTCCGAAAGGGTAAGGCGAGGAAAGCCCTCTCCTCCACGTCACCCCTGAGCGTCCGTGTTGGGGCACCGGCGGAATACCAAAGGGCCGGGGGATGCAAATGCAGACGCCGGTCGTATCACGGGCGCGGGGACACCCCCACCCATTTTCGGCCATGAATACTCATCGGCCGTCGAGGTACAGTGTTTGGGACGAAGCGTGATCCTTGCCTTCATCATAAATCTTTCCGATGACGTGCTTCGCGACTTGCGCTCGAGGTTGCGAGACTCGCGAGGCGCACGCCGTCGTCGCCTCTTCCCCGCCCGCCCTCCTCCCACGCCGCCTCCCCCTCCCCCGGCCGCCCGCCCGTCCGCCCGTTCAGTATGAATCGGTTCCTCGAGCCGCACGGAAGGAGATAGGGCTCATCCGACGGTGCGCGCACCTACTTGACAGACTCTTCGTCGCCGTCTTCGCAGGCACTCCGCCGTCGCACGCGATTCCAGAGCGCCCCCTGCCCTTCTGCAGCGACGGAGGAGATAAGGGTACCCCTTTGGTACCGTTTTCACCTGCACCTCGGCTCACGCACCCCACGGGCCCCGTCCGAGGTCACGTCAGTGTCCCCGCCACCCGGGATCAGTCGGCGGAGGAGCAGCCCAGCAGAGCGGGAGTCCTTGGTCGCCTCAAGCAGCCCTTCCGAGGGAACCCTTTGCGAGCGGACGGCTGCCGACCAGGGTGGCATCGGGGCGGTGTCGGCCGTGGACGCGCCGTTCTATCCGGCGGACGGTCACTGATTCCCGCTGAGGAGGGCTCGCCGGAGAGGAGGTAAGAAGGGTCCGAGAGACCCCCCCTCCCCCGACCTCCGCCGCCCACCTCTCCGAGGCCCATCCGACTTCTCGTGGTGCGTGTGCCTGTTTCTCGAAGGGGGGTGGGGGAGGGAGAGGCGGTGGGGAAATATTTGCGGCATTTCCTGGAGACGGTTACTCATTTTGGAAGAAGTCACGAAGCGGGGGAGTTCGCGGTTTGCGAAGCGGGATCCTTCCTCGATCGCTCCCGGGGAGGGGGGCGTGGAAATCTCGCTTCGGGACGCTTCGTGCTTCATTTTTGCATTGGCCGTCCAGCGTGGGTCGCGGCATTCGCCTTGAATCTACCGGGATTTATTCGAATTCAAACGCACCGTTATTCAGCACGTGAATGAGCGCCGATCTGTTTGGGTATTTACGGCACTGATTATTTATGATAGCTTTGGGAAGATTGGAGATTGGGGTGAAAACTGTACCAAAGGGCTGGAATCAAACTGTGAATGAAATGAGAGAGGCAACAGGATATTATCCTCAAAAGAAACCAGATCGACGGTGTAACTCGCGGAGAGTCGAGCACTTTGGGATTCCTCTCGCCTTCAGCTGTTTATGGGGAACGTGCGTTGGCGGTTCAGTCTCAAAGGGACTAGTCTCATAAAATATTTTGGGAATTGCAATTAATAAAGGTCTTGCGGCGCATCATCCGTTATTGTCCACCCACCGCGGCCCCAGGCATCTTATGTCCCTTGGTGTTGGGGGGCGATTGGCGGAGCAGTGAGCGTCAGGGCTGCTCGTTATCCCCGGCACGTTTCAACATATACGTGCAAGGTGCATGTTGAAGACTTGATCCGGGAATAAAATTTGATGATGATTAACTCGGCTGGGTTCGCAGATGATCAAGCAATAGTTCATCGGACATCCAAGGGACATCGTCGGACAGTAAGCATTTATATGGGAAAGATAATTGATGACAGGTACCCCTAAGGAAGGATGCGGGAAAAAATATTAATTAAGACTTTAATATGGAGCACAGTGATTTATTGATGTGAGACCTGGGTTCATTGGGGTGAAGCGTCGATTGTGGAGGCGTTTGAGGTCTGGATGTGTCAAAGAACGAAGAAAATGCTGCAGGACGGAGAGGAAGTAGTCTAGCGATGAAGTGTTGAAGAGGTGGGCGAGGGGGAGAGGTTGTTGCGGGAAAGGCAAGAAGAAATATGGAAAGGTAGTGGTGGGATGTTGAGGACCGTGGCAGAAGGGAGAGTTTTGGGTGTTGGAGTGGAGAAAGGAAGAGAGTGGAGGTTTTTCGACAGTGTGACGATGGGCAGGAGTGAAAGAAAGAAATACAGTAGAACAAAGGAAGAGGAAGTTCTCATGATGCGTGGATGGCTGCCTTAAATGGGACGAATAAACGAATAACCTCGAGTGATATGGTCCTTCACTATTTTTGGTTTCTATATGAGCAGATCACGCGATTACTCTGTTCAGTGTCAGGACTTTCAACTATTCAATCGCTGGTTATTATTTCCAAAAGTTAGCCTGTGCTTGATATTGAACAATATCATGGATCGACGGATGGATGGTCAAAATCCAGTCATTTGATGAGTGGATTTTCACCATCGAGAGTCAAGGCTTAACACAGTCACAAATGGTAGCTTCCTAGATAAAATAAATCCGGAAATAATATGTTTAAATTTTCATTCATAATATAGGAGATCCTTTATAAACATTTAAATAGTGATAGAAGCGTCCTAGAACAGACTATGCCCGAGTGTCCTGACATTTGTTGTCGCACAGGTCACGTTTCAGGATGAAGAGTGTTTTATAGTAAATGGCGATACCTCATTGCGTGTGATTTGTTAACTATCCCCGTGCGTTGATCATATTTATTTATGTGAACAATACGTTTTCTCGATTTCTCCTATCGACGGTAAACATTTAAAAGCGTCCTTTCCCATTTCTGAAAACAACCCCTCGGTGTGCGACGCTTAGTTATCATAACGTAATTTCGTCACAGATGGGTTTTTTACAATTACGTAATTCAATACTCTGATCAAAATTCAAGCGTTAATTATCCAAAAATGGGCACAGATATTGCTGAAGCACATCCTGCTCTTCTGGCGATCTGATCTCGAAATCTCTTTTCAGCTATGTCATGTTGTGTGGAGAAAAGTTGGAGAGCGAACACGTCAATGCCAGTCTACTCATGAAAGGTAGCTTCCGTTAAGTCCCTGACAATTATCCCTATATATCGTGTACAGGCCATGATTATGTATCGTGTCTGAAGACGTCCACCCTAACTCCTTTCCGGCCTTTTGGTTATCACATCGCAGGCCTTCGATCCGTTTCGGCCAGTTGCCATTGATAATCCGTTTTCCGGCACAGGATTAGAATTGGTTAAATTCCATTTGTTATTTTGGTCTCTGTGATATTTCCTTTAGTCACGCGGCAAGTTTTCATCTATTATTCCTTCAAAATCTCGTCATGGGGAGATATTAATTGACCTTAACGAAGCGAAAATTTTCGATTGAATATACTTTGATGGTTGCAGTTTCACTTTCAGTTCTTGTCCAAAGTTCCGCTCGAAATTTTATTGGATACATAATGCTTTTGAATGGAATTAACCAATAAGAATGGGCGTTCGGGCAACAGGCGCAGAGAGACATGATTGTTGGAAAGGCATTGCAAGATGGTACTGTTTGTTTTTCAAAACTCTTACAATGATAGTTTGCATTCGGCCATTTTCAAAATGAGCGAATTGTTTATTTCGGAGGTGTCGCTTTGTTGCCGTCGTCCTCCTTCCAGCAAATGTATGTCAAACACGAACTTTAAAAGCCTTCAATTGAATGTTATCGCAAAATTATCGCTCCCCATGAAGTTCTTTATCGTTTGTAGTTCTCATTGATTATAATTTGCACAGTCGCTCGAAATAATTGCGAATGGGATTCATTTTTTGCATTTTGCTTATGCTGCCAAAGTGGTAAATACTGTCATCTAAGATTTCTTGGACCTGGGCCTATCCAAGTTACAATCAATATACTAAGCATGAAATATTTTCTTAATTTTTTGCCGCTAACCACTCAGTTTTTGTGATAGAAAAATAATTCCGTGACTAGACAGAAGATGTGTCATCAATTTGCGCTATTTGTAATGCCCACTTCTCTCTGATAGTTTATTAATATCTATTGGTGTAAATTCCTGGGAAGAAAGTGACTCACTTCCCACGGGCGAGACCGCTCTGTTGCCCTCTGCACGACGCCTTCCCCTCGACACTCCGAGGTTCCATCTGTGATACGAGCTCACGGGACATTGTTAAACCGAAAACCGCATTGGAGTGATCTTCGGACACATTGGATAGAGCTTAAGTTAGGGTAAACTCTCTCCAATCGCTATCATCTCAGCGCAACAGCTCTTTAGCCATCGGTCTTCCTCGGTTTGAAACAATTACACCGATTTATTTTCTTTTGCTTATTTATTTAAAAAATACAAGTCTTCCCTTCAAACAAGCCTCCCCTTGAGCTTTACATGACGACGCTAGGACGACGTTTTATGACCTTTCTGGGAGCCTGGTTCGTGCTATTGAGCTTTTCCGGTGAGAGCTGAGTGGCTTCGCTTGTACGCAAGGGTACGACCAAAGCACACTGCCTTCACCGTCCCGCTAATTGTCAATGCATGGCAGTCTGACAGAGACAGAGAAATTCCTGATACTCGGGCGGTTACTTTAAAAATCGACATCTTCCACATGCATGAAATTTGAAAAATGCCGCTACTGAAAATCCTGGTCCGGGATTCAGCTGCGTGTTTGGTAGAGCGATTGGCCCGATTTACGAGATAGAATATTGAGGTATATACTCGTATATAGAAACCTTGGGAAAAAGGACCCCGGATGGACGTGCTCGAACAGATGGAGATCATCAAGAGTGAAAAGACCAAGTGCAAAGTAGTTAATGACGTATTATACACCTTCAGATCACCTCTCCTCGACCTTTCACTCCCACATCAATCGTTTCCTTCCAAAAGCCCCGAGAACAAGGGGGACCCCCCTCCCGTCCTCCTTCCTCTTTCTACCTGTCTGCCCAAAGGACTGACCGTCCCCACCCACTCTCCGACCAAATTACACTCCGTAATCCCTCCCCCCCCCCCCCTAGCCATACTGACCAATAACCCTGTCTCTTACTCCTGCACCTCATATTTTCAAGCATTTCAATGGTATATATATATATATATATAGTATATAGTCAGTCTGACCTGAAGAAGGCCTCGGAGTAGGCCGAAAGCTTAAATCATCTACAGTGTGAGTGTCCTTTTACGTGTTATCTGTTTTATTCTGTGTTCTATTGTGCCGTCCAAAAGTTATATTGCTCTCGTGAGTACTTCCGCATCATCTATATATATATATATATATATATATATATGTGTGTGTGTGTGTGTGTGTGTGTGTGTATTTCTGTAAAAATTACCTGATGATGACGATCCTCGTCGAAACCCGGTCGTAAAAATAAAAGATTGTGTGGAAAAATGAAGTAATTCTTATTCATTATGAATCGTTTCCACAAAGTGACGGCGGATACTATACAGAAACCTTGGGGTTTTGAGATCATTAAAATTTGGTGAGAGAAGCCGAGTGGTGGCAGAAGGGAAAGAAGTGACCTCTTTACTCTGTGTACATTTCTTAAGCTTTCTGGGTTAGTTACGAGTTAGTTAGTTACCCTCAACTATTTAAATTGAAATATGGGTTGGATTTGAAATGCAGGACAGATTACGATATACATATACATGAAAACCTTCTCTTCTAATCTTTTCTTTTCCAACTCTTGATACTTCTGCCCCTTTCAATCCCATCCGAACGAATTCTATTTTGTTCCACCCAACTGCCACTGACATGGGCGTATATGTATGGGACGCGGTGGTCCCGAGGGTAGAGCGTTGGACTACTGTCCGGAGGACCCGGCCTCGATTCCCGGGTAAGGCACTCTGGGCACCTACAGCTCCACCAGCACAGCACTCCAGCACATTTTTCGGGTACCGGATATTCTTGGGAAACCATAATCGGCACAGGGAAAGGAACTGGCCCACCTACCCTGATGTGTGAATTTAGTTTACCTTAACCTTTTTCGGAATAGGAACTAACATTGATCTCACAAAATATTCCGGCCAGATGCCTTCCTCATAGGTACTACGAATGACTCCATATAGTCTTCTTCCCATATTTTCCTAAACATTTCAACAGTCCCACAGGAAAGTTGTCTACCCCCATGGCCTTATTTGCTTTCATTTCCCTTAATGCCCTTTCTATTTCATCGTCGATTATGCCTGGACCTAAGCTATCCTTTTTCTACGTCATGTTCCTTTTCTATGTCTAACCATGTCGGCCTAAGTTCTCTACCATACAGTGAGTGTTTCCAAATATTCCTTTCATCTCTCTTGGATTTCATCTGGTTCAACTATTACCTTACCCCACTTATCTTTTACTGTTAGCACAAATCTTGCCTTCTTACTTCCCGTTAATAACTTAACCTTGCTGAATGGCGCACCAATTTCACCCTTCCTCTGTAAACTTTCCATATCCTCGCATTGCGCTTTCCACCATTTTTCTTTAGCTTTATTTGTGGCCCTTCTCAATTTATTGTTTAACTTTTTGTACTTCATTTTGCCTAACTCTGTGTTTACATTCTTCCATCTGCTTCTCTCATCCATCTTTGCAATCATCTCATCCGTGACCCATGGTTTCCTTATCCTTTTCCCGTTAACGGTTCCTATAGTGTCTTTTGCGGCTTTCTATATCATTTTCTTAATACATTCCCATTTGTCTTCGATTGTACTCAAGTCTTTACCCTCATCCATGATTTCCTCTACAGCCTGTTGATACTCCTTCCTCGTTAATCCATTTAATGCTTCTACATTCCATTTCCTACCCCACCACCCTTGTCTATCTTTTTGAAACGGACGTTATATTTTATAACAACTAAATTGTGGTCAGAGTCCGCATTCGCTCCCGGGAAACTGTGCGAATTTATCACACTGTTCCTAAACCTGTCCCTAACCATAATATAATCTAACTGATACCTCTTTTAGTAACATATTAATTATAAAAATTAGTCATTGTAAACGGTCCCTGGAAACTATTGCTAGTCATTTCAAGGTAATCAAGCAATGGCCCTAAGGATGAACACCTTCTCTTCTAGAATTTTCTTCTTCAACTCTTGATACTTCTGCACCTTTCTGATCCGAGTTCTATTTGTTCCACCCTCATTGTACTGATCTTGTCATTTCAACATATATGTTAGCACTTTACGACACTTCTACCGTCCATATATCCACACGTGTAATTTGTATATATTTATATGTGTGTTTGTGTTGTGATATTTTTTTGTTTTTACCGAAAACGTTCTGGTGCAAATGCTAAATGTCTTAAAATTATTTTCTATTTGCTCAGCTTCGGACGATCGCAATTTTTCTTTTATTTTATTCCTAGACATAGTTGTATTCATTCTTTTACTCCTTGCACAGATGATGTGCCAAATTTCCACGTTATGCTTTTCTGCGGTCATCCACTTCGTGCCAACATGTAGATGTAGATCACCTTTACCTTCACCCCTCGCCGGAGTGACACAACCGCTCCAGGAATACCTTGGAACATTCTGTAGGCAGTTTACTTCTTTGATTTGTTCTTAGGATGGAATTAGTTTCGATACATTTAAGACTATAAATACTGTGACGGCCGACGACTGACACTCTCTGCCGCACCCAATCGTGGCGGCTTGCAGGTTAAGAGGTCACGTTTTCTTTTTCACTCTCGGAGTAGTCTACCTTTTCAGGAACACATCACGTTTCATTCTCCCCTCACTCTTTCAGCGCTTCCCACAAGCATCCCTTTTAAAGTGACCCGCCGAGCCCAAGCCTCGCACGTTTCCGTTTCCGAAATCTTTGCCCCATGCCGTGTGCTTTGGCTTCTCCTCATGCGCACACCCAGGCCTCGCAAGAGAACTCGAGGGGACGGATGGGAGAAGATTGGAGTGAGGGCTGTAAAACCCCAAGCAGGGAGGCTCTTCCAGCAAAGGTCCGAGACGGAAACTGTTTCTCGTCTTCCTTCCCACCGCTTGAGATAACTTTTCCCTCGCCGTCCCCGTCGCTACGTGAGCCACCGCGCAAGGGCCTCGTGCTCCTTGGTCCTCGTGGGACGTGGAAGTCATGAATAACCGAGCCAGAGGAAGGCCTTGGAGTCCATTTTCCATTCCGCAGTCAATATTGTCAACATTTTAAACCTCTTCTTTTGTCATTTGCAAATAAATGACATTGCGATGGTCAAGTTGTGGTATTGGACATCCCATTGTTCCTCAAACTAATTGTTTTGTGAGTTACCGGTAAAATCCGCCGTAGTGGTATCGCCGAGATGAATGCAAATTCAAAGAAACTAGGACGGAGCTGGGTTTTTCAAGTGGATGTTGTTCCGTTTGCTTCACTCTTATCTCTCTTCACTCCGTTAAGGAATCTCTGTCTCGTCACGTGAAATTCATTGCAAACCCGTCCGTACAGTCTTGCGCCATTATAAAATTGTACTCTATTAAAAGATTTGTCATCAGGGTCGAAATACTGTATAATCGGCTCAACCTGGTGACGCGTAACGTGAAAGATAACCACTATAGTATTTCAACAATTGAAACAATCAACTCATGCTCGGAAAATTATTATTCTCTCTATCACTCAGTGAATAGTGAAACCCTAATAATCCCGAAGAGAGTATAATTTAACGTGCTTCGACAGTTATGCAATAAGTTTTATTTAGTCGAGCACACGTACCTCTTGGGGCATTTACTGCGTTATATCGAACCATTGTCGTACTCTTGAGTGAATGTTTTTGAATTTTGACCACACTGTTTCCATTTGTTTCTCTGATTGAGCTGAAGTTTACGAATGCACGCATCGCATTTTTATAATAATATCTTCGTGCAGAGTCGAAGGGTGGTCATCAGTGGGTGCAGAGCATGCTAAAAATAAACCTATTGGCGATTCTTATTGCGTTTGCCAATGCTGCGACCAAACGTGACTCATTTTCATTTATAAGCGAATGAATTGAAGTCTAATGGATACATTCTAATTCCAAACGTTTGATTTCAATGGAGCTTATTTTGCTACCAAATTGTCATTCATTTTGCGGAGTGGAGAGATTGATTTGAAGAAAATTTGCCATTGTCAGGGAAGAATATGTTCGGGCCCCAAAATTGATAAGCTCGCACTGAGCTGTTTCAGCTGTTCTGAGAGAATTTCAGAAAGTTTTCGCCCAAAATGTGTTATAAAAATAGTGCATGGAAAAAAGCAGTGACCATCCCACCTCCGCTCCCCCGCCCCCAATCCTTTACCCTCCCCAAGCGCCCTTCTGCGCTGTTTTCCTTCCGGCCGCTTTCCCAGCCGACGGTGAAAGGGAGTGGAGTGGTCCCATTGTAAGCGGTCCCCCCCGGCCCCGCACATGCCCCCCCCCCGGATTTTCACCCCCCCCCTTTCTTTCGCCCGCTAACTCCTGGATCCCTCACGCCCATCCAATCGGCGTCACGGGTCCGCCAATCGTGGGGACTTGATTTTCTGCCCGAGCCAGGGCGCGGGGAACCCGAAGAGGAGAAACTCCATGGCGGGGATCTGCCTTGTGTGCATTGTTCTCTGAATATGTTATAAACATGTTGTTATGCTGATTCATGTACTCAGTGATAGCGCGGATGGAAACGCTTCAAAACAGAAACTAGCTGCTCGCTTGGGGGTCGTCATTACGTGGGCTTGACCGAGAGATGGACGCCCCCACCTGCCCTGCTCTGCCTTTCCTCGCCTGGGTGCGCAGCTGGCCGGAGGAATGGCGGCCCACGTGTGCACCGGAGGCGGCACCCGAGGCAAATCGTTGGGCAGAGCCTCGTTGAGAGCCATCTAAACTTACTGTTGCTCAAGCCTATTTTAATAAGAGACAGTAATATTGCGCATGTCGGCATGCAAATACTTGGAAAACAAGAAGGACATCGTGGGCCGTCAGGTGCTTCGAAAAGGTCCGTATATTTATCGGACTTAATAATTTTTATAGGACGGTATCATTTTTTCTTATCGCGCATTGCCTTCAAACTTGGCAGCACATTTATATCGATCGGTATTTTGCTACCTAAGGTCCTCCAATAAAGCTGTGGTGTTAAGAACTAACTCTATGTATCTTAGCAACGCTTTCATTATGGATGCTTACGCAGTAGGTTAGATACGTAATGGGCATTCAAGGCAAAAGGTACCTTTGACAGACATTCGACTAGTAGGGTGACGTCGTAGTCCTGTGGGTAGAGCGTCGGACCACTGAAAGAGTAGGGTCCGGGTTCGATTACCGGGCACATCTCTATGGGTACCCTCATCTTCACACAAACTGTTTGATTTTTCCGATTGCAGAACCTCATGGGAAACCATAAGGAGCACGGGGAAAGGAACTGGCTCCCCCAACCCTGGTGTGTGAATTTCCCCACGCCGTTAGGTTGATAACTATATGGTATCTATCTATTTTCCCTTATCGATATTTCGGTTCCCTTGGTCACTATGGCGAAAAGTTCACAAACATTTGCTAAAATCGTTCACTCTGATTCACTTGTATTATGCAACCGAGGATTTGAGTATTTTGGATTCAAAACAGTTCCAAAATGTAGTGGTAAGCGCCTAAATAAGCACATCGCAAGTAATAAGGTCAGTTTTAATATTCCTCTATTTTCGGCATATAGATAACAAGCTTATTTGATTGGAGTGGTTTAATGCCATAAGACCTCGATTGTAAAGGTGAAGCGTTCTATATAACTCTTACTGTGATCAAGATAAAAAGAGAAACCTTTATGTTGGTATAATTCCTGAAGAATCAACCACAGCTATTCATGTCACCAGCGATTTTAAGCTATGGCGCATTACCCAATTAGGTTACGGTAGATGTACTTCGTAGTGCACTATTGTGCCGTTTATAGTTGTGCTATGCCGTTTCCCTTTGAACTCATTTTAGAGACTTTTCCTTTTTTTTTAGCTCATTGAGTTACGATTGAGATTTTTTTCAGAGTTCAAGACTCGGGGATTTTTCTAGTTGTGTTCCCTTTGTATTTCCTCTTTGAAAACTCATTAACTGAATCCCCGATATTTCATTGAGATTAGATAAATCTAATAAACCATTGCATGATCTGGTTATGCAACGATAATAAAAAATGATTAATTCATATATTTTTCCAGTCATGGTCGGACTCATTCCCGAGATAATATCCATTTTGCGATGCGTATAAGGTGAGATTTCTAAACTGAGCTAATGGTTTTAGTGACTTCAGTTATGAATATTACTCTGATTATATAAAGAAACGAATGTTTGCACAGAGTAGAGAATGATAAATTTGGAAAAGAGAAATAAATTACTATTTTGAAGAAACTGTAAAATTGCTGATTCATCATTGCCGTTGAATTATCAGGCCAACAAATAGCTTTCCTACTTTCATTTATTTCTCTGCTTGTGGAGCTTATTGTACAACAGGAGGAATACATGAAAGAGTTCGAAACACTATTGAAAAGACAAATAAAGTAGCAATGTATAATGGAGATTTTTATGAAACTTATTACGTTGAAACCCAACACTTCGATGCTATAAAATGTCGTACTAAAAAGGACAAAAAAACCTCACCTTTCTCAATATTTGTATTTGGACTTCCATGAACACGGAAAAAGTTTAGATTCACGGGAATGTTTCACAGCCGGAAAAAATCAATTGCAGCTCTAACAATACACCGCAATCCACCGCTGGGGCGTTTGGCAGGAGGTGTCAGGAAACATCATGGGAGGGTCTGTAAAGGGAAGATTTATTTATTTATTGATTTTTGGTTCGCTTTTGGCATGGTCATAAGTTGTGCAATCTAGAAAAACGAAACCTTGAACCAAGGAATTCGACGGTGTCTCCCTCTTAATTGTAGGGCGATTGCTCGCTCGACTTGCCGTCGTCGTGTGGCTCTTGCAGTTTCATCGAAATGGTGTGGAAAATCTCAGGATACATAAATGACACAATGGTGTACGAAGGGCAGGAAAAATCATGTCTCGACAAGTTCATGCCGACGTTGACTTTGAAAACTCTCGGGGGCTCCCATTCCAAGTGGAGTAGAAATTGTGTGATACTTTGTTCTTTCACAGCAGTTTTCCATGGACCAGGATTTCTCTACCTCGTCCTCGCCTCGTACCAAGGCTTTATGGAGTGATTTCCGAATGTTTGCCGTATAGTTTAGGCATAGTCGAGCTCACAAGGAGTAGTATGTTCCATTTACGTTCTCAATGCAATACTTTCCGATTATACATTTCATTTATGCGGGTTCTTCGCCTCTGCACGTACATTGAAAGCCGCCGTGTGTGTGTGTGTAATTGGGTTCTACGTCACAAGCCGCTGGGATACTTAGTGAATATTAGAATTCCGTATCACTGAATTTTCTTTGTAGTGAGGAAGGTCAAATCTGCTGCTGTGGCCACGACTTGACCGAGGGGTTGCTCACATTGGTTCGCTCGGAAGTTGGTTTCCCTTACCGTTTTGGTCTCACCTGCCAATGTAATGTGGCCGGGGGGGGGGATTATTCCTTCCGTTTTCCTTTCAGCGTTAAACTATTACGATTAGGACGACTTCATATTATTTCATAGAAGTGAATACCACCTTCGGGATTCGTTCATGATGATTTTCCACGAAATGGGAAACTTTTTCAAGTGTTTTCTTTGACCCAGAAATTAACTCCTGACCCAAGAATGTACCAAATATTAGAGGAGTTAAAAATACGTAAATTTGGAATCAGATCCGTGAATTTTTCCGAAGGAAAGTGGAATGGACACATCCCAACATATAAAACTCTAGGCGTGGACTTTTAGTCCAATTACGCACGCACTCTCAATGCACAAAAAGCAAGACTCTCAATGCCGGTGGCTCACAATAACCTCATGGCGTTGGTGGTCGAGAGACGTCGCTGTCCGACCTGTCTCTCGCCAGAGTCTCAATTGAACTGCTGCTTATAAGTATGTTTCCGGTCTTGGTATGTGTTTCGATGGGGATACCTATTACTCAGTAAGTGCGCTCGTGCGAATGCCTTGTCCTAATTTGCTGTTCCTGAATCCTGTGGCCATCCTAATGATGATGATGAGATGAGACAGCTCTCCCTCCTCCCGTCCACGGCAAAGAGCTCAACTCAGGCGCGAGGAGTCTATACGACTCTTCCTTTCCTCTACCGTCTCCTTCTCTTTTCTGCTACAATTTTATCCTTTCAGTTTTCCTGCGTGAATTAATTCTTCCTTCCCAACTTATTTGTCTCATCTGTCCATTGAACGTCCCTTCCTTTGGCATCCTGGTCTAATAAATCATCGCTTACGTTTGTCGTTTCATCTACGATCGTTTCTCATTTCTCTATTTTTTCCTATTCGACCTCCAGGATTTATTTCCCCTGTTCCCGTGAGCCTTCTTCACGCAGGCTCATTCTTTCCGCCCCCCTTTCTGTTCTTCAGGGTCACTTAATTTTCGTCTTTCCTAAAGATCATTCTTTAACGGGATCTCTTGCAATCTCCCTCACGTTACAAGGTATCTCATAGTAAACCACTCTCCAAGCTAAAGGCATATGGCACAGGTAAACATAGTAAGTAAATACTTTTTGAATGGGAGTAGTCATAGATGGAGATAGCTCAAATGCAGTAGAGGTCACTTCAGGTGTTCCCCAGGGAAGTGCTATATGCTCTTTTATTCCTGCTTTATGTTAACGACATTGACTGGCATGGGTGTTCCTACCAGGAGCAAATATCATTGTTCCTACCAGGGGTCATTTTTTCTCTATATTCTATTGACGGTATAATGTAAATTAAGGATCTAGTGTCGGAAATTTTACGGTGTCTCGAAATAATGTTTAAGAAGTCACTAGTAAATCACAAGGTTTCCAGAGATTTAAAAACGGTTAACGTAACACCAATATTTAAAAAAGTAGACTAGAAGGAACCGAGTAACTATAGACCTATTTCCCTCGCGTCCATTTTGCTCAAGGTCGTGGAACATACTATAGTTGCTAGTTCGATCGAGAGACACCTCCATATTCAGGTGTTATTCACGAAAAATCTGCACGGTTTCCGAAAAGTTAGATCCTGCGAGACATAACCTGTGCTTTTTATTCATAATATCCTTATTTCGGGAGAGAGCAATGTTTTAGTAGACGTGGTTTTTTCTAGATAATAAGAAAACCTTCGACAAACTACCTCATAGAAACTACTCGCAAAGCAAGAAGTATATGGCATAGATGAAAATATTCTTGGTCGGATTAAAGACTTTTTGAACGATCGGGTATAAAGGGTATTCATAGATGGAGTTAGTTTAAAGGCAGTAAAAGTTACTTCTGGCGTTCTCCAGGAAAGTGTTATCGGACTTCTTTTGTGCCTACTTAACGTTAACGACATTGAATTCGTAGTTACTAGTAAGATGTCCTTATTTGCCAACGATGCAGTGATTTACTGTGATATCCGTAATTATGAGGACAAAGCAGCTTTATAAGATGGCCTTAATGCTATAAAACGCTGGTGCGAGACTTGGCAATTAGAATTATACTTAAAAAAGTACGCCGTATGAGTTTTTTAGGAATAGAACAATGGCCTCCCGAGCGCCCACCGCACCGGGAACACCGAAATGGAATGTGTAGACTCGATTAAATACTTGGCGTTACCCTCACTCACGACCTCTCCAGGGTGAAACACAAACGGAGATAAGCTAACAAAAAATTAGGATTAGTCAGACAAGTAATGGGTAAATGTGATGAAAATTTCAAAGAAAAAATGTTATCTTTCGCACTTTAGGCCTCATTTAGAATATGCTTCTACTGCCATGCATGGGATGGATTGATTGCCAAATTGGATCGCGTGCAGCGTAGAGGAGTTGTGAAACGTTACTATGATAAACTTAGTAGCGTATCCAAAATATTAGAGTAGCTAGATTGGGAATCATTCTCGGATCGAATGGCTAAATTACAGATTAAAGCTCTTGCATAAATTGGAGGGATGTCTGGCACCATTTCAGGCGTAATGATGAATGAAGACAATTAGCTTTTCCGCGCATGATTTTTTATTACGACCTACAGGTTACCGAAACCTGTAGGTTTCATTACAGCGTCACATCTTCTATGTGGAAAAGCAAAGTGTCTTCTTTCATCCTGGAAGGATATGTTATTAGCAGTGATGTTTGAAAATGTATTGTTACCTCCGGCGTAGTATGGTAGGAAAGACTATGTCAATAAAATTAGAGATGTTTAGTGTAGAAGAGATAGATTTAAGATGACATTGTTTCGACGAATGGTAAGGGATCGAAATAACATTAACCGATCGCGGTAGGGGTCATATTCGGGTGAAAATTAGTCTGGTATTTATTCACCCCCTGCCACTCACCCTAGCGGTGGGTTGCAGGGTACTACAGGATCTAAAAATTTCTGTCACGTACCCTCTTCCTTCGTGCATCGCTTCACAATTTCCGTTGCTCCGCCCACCCAGCTGCAGCACGCCTAATGTATTTGGGGCACCGCATTGGAAATTTGGCGAGCCCCACAGCAGTTCCAGTCGGAGTGCACATGAAACATGTTTTTTTGAAATTAAAACCCTTGGCTTTCTTTTGGTGGAATAATCACCTTCCGTCCATGGGACGATTTTTATCTCCCCAAGTTTAGCTTTCGAGCGCTAACGAGCATGTGCGGCGACAACCCGTGTTCATTTACATGCCGGTAACTTCCAAAGAGACCACATATCCATGGTCATCGAAGGTCGTTCCAAACATATTTTTGCGTATGGTTTCAAGGTCTAGCTGTCGAAGTCGCACCATGATGCCACAAAAAATGTCTGGACACCGTTGAAGTAAATATAATTTGCTTCGAATTGAAGTTGAATTCGGAAAGTGGATACCGAAATGTTTCTTAGTTGAGGTACAATTACACCGGTGTAACTAGTATTTTATTTGAACGCAATGATGACTTCCTCTATTTATACCATTGCTATATGTTCAGGACCAGTATTAATGTAGGTATTCTACCGGTAATTGGCATAAAATGCGAAAATATAAGGAGTTCATCTCAAATTGGACACATTTGTGGAGCGAGAAATTTACAAAGATACTGATAAGATGTTATCGAAGCAAGAGTCAGTTTAGTCAGTTTCAAGAATTGACATTCCGGATAATGTCACGTTATGTGTTAACTTTATCTTAAAATT
The DNA here is from genome assembly GCA_037158775.1 of Hetaerina titia. Classification (NCBI taxonomy): domain Eukaryota; kingdom Metazoa; phylum Arthropoda; class Insecta; order Odonata; family Calopterygidae; genus Hetaerina; species Hetaerina titia. The sequence continues at coordinate 88,165,200 of CM073779.1, forward strand.
TTAACCTTGGAATACGAATTCAATGGATAATTCGACGAGAGTTGCATTGAAGCATTCTTAACACTAAGAATTTCCATTGCAATATCAGTGCATGAGGTGATCGCTACATTAACCCCCTCATGAATAATATTGCCAGCTGCTGTAACAATGGAGATCTCCGCAGTCTCGGCGATAGAGCTCAAAGAATTCCACTAATGCAAACCTCTTTTACCATAATTTACTTTTTCATTTAGCTCTTCCCTCATGAAATACCCTATTGCGCATATCTACTTCTATGTTGTGAAACTTTGATTCATTTTCATGAATGCTCGCCACAATAAAATACCACGTATCAGGGCTAATAAGTTTCGATCTAATGATTGATGCAGCACTAGGTTTTCCTCGAGCGAGGAGATAATCATGACAGATTGATACACACAATGCAACAAATGCCGCAACATTAGTAATTTATTTGGCATTATTAGTAAAATCGTGATTTTCGCAGGGAAATAGGACTCATTTTTTTTATTTGCAACGTTGAATATATCACTACTTGCGATAATTAACTGTATGATAACTAAATCATGGCAATGATGTGGATGTTTATTTTTATTCACGCGCTAGGCATTTGGAAAACCAAACGAAAAGAAAACATAATTTCCAATTGGTAGCGTGCAAGCCGCCAAAGAAGAAAATTCGAATATTATCCTAAAATTGTCTTCTTCCTTAAATGGGTATGCACCCTCAAACAACGTAATTCATTGTAGGTGTCTAATGTATGACAGATAGAAATAAGTCAAACAAATATATTTAGGGCACTTACATTACTCAATTCTAAAATTTTAAGCGTTAACACTTTAGCGCAAGAAAATAATTCCTTTATTTCATAAATTCCATATTTCAGCTCTTCAGAAATTTGGTTTGTGACTTAGTCGTCTCACTATTTCTCATTAAAATTATGCCGACAAATGTATGGCATGGAAGATTGTTGGATGGTGTACAGCATCACTTTTGAAATAATTATGTTTCCGGTGTCATTTCAAATTCCACAGAACGCCTAAACATTTTGACAACATGAGCAAATTGAAAATATGAGGGTTCGAGAGCTAAACCTAGGGCCTAAGAGCTAGTCCTAGGGCCCGAGTTCGATTCTCGAGCAAGCCTCTCTGGGCACCTGCAGCTCCACCCAAGCTGTGTGATATTTCGGGTACCGGATCCTCCTGAGAAACCGTAACCGGCACAGGGGAAGAAACTGGCCCCCTACCCTGATGTCTGAATTTCACACGCCGTCGGGCTTAGTACTGGGTGAACTGTACCATCAACTACCAAACCGACCTTAGAGTTGATTACTGTGTTTATGGTCATGTAGATGAATTAGGTATCCTTTATCGAGGGAGCTGTAATATTGGAGGAACAAACTTATAAGTTTAGTAGTAATGTAAATCAGAAGACTGTAAATCTTATTTCAACAACCACTGTGTTTGCACCAAAAGTATGTATATTTCGATTGATTTTAATATTTTAGTTTCTGTTCTAATTAGTCTCATTTCTCTGGTCGATTTCATATTGGCTGACAGTTATTACGCACTCTAGAGACTGCTAAATACTAGTTAAAGAACATTACATTTGATGACACGAGGGAATCTCAAAAAATCACATTCTCTTGTAAAAGGAAGGTTCGAATATTCCAAGTCTAGACAACTCAAATATTATTCTAGACACGATGTTCGATTTCCGCCCCATTCTCTCTTAAAAATGCCTTAAAATCTTCAAGCCGGCCAATGTGTTTAAATGACCAAGTCTTTTTGTGGTATTTCACTTTTAAAAAATCACGTTTTCCTCACCTGTGCGATGTGCTTCATGTGCGTGTTAAATGTTATTATAATATTGTCCAAAGGTAGCATAATATGTTTTGATAAAATAAAATGTTTACTTACTTTTATTTAATAATTTCAATTCCTTGGGCATTCACTCTACTGCAAACGTTCGAAAAAGTTCTATTTGTTGCGGTATATTTGGAAACATCCTCTTAATATATGGCAAACCTGCAGTCACCACTTGATGGTTGCCGTTACTCTAGTTAGGTTGACATGGCATTTTCTTCGAGGCCTGGACTTTTGGAAAGGCGATGACTGGAAGGCAGGCGTGATGACGGAATTTCGGGTGGTCTTCTAGTGGTCGATGCGTATGAGCTAGCTTCATATTTTTCAAAGAGCTGCTGGATCAGCAGAGAACGAACGGTTAGATGGCCCAGAAAGTTATTGAATTTGGCCACATTTTGGAAGATATTAAATATGCTAATACGTTATGAACGGAAACATTCAATAACCGTCTGAATAATTTTGTATACCGTTTCTCAGTTCTTTCGCGTTGTAATAAGTGTGGTTAAAGCTCTCAGTCTTTCAGATCAACACCCCCCTATTGCGGTTCCATACTCTAAAATGCAAAATGGTTTACTTTTTCCACCCTCTTCACTAAAGTTATTGAAATTAAAGGTTGAAATAAACAAAAATTGTATTTTCCCCTTCTACTTCATAATCATAATTATTCTACAAACTTTGCTGCATCTTCTCCTTTCACCGGCTTTGCCAATATAGGTTCTTTTGGAACAATTTTGCAGGATAATCCTAAATGTCCAGAAACATTTGTACTGTGATAAAATAAATATTTTGCCAGAGCAGATGAGCTATGATAATTATCCAACCATAACGAATAGCATTTCTCTAATAACAGATCAGAACGATAGTAGCTTTATTGTTGGTCTCATGAGTCAATCTGGAGTTTCTATAATTGGAAAAGTTAAATCCACTCCAGAGTAATCAATAAAACTCCGTAAGTGGCTGGTACCCGACTTGCAACGTGTAAAGGTTTTAATCTCAAATTTGTATGACTTCAGAGGAAAAAATGAAAGAATTATAGAATTTCGGAAGACTAAGGGAGTCATCGACGGAAATGTTTTCCATTGTTGAATACAATTTTTCAAATTTATTATTTTAAGTAACGTGTGTAATTTTGACAATCCACTAGGCTGACGTATTCCAGAATAATAAACAAACTTTAAAAACTTAATTGATACACTCGAATCTACCCTGAGACAGTTTGGAGTAAATGTCTGTTTCGTGAAAAGTGCCAACTGATGATAGCCTATTAAACAATACCCATCATTATTATCGAATCATAATACGCACAAATCTCTCCAGCATCTATAGATTTCCATTTGTTCAGTCGTGATTGAGAGGATAGTATTCGTTTTGTAAATAATGATCTGCGTATCCTTGTCTCCAAAACGACCTCTTCCATTATTTTCCATTATTGGTTTTGAATACGGTATTTCTTTTTTCCTTTTTTGGGTGGTGACCTAACACCCCCCGCCACACGCCCTTGCGGCGGCTTGCGGGGTATTATGTAGATGTAGATGTATTTCTCCAATTCCGAGGATTTGCAGGAGGTACCGCGGCTGTAACTTTTGAAAGACTCATCCCCTAAATGTATTTACAATTCAAAAATTTCAGAGTTTAAAATCATTCGCCTTGACCGGGATTCGAACCCAGATCCCTCGATGTCCGGCCGATTGCTTCGACTAGTTAAGTAACAGTGGGTGACACTATTGCTTTGACTGTTCCTTCGTTTTCGGGGTGTAATGATGTGCCCATGTTTCGTCACCAGTCACTACGGAATCGAGAAATCAGACGAGGAAGTGTAAGAAGCAGTCGTCAGTGGGCTTCGCGACGCGGCGGGAGAAAGGTACGACGCAGGTATTAAAAAGCTGGTTACAAGGATGCAAAAAGTACGGAGAATTTTAATTTTTACGCTTTAAAATTCATACATTTTGAAAACCCATAAGTGAATGACTCTGTTAAAATAATTGTCGCGGCACATCCGGCGGTTCTTTGAGAATGGATTTATTATTAATATGACAGGAGAAGAATAGAGAAGGAAGAGAAATCTTTTAAATGAATAGGAAACTGAGGATAGATAAATTATTCAAACAAAAGTTCATGAGAAGGAACTGAGAAAACCTGGATAAAGAATGTAGCACTGTATAATTTTGAAACCTAGCGTTTGAGGAAATTAAAGTAGCTAGCCTAAATTTAAGACGTATATAGAGACATGTATACGAAAGATGGAGGAAATAGGCAACGGTATTCGTAGAAGGCACAAAGTTCGATAAAAGTATTCGTAGCAATTTTTCCTGACTTGTGCGTGAAATGTTGAATTCAGACCGTCGGCTAAGGGTGCTCATGATCACAGATCATATTAGCATTGATAAGATGACAATACACAGCGTTCTCACTGAAAATTTGGCGATGCGAAAGATCTGCGCTAAACTCGTCCCGAAGGTCCTGACGGACGGCCGAGAGCAGAGTCGAGTGTCTGCTTACGGAGAGCATCTGCAACGGCATCGCGACGATTCCCCAACCCCATTACAGTCCCGACTTGGCACCAGAAGAATATTTCCCATTTCCTTAAGTGAAATCCTCCCTCAAAGGACACCACCATGACCTAACCTAAGTGCCATCAAAGAAGCATGCAATCGTACCCTTAAAGACCTTCCGGAATCCGTCTATCAGGGAGCCTTCGAGTCGTGGAAAAGCCGCTGGTAAAAGTACGCTGACGCTCGAGGGGATGTACTTGAAGAATTTTAAGACATTTTTGCAATGATTGAAGTAAATATTTTTCCGAAACTTTTCCCGATGCCTTTCATGCATTCCATGAATGGTAGATGAAGGGAGAAGATGGTTGGGGTAATTTGAAGGATGCGGGAAATGTGCCTTGAGGAGATGTGAAGAGGAAATAGAATGTTGAAGGCCGTGGTGGAATGGGAAATAATGGGCAAGTGAGTGTGGAGGGGAAGTATAGTCTTTTGAACGGCGGCTTTGAAGGAAGCAGAAAGCATGTGAAACTAAAGCAGGGGCTGAATAACAATTTGGTGTGACAAAAAAGTTATGCTCTTTCATGGCTTTTGCAATTTAAAAATTATCTTGAAGACCTTGGAATTGTGTGGTAGTTCTCGTGATGAATTTAAAAAATCCCTTCCTCTGAGCGGTAATAGACCTGTAATTATGGCATTTATTTCAACGAAATTTTCCGGGGGACGTCAAATTAGATAATTTTTTTACATTTTTCAATCCATTGTATTGCATTGTATCGGGGTCGTGGTAGTATAAGCGTAGAGCGTCGAACTGACGACCGGATCGCCCGGGTTTGATTCCCGGGCAAGTCTCTTTGAGCACCCTCAGCTTCACCCGAGCAGCGTGGTTTTTCGGATACGAGAACTCCGTGGGGAACCCTGGCCCTGGCCCCGTGCACCAACGTGTGAATTTGGGCTTTCGGGATTTGGGGGGACGCCGCTTGGCTTAGAATTGGGTAAACTCCAGCGTCATCTATCAAACTGACCTTCCGGTTGATTACTGTGTTTATGGTTATTTTTTTTCTCAGTATACCAGTTAATGCGGTTTGACAATAACGTTCGCAATATTTCCATCCATTATATATTCCTAATGAGCGGAAATGAAAACCAAAGCTCTGTCATAAATTTTCCAAATTGAACTTCTCGTGATCTTACTCGTTCGTCCCATGCGTACGGCGGCTCGCGTGTGCAACTCGTGCATTTCCATCTTTTGTGATGTTTCGTGGAAAGTTTTGTCATTGATTTTGGGCACTGATAAATGGGGAAGACGTCGTCGCCGAGTGCGGCCAGCACGCCTCGGCACACTTTACCGGTGGAATCCACCGCCGCCATCCTTCATGAATGAATCAGGGCATGTTGTGGCCGGGGGCGGTTCCGGAAATCCGAATGTTGGCCTGGGAATTCAAGAGAGAAAATTAACCATTGTGGCGGTCGTGAATTCTTACACAACCGGGAGAGCTCTTGGCGCCCTCACCCAGGTTCACAAACACATGGGTGTCGGAGGAATTGTTTTTGGGGCATGTTTGCGGCGGGCGAATTCCATATTTTCGGATTTTTAAAAATTCCCCATTCGCCGACGCCTCTCACAAAGAGAGGCAGCATCAAAACAAAAACAAAAATGCTGAAAATAAGTGATAGGCAAAATGCCCTGACCACGGGGTCTCAAGGGGACCGAGTAGATCACCGAACACCAACCACCGCAACTTCTTCTGATATGCATTCAACCTTCGAGATTTACGTCCTCCACCGAGTGGAATGCAAATGCATCTCATCTGCGTTCACACGCGCATCATCCCGCTTCGTTTTTCTGTATTTCCAAAGAGAACGCAACCGATGGTTATTCTCAATGCAAAATTTGAATAGTTAACATAAGCGGATAACTCATGCTGAACCGTCGTTCTGCTGCGCACCGCTGATTTGTCTTTTCGCCCCTTCTTGGCGAGACCCCGAGTTCTCCGGGAAAATAATGATTCCGATTAATTTTGCAGTTGGCAGTGTGAACGCATGTGATTTATGCACGTCAAATCCACATATAATAAGGAGGCCTGTGTTTGTAGACTAGAACGAGAAAAAAATGGACGAGAAATAAGCCTGCCACCAGAGAGGTCCTTTCAAAAGTTCTTATTTTCACGACCGAATCCCTTCGATAGGGCGTCGTAATTTTCCAGCTGAATGCGCGAATATTGCATCGCAGTGAAGGCAAACAAACAGCACTTTGTTGTTTCCAGTGAAAACTGGAATGCACAAACCTTTGTATTTTGACTTAATTCCGGATGAATTCCATGGAGTCAATGCTGGTTTCATCAAATCATACAATACGTCACACTTGCATTTCATATTGTCCACTGCTGTTGATAGTCGGGTGTGAAAAGAATTTCGATGGATAGCGTTTAGGGTTGGGCATTGGGTTTCCATTTTTTCCAAAAGAGTCAGGAATGGGGTCGGTTTTGCATTGGAACTTCCGGCCTCTCTTGAATGTGGCTCGGGGGACATTTCAGCGCACCGATCTCCGGATGGGTACATTGAACCGCTGTCCCTTCAGGAGCGTCGACGTCGTGAGCCCAATCTAAGTTCTGCGTCGTTTCTCTACCCTTTCTTTGGTTCGAGAGTTTGAAGGAATACAATCCTATGGCCAGTGTTGAATTGTTGTTAAATTCCATGGGGGTCTTTCGAACAAATAGGTGACCGTCGATGGAAGTGTGAACTTGACAAAGGGAGCAGGACAGGATTGAAGTACCACCCGCGGTCAACTCAGTCGATTGACCGCGGGCAGTAATTCAATATAATATTGCCTTAAAAACTCGCATCCAATGGTTCACGCCCTCTTCGTTAGGTTCGTGGCATAAAAAATAATTGTCTAATTGTCTGTTCTATTGGCTAAATATTGGATTTGGAAGTCAGCGATCACCCAGCACACGGACGTTCTCTTTTCGTTTTGCCTCCCCGTGCCACCCCGAGAAATATCCTCTTCCTTGGAACCTGGAAGGCGGGCGGGGAATGGTCTCCGCGCTCATCTCTACCGCACTCACGCGATGCTCGTTTCACCGACGGCGAGCTCAGGACACGCCTCGGGCGCATTTCCAAGGCCCAGCGTTTGAATTTAAGATCGACGGCCCATCGGTCGCGGATGAAACGACTGCCGAGCAACGAACGCCTTCCCATGGCGAAGAACCTCCCACCCGGTCTCGCCCTCATCACGCTGTGCGTTCAAATCAATTACCGATTGAATTCGCGGTGGCGCATTAGCGAAAGCGGATACAACCATTGCAACGTACATGGTTTCGTTTTCGTCGAAGGAAAACGAGACTGAATTGCACGCCCTTCAAACCGAAAACAACTATTGACTGGTTGAACGAAATTTTCTCATCCGCTTTGAGCCGGCGGAACTCATTGACTAACTAAAATGTCTCTTGCCGTCTGAAAATGCAGAACGAGTACGAATTTCGGATTCAGCACGGGACGGCGTATGACGGCGGCGTATGCTTTCCTGGTAGCCTCAATATGGGGAGACAAGCGGAGACTGCTGAAAGGCTGCTCGCTTCAAAGGGGCAGCTCTTCTGACAAAAGAGCTGTAGGCAATTGCATGGTCGAAGACGAAGGAGACGCAGGTTTAGATGTTTAAATTTCCGGATATATTTTAGGCTCACTCTATAAACCAATGCATTCTATGTCGTTCATCATCCTTAAACACTTTCCAATTTTGTTTGTTTTGTGGATAGTTCCATTATATTCTACGGGTGGCGTCCGAAACCGCCCTTGCCGCGGATTGCGGGGTATTGTGTGGAATGTAATGTTGAATTAAGAATGCTAATTTCCCTGGAAGTATTTCTCCGATAACGTGTACTCATGTTAGTGGAACCGTTTTGATGTAGTTACAAGGGAACTTAAGCGAATCATTTTTTTAAACTTTCGAAAATGATCGTGGTGATTCGGTTTGAAATGATGTCGCTCAGTCCTAGACACTTTATTAATAGTTTGATGAACGAATTAATACGGTTTGTGGGTTACAAGGGAATCTAGTATTTCATTTCAACGAGTGACGAAATAAGGAACATGAAAATATTTTGATGTCGTATATGGCAGCTGATAAAACCAGGATACAAATGAAATGGCTCGATGGAGGATGAGCAGACATTTTGAAGCATACTATACATCCATGAGAGCATCTTTATCCTCTCAGAATGCAAAGAAAATTTGAGTGAAGGATTTGTATTGCTCGTTGACTCTGAATAAGTTCGTCTTATTTTCATTTCTTTCTTTAATAGTGGCAGGTATCTTTACAGAACTTTTATTTTTGTTCACATTGCGATGTCCTCACCCGATGCGTAATGAATTTTCGGAATTCTGGACAAAAACGTAAACAGGAGTCTGAGGACTACATCTGACGGTTTGAAAGATTTCATTTCACTTCTATGTTGCTCGTCGGAAATGTTGCCAAACTACGTATTTTTTCAGATATTTCATTGATTATTTCAAACCTATGTACATTTTCAGCTTTCAACAACTATCAATTACGTTCAAAGAATAGTCAAAGCATAGGGAATATGACTCACCTGTCTCAACTTCTCTCTGTGCTCCGGTATAATTTAATAAAAAGAAAGATATCAGGGTTATTCCATAAACACGTCCACTCAATTATGATCGCCATACAGGATAATACTGCGAGTGAATGGTAATATCAGCCAGTCATAATCAGTGAGTGAACGCACACAAGTCGATTTTTTCATTTGGCATTGAAATTCCTTTCATGTCAGTTGGTAGTTAGTTCACATTGACGCCGTTTTTTCAACGCCGGCTCTTAGATAATTATGCCTTTCCAAATGAAAGTAATTCGTTAAAAAACCTTTACGAACATGTTATTAGGACATATTGGAGATCGCGAGCCGTCGATTTCTCCATCGTCCTTCCACAATAATATCGCTGGTGTTGCCACAACAATCAAGCCGAAGGTTGGCTTGATTGATGAAAATAGAGTTCAACTCGTGCTAAGTCCTACCTTGTGTCCAATTCACACCTATTCACACCTTCAAGGAATGGGGCTTCAGTTCCCTTCTCCACATCACCTATGGTTTGACAAGAGCTTCCAGAGCGACCAGAAAAATTACACAGACAGGACGAAGTCGAGTGTGTCCGGAGACAGTCATGGGAATTGGAATCGCACCGGTTCACTGACCAGGCATGAAGAATTTCAGAGTCTACCCACCGAGCTACCCCGCCGTCTACTGCTCTCGCTTCATACGCCGTCAATAGTAGTCGGTGGCGCTGCGGAAGAAATGGAATCTCAATGCGAGAAATCAAGATTAACTCGGCGCTGGTATTCACCCGAACGGCACGCGGACACGACATAGTCATCGGAGTAAATCCATCCCTTTGCTTGTAAAACTCGATGGTCGCGTAAAGTTCTTCGTTAGGACTGTTGCTTCCCTTGTTGTGAAGCTGGAGAGTTGCGGAGATCCCGCTCTAATGGTGGCAATTTTTTAAATGGCATCCACCGAAAGCGTCAAGAGAAAGAGTTAGCCGTCGCATCCCCCGCCCACACTTCCGTTTTCTTGGACGAACACGCACTCTTGTGGCCTGACTTCGTCCGTCCGGCGATTTTACTTCTCTCCCTTAATTGCAACTCCTTCACAATTGTTTCTCCTCTTCGCTCCCTTGTCTCCTCTCCTCGTTTTCCTCACCGGCGACCAAATCTCCCCGCACGGCATCCGTGGCTTTCTCCGCTCGCCAACTCCACCGTGAAATCATCTCCGCCACGCCACGGTGACTGACTTCTTCGAGAGCGCGAAATTTCCACAAGCCGAGCGGCCGGCCACTGCTTTTTTTATTTTGTTTTTAACTCATCCGGCACTGCGGCCCTTTTGCACGGGCCCCGCTCCTGCGACGAGGGGGCGTTTTCCGTGATGGTACCCGGCTCGACACGAGCGTTGACGTTCCCAAAACACAGTGAACATCTGAAAATTCCTTTTCCTGCAAAAAACTCCTACGCTCGATTTGGTTCGAGTTCCGTAGAATAGAAACTGAACGAAGCTGCTCGCATCTTGAGGTTTCTAAGGCATCGTTACACTCCTCTTATCTTGCTCATAATATTTTGCTGTGTCGCCTCAATTTTGACTTCGGTGTCCACATGTTAATCCTTCCGGCGTAACGATTCGGGCACGCGCAGTCCATTTAAGCTGAATGCTCGTAGTAGTCCAATCGAGCTACCCTAAAGTCCATTTCGAGTATATAGGTCGAGGTCACCCTTTCTGCTGCTAAAATTAGCTCAAAACCTCCACATTTAACGAGGCACACATTTTGGACATAGCTTTCGCCTCCGAGCCGAAATAAATTCTTGGAATAATCACCTGAGATCACTCGGAGATCCATGGACTTCTTAGTTTCCAACGGGTTCCCCCATGCCGCCAGGTATCTCTTCATCAGTTTTCGAAAAGGAAAACTTCGAGCAAAGTTGCTTAACACAATTGTGACAACAGGGCCATAACGGAGAGAATTATTATAAATTATTCTTCGATTGTTCCCTTTTTATGCCAATTGTCCACCTCCCGTCCGTTCTACTTTCCTATCTAAAATATTTGAACGTTATTTGACGCACTGAGATGATGTTAGTACGAACACGCTATTCGAAAGAGAGCATACTCCTTAATATAAGGTATTATTTGATGGGTGTGAATTATGGCCAATGCTGCTGCCTTTATTAGAGTGCACTTCTTTTGCATCCGACCGGGTCAAAGTATCTTTTTCAATTAAATTAAATTTAAGTTGATAAAACTAACTCATTATGTCTGTATTTTGCATGATAGGGGAATCTAATTATTTTTATTCCATTTAGAACAAATAATCTCGTGTGCTCAAGAGCTTAAATTAATATGCTTTACCAAATGAATGCATAAAAAGGAACTAAGAAGCATATATAGTAAATGGTTTTAACGCGCAGGTAGAGTTTAAGATAAGAGTGCATAGCTGTACATGAGACAGCAGAAGTTTACCTTGAAAACTCGTGGAAAAGAATGAATTACCTCGTGCACTGCGACTTCAACTTGGAATCTGCTCGTCCCTAGTCGTCCGCAGTCTTCATATTCATTCCCCGCCATATCTCGTTGCGGCCTATGTCATGGTTTCCAATGACACGTTACACTTTCCATAGCATTGCAGACTGACCTAAGCCACTTAAATGTGGAGTTTGACGCAAGAAAAAATTATTTACATTTGAACTAAAATTTGTATTGTAAAGTATTTGAAAGGCTGTTTTGCCGCCACAAATGTCGTTTTAATCTAGAACTAATCGGGAAAAAACGGTTTTGGTCTAACGATCATCAATTTAAGAGAGATAAAATAGCAGCGAGGGCAATGAAAACACCCAAGCCCTATTTGGAGGAAAATCTACCGAAATAGGAATCGATCCCGTGACCTCCGGTTCGGCAGGGAGGACGTCACCTGGGGCGTAGGGTGGACACGGGTTGACGTCACTGCCTGATTTAGAATGCGAATATATTCACATACATGCATTGATAAAGGAGTGCTGATCTGAACATACCGGCCGGGCGAAATGAACGGTGCGTATGCACTATCGCTTGTTTTTACCAAGTTCACACATGTGAATACATACGCAAACTAAATCACGGCATTGATGATGGAGTCCATGATAAAAATAAATTGCGTTATTATATCTACGCTGAGATGTCGTCTCTGACTTAATTTAAATTACCTTCACGAATCTATACTGCATTTGAATAGGAGGTCATGAGTTAATGGTTGCATCAGCTATGGAAATGTTTGATATCAGTCAGAGTACACAAAGGTTATTGATTGGCAGGAAAGGCTTTAGGTAAAGTTTCATGGCTATTGATCGTGACTATAATCCTGGCTTGGAAATTATCTCAAAAATGAAACTTTTCATTCGCCAAAGGCACAGCGTTGACGCCAACTGGTGTCGCGCGTAGATTGAAAGTGACGTGACTCTTAGAGCCAATTGGTTTTTGCCTGCATGACCAAAGATTGGGACAGTAATTTTCTTTTCAACAACTAGAAATTTAATTTGATTGGCATAGATTTCTACCTAGTTAGCCATAGCGATGAAGCATTCTTATTGTTGAAGATTATTGCCCATATTGTAAAGTTAGATGCGGGCATAAATCGAAACGAATGTTTAAAATGCGCCAATTCTTGTGCCATCGTATTTCCGGGCGTAGCTTAGACCAGCCATCCATCCCGCTCGATTTGTATATGGAATGCCGTGTGTCAGTTCGTTTCGACTGAGGCGTGCGGAAATGGCGTCAGTAATCTGACGGAAATGAGTATTACGTGTGGGTGAAGATGCTGGAACGTTACATTCAAGTGCATCTGAAATATGAGTTCAAATTAGGCCAGGTTACACAGTGCTCAAACAAAAGAACACGATTTCATGGGACTGAAGCTATTCTTTGATCCATCGCTTTTTCCCAAGTTTACCCATGAAAACGAAATGTCCGTAAAGGACGTATGTGGAGGTTTTAAATAGAAATTTAGCGTACTTACTTTGAGGTCGTCGGCTTGGTGGCAAGTATTCTCATTGATGCTCGCCGTGGAGACCGTTCAGATAGATGTCTATCGTTCAGGCGTTTCTTGAATGTGGTATGAAAGGCCGTCCGCTGCGTGGAGTCTTTCTTTCGAGGGGACTAATATCGGCCCCACACTCGAGCACCTCGCTCCCATCCACCTCCATCCACGGTCGAAATCCTCTGCGAAAAAGAAGCATTTCAAATGGAAATGATTGCCGTTCACTTCAGAGGATCTTGTGCTTGCCCTTATGCTGGAATTTAGGTCATCATCGTTGGTTACCAATCTGAGGATTAGTTTGAGGTATCTCTTCAAGCCTTCCCGTTCACTGAAAATCTCTTCATGCATTCACCACAGGGTACCCTGCAAACGACCGCCAGGGTGTGTAGCAGAGGGTGATTACATACCAGACTACTATTGACCCAAAATATTTCCCCCCCTTATCGTGATCGAACGACGTCATTCTCATCCCTTATCGTTTGTGGGAAAAAGGACGTCTCAAATTAACCTTTTCTACACATTTTCTTTTTATTTTTACATGATCACTCCAGCGTAGAGCTAAGAAGAAATGTTCAGCATCATCACTAAGGAGACATCTTTCGAATTTATGCAAGATTGATCTCCAATCTAGCTCCTCTAATAATTTTAACACGCTAACCAATTTGTGCTGACAACGTTTTACAAATCTAGTTCCTCTACGCTGTAAATAACAGATGACATCCTACTATCCATGGATCGCAAAGAGGTAACAACAATGACTCTCCTAGACTTTACCGAAGCCTTTGACTCTTAGCAAAACTTCGAATCCTGAACTTTTCCTCCTCGTCTTTACAATGGATTAGCTCTTGCCTAAGTAACCGATTTCAAAGAGAATTTGGTGTGCCTTCTGGCTTCAGGGGTGTTCCACAAGGAACCATTCTGGGACCCTTGCTTTTTTCTCTGAATATAAATGATATTAGTAAATGTATTTCAAATTGCAAACATCACCTTTACGCCGACGATTTACAAATATGTCACCATTCCCGCCTTCATGACCTTCCTAGAATTATCAACGAAATTAATTTAGATCTTGCTGCTTTGTCACTATGGGGTATAAAAAATTTACTGAAAATAAACCCAATCAAAAGTCAATCCATCGTGATCAGTTACCATAAACTACATGCTAAATCAAATATTGATAAACTTCCACCTCTGACATTGCAAGGATGTATTATACCACACCTAAGGACAGTAAATAATTTAGGCGTAACCATTAATGAAACGTTATCTTGGACTGATCATGCAATTGCTATCTGCAGAAAAATAAACTCATCCCTGCACTCACTGAAAAGGTTAAAGCACATTGCTCCCCTCTTAAAGATGCTTCTGGTATCCTCTCTTCTTATACCCCACTTTGATTACTGTGATGTAGTATACCAAGGCCTTTCAGGAGAACTGAAAGCCAAACTTCAGAGGACCCATAGTTCCTGTGTGCGGTTCATATGTGATCTTAGAAAATAATATAAGAATATAGTTTATATAAATATATAATAAGAATATCCTGGTTAAAGTTAGAAGACCGCAGGAATTTACATATTCTTTCAATTTTCTACAGGATATTCTCTCACCACACACCTAAATATTTATACAAAAATTTCCTCCCCATCAGCTCAATCCACAACAGGTATGCTAGGGGTAACAATAAACTTCTTGTCCCACAACATCGCACGGAAATTTACCACAAATCTTTTCATGTTACAGCATGTCGTCTGTGGAACTCTTTCCCAGATGACATAAAAAACTCTCCATCCACTCTAACATTTTAGAGAGCACTTCACAAGTTCATTCTCCTCAGGTACACAACTTAACCAGTATACCCTCCCTCATTTTCACTCAGCCTCTAAACAGATCACTGTTTCTGCTCTTTCTTTTGTCATCTCAAATGGTGGAATCTTCATCATCATTTTTATATAATACTCTTGTTTTCTCATTGCTCGTAATTTTTGTCAATATAATTAGTTTCATCATTTCAACTTCAGTAATTTAAAACATGTATACTCTATAAATGATTGTTACAATTTATATGCATCTTTCCTAACAATAGGGTTTTCGCGGGTACTTCACACCCCCCTTTCTCTTCGTGGGTGTTTTCCCGCGTGGGTTTTTACTTTTTCATTCTTTGCTTACACTTTTCTTACCCTAGTGTTTCTCTCTAATCACTGTCTTTTACTCTGTGAATGTTTGTATGTGTTGGTGTATCCCTAATCTATTAAAGTATATGTTTGTATATATGTATGTGTATATACATATATATTCTTTTCCTTTACTTTCGATGCTAAAATTTCTGTCTGTCTACATGTATTTATGTGTATATATGCATGCATTTTATAAATTATATTCTTTGTATAATATGTATATGACAATGGGTTAAGTGGAAGAAGAGACCATAAGGTCTCAATTTCGCCCAAATAACGTCCTTTATCTATTTATCTATGAAAACTAATCAATCCAACTTCATGAGGATCACATATACTACCAACGTATTGTAAATGACCCGTCCTAATTGTCCATCAAAAACCTACCTTAAGAGGTAGATGGCCGAAAATGTTAAATAATTCTAAATGAGGCCTAACCAGCGAAATATAACACTTCCCTTTAGCATTTTCATCACATTTCCTGAATACGCTTACAATAACTACTAATTTTTTGTTTGCTTGTCCCCGCATGTGTGTCTCCCAGGAGAGGTCAAGAGTGAGGGTAACGCCTAAGTAATCAATCAGTCTAAGCGCTCCATTTCGGTGTTCCCGATGAATTAGGCGTTCGGAAGGGAATTACTCGTTTTCCAAAAATTCATCAAAATGCACTTTTTAAGCTTAATTCTAATTTCCAAGTGTCGCACCAACGTTGTATAGCATTTAGGTAATCTACTACAGCTGTTTTTTCCTCTGGATTACATGTAGTTCATTGTCCTGACATTTTCAGTTATCATCATCTGCAATCATGCATTGTCATTTATCTTGGCTTTTCTCCTTAATCTTTCCCTTCTGTAGTTCCTTGAGTTATGGGTTACAGGGCACTGTCTTGCCTCGAGATGTGTCCAACCTATTTTCCCATCTCCTCAGAAGTGTCCTCCACAGGCTTCCAGCTTCACCCTTCTTCCGAAGTAATCCTTTATTTTTTATCTGGTGAATGAATTTCATTTTCATAGTCCTTCCCCAGCACCACATTTCCTTTCCTTCTTCTTCCTTCTTTTTCTGGCTTACGTTCTTTTCTCTGCTGCTATCAAGGCCCACCACCGGTCCAAGGTTTCACTGCCGTCGAATATTTAACTCCATATACACGTTTCTATTAAGTATATTTCCTGGCACTTTTATGTCCATTCTATGAGAAACATTGATCAGTGTTGGAACTATTGGAGGACGTCGATGTAAGGAGTGAGTGAAACAAATTGTAGATTGGAGAGCTGGTGCAAAACGATCCTCAGATTTTAAACATGCGATGATATGGTGACGATGGCTGGTAACTCTTTACCTTAGCAGTTTTTCTCCTCTTAGAAAGCCTCGAATGCGATATTCTGTCGCCTATTTCATTTATGTTTCATTCCATCGCTGTGAATGGCGCTGCCTAATCAGCAAAACTCTTGCATTTCGTCTAAAGTGCCTTTTCCTAGTCGCATTTGAAGATTATGTGCGTGGGTTGCTACTGAGTGGAACACTTTCTTCGTGGCTTTGAGAGCTCGGGTTCTTCTTTATGTGCAATTGTACTCCTTTATATTCACGCATTCTGAGTGATTTTTCGAAAAAACTTCAGGTCTACCTGGGGTAATCACAGGCGACATAGGGAAAGAAACTCACCACTTCCCTGACGCATGAATTTCGTGCGCCTTGCAAGGCTTAATGCGTGGCCACCTGTCAAAACAGCCTTCGGGTTGATTATTGTGAAATTTGAAGATTACCTTCCCCACGTAATCTTCTCACAATCGCGTTAGATTTATTCCTCTTTATCTCTAAAGTTTACTCGTCCAATGTTGAATTTAGTGATGAGCGCTAGAATATAATAGAATTTCGTCCAATAATAATACAATTACATATTTATTTATGTGAGAATTTCGAATACAGCTGTCATTCTTAGTGACACTCAAGAGTTGATACACATGTACCTATTAGTTTAATAGGAATGGGTTGCTAACGCTGCAGGAAAGCGCTTAAGATTTCTCTTTCAGTTTTGCAGAAATGATAAAAAAATATTTTCGCTGAGATTATTCTCTAGGCGCCTGCCAAGGATGCAGTTTAGTCGTAAAAGACTGTTTGTTATTTAAAGATAAATACGCGCATCTCAATGTGAATCTTAATCTAAGGAATCTTAGCTTGTCTTGCGTAATATGATTTTGCACGATCTTATCCAAGTATTGTGATTAAAAATTGGGGGAGCTTATTGGAAAGGGAAATTGAAAAGAGGAGGAAAAAAGTTCAACCATCGGAAACTCATTGAAAAGTGACAATGAAGCCATTCAAATATCGAAGAATATGAGTCTTCCTTCGACCTCATAGCCGCATGACACAGGGCAGAAGTTCTTTTCGCAATCCCAACCCTCCTTCCCTGATTCACTTCCGGACAGGACTGCGATTTTAGTTAGAAGAAAATTTTACGTGATCGCTGGAATTTCCAGACACGGTTGTGCTTTCAAAAATCGCTCGTTTGTAAAAAAAATATCCTTTTCCCGGGCAGGTGGAACTAACGCCGGGGAGCTAATTCACCGGAACGAGTTGAGATTAATGCACTCCATCCACATTGCAGACAGAGCAGCGGCAGCACTCCACTGTGACCGCCAAGTCTCCAAGTTATTTAAATACCATGGCATATAACTTATGTTTGAAAACACTCACATTTGATTAATGTGTTGCATATGTAAGATTTGTATAGCATTGGGAGCGACACAAGGCACAGCATTCAAACTGTTGGTCGCCTTATCTATCTCAGATCTTCTCGAAGAAATGAGACAGTCATTCTCCGATCGGTCTGGATTTTTAAAATTATCATTATTTTGAGGAATAATGAACTCTCAATTCTTTGATGGACTTTCTACTCTTGCGAAAGATAATTGCGAGCTGTTGCCGTGGTTAAGTGTTAATAGGCGTGTGAACTAGGTATTTATCAAGGTGATATATGCCAAGTTTTACCGAGAATAAAATTTTTCGTGTTAGTGTATGTGTGTGTATATATATATAAAACCATAAACACAGTAATCAACCCGAAGGTCGGTTTAGTAGGTGATGGTAGAGTTCACCCGTGTACCAAGCCCGACGGCGTGTGAATATTCACACATCAGGGTAGGGGGGCCAGTTCCTTTCCCTGTGCCGGTAATGGTTTCCCAGGAAGATCTGGTACCCGTAAAATCAACAAGCTTGGGTGGAGCTGCAGGTGCCCAAAGTTGCCCGGGAATCGAACCCGGGACCCCCAGGTCAGCAGTCCAACGCTCTACCCGCTAGACCACCGCGACCCGCACACACACACACACACATATATATTATATATATATATATATATAATATATATATAAATATATATATAATATATATATATATATATATATATATATAATATATATATATAATATATATAATATATATATCTACTAACATACATACATATAATTGGCGTGATTGTCCAGCGGTAGGATATTGGACCCTTATCTCCACCCTAACTATGTGAAGTATACGGTTAGCAGGTCTTCCTCGGAAATCATAAGCGACACAGGAAAAGGAATTGCCCCCCCCTTTCCCTGATGCATAAATGTCTCACGCCGTCGGTCTTAGTACTGGGTGAACTCTAGCTTCACTACCAAATCGACCTTCGGGTTGATTACTGTGCTTATGAATTTTTTATACGAATATATGCTCGTGCACCAGAGGCTGCGGAAGGGAAGACGTGGGTGATGGAAACAAGTAGATACAATTGCCCATTGAAAATGTTTGAGCGATAACGTATTCCGCGATAGGAAACTGCCGAAGATGTCTTGTGGTTGTTAATGCGGATTAAGAGGGAGGTTGGAGTTTCGCCTGCGTAAAACGTGGGATACTGGCTGCGCTGTAGTAACTTAATGACATTTTTTGAAGTGCAGTCAGCGTGTGACGAAATGGAAAGTGGGGTGGCACTATTTGGGCTGGCGAATATGGAGAGGAAGCGGATGCGAGGGCATGTTTTTCGTCGTGGCCGAAGGCCGGGACGTGACCCGGGGACGTCATAGAGAGGAGCTGTTTGGAGGGCGGTGAGGACACGGAATGCTGGGAATGCTTGCGGGTTGCCTGTATGAGGTATTGGGATATTTGAAAACAAATTTTGAAGTGAGTGAGAGGTTCTGATGGATGGGGAAAAGGTCTCTCAGTATTGTGGTCACCTTATGCATTCCCCCTGCCACACCTTTTTTGGTGGCTCGCAGGGTATTTATGTAGTTGTAGATTCCTGGGAAGAAGATAGTACAGTGGTAGAGAGAAGTACGACCTTGTCTAGGTGTTGGATTTGGGACGTAACGTGTAATGGTAAGAGGAAGGGACGATGCGGAAATCGAGAGGAGAGGGTGGATAGCCTCGTTTCAGAAGGTTGGGTTTGAGGTTTTGGTTTTGGAAGTGTCGTTAAGAACAAGGAATATCTTCTTTATGTGTACAAGTGCCTGAATATGTACGCATGTGTATAATATATATTTAAACGGTAGAATAGAACGCAAAATAAAATAGATTACACGTAAAAGGACATTTATATCGTAGATAGATCAGATTCTGACCCGAAGAAGGCCTCAGAGAAGGTCGAAAGCTCAAACAATCTGCATTGTGTCCTTTTACGTGTTATCTATTTTATTTTGTTTTCCATTGTACCGTCCAAATGTTATAATGCTCTCGTTAGTGCTTCTACATCATCAATATACGCCATCTCTTGGCAAAATAATCGGGGTACTTGGTTGCTTAAAATACCTGCAGATCTCAATGTAAATTACGTTTCCTCGATAACTCATGTGGTTAGAACATCGGCCGGCAAGTTGAAAGATCCGGTGTTCAAGTCCCGGCCAAGGAAATATTTTTGCACTTTAATCTGCTCGATTCCACCTTGCCCACCTCTCCTGTGTTCTTCCTTTATGTGTTCCTATTCCTTTTCCTTATGTCTATTTCCATACGAACAAATATTTGTTCGCCGTATGGCGGGATTTCGTATTTGAATGTGTATATGCATTGGCATATACACAAACATACCTTTGTGGGTGTTGGTTATCGAAGTGATAAAAGACGCGTTCATGGATGATGTTTACCGAAGTGGAGTGCATCAGTAGGTTTATTGGCAAAACAACAAAGGGGACTTGCGTACGTGAACTGGAATAAAATGCTATAATTCCAAATTTCTCACCACAATCAGTAAACAATTCCCTATCACTTAGCACTACTTCAGTGGATGATTAAATAAGGTTAGCTTAGTACTAATTGTTCATCTGTTAACCTCTAACCTTCGCAAATAAATTAGATTCTAACATGTGCTAATTTGCACATATTTTATGCATTAAGTTTTCAGCAAGTGAGCGCATTTTTGTCGATGATTTTTTTTTCGCATGGAATAAATTTTGGACCATGCATACTATTCATTGTTGTCACCTATGCTGAAAGGTTGGTCTATATACTAGGCAGTTATTTAATGCATGTAGTAATTCACATGATCCTCTAGCAAAACGTTATCCCTCCCAATTTCCTCAATATTTTATCATGAATTTAGAATCTGCAGTCATGATCGCTACTTTTTAAGTAAGATATAAACAGCATTCATGATTAAAATTGACATTCGAAAAACTAAAAAATAGTTTTTATGTTCCGATGCATAAACCCCAAGGTGAGGCTGACTTCTTAATTTTTATAATAGATCAGTCATATACAATTCTCTCCCGGGACCGTTCCACTTTGAACCAGGGAAAATTGTAATTGTTTACAATGGCTCCATTCTCATTTAAGTGATTATTTTTAATTACTACGTTGAAAGGAAAAAATGCATTGGTGTTTTAGTACTTCGTTTTCGAATTCTGTAACACTTGCTGCAAAAACATTATTTTGTCGCCAAAAACTAATTGCCAATTTGTGTATTATTGAGCATTTCAACTAACTTCGTGGTTTAAAATTATTAGTTTCTTAGTTGTCCTGCCAGACATTTGACATAAATTCCAATTAATAACTACCGAGGTAGTAGGTTCAGAGACAAATCAAAAAGAAAGGTATCATTAACATTATCACACTATTTCATAAGATTAGCGTGACATTTATTTCTTATTAATGTTTCTTCAAGTTCCGTAATTGACTCGTGTTTTGTTATTTCTACTCTGTAGGCAAGTATAGGAATAGTTCACAAATTGTACTGCCCAGCAAAGTTGTAACAAGCACACTTCGCCTGGAAAAGATTCCTACATGGTCCATGCGACGTTATTTGGTGCTTACACTATTGCAGTATTTAAGTCTCCACTTTAGCTAAATCCCACAGGGTTTGGAATTGCTATAATTTTGTAACTTTCGGGCTATAACCTATTTCGGACTCTATAACCATTTCTGGATAAATTTGATCCTTAAATTGGTTAAATTGTTGTACATATTTTAAGTCATCTACCAGGCTAGGTAGGTTTGGGATGGATAAAACTACCAAATAAATATTCTGTGCCTCCTAACATAACACAATCCAGCAACCTACTCTACATCAAGTCCTTCTTCAACTTTATGTACATCCTTCCTCCCTTCATCCCATCCAGCATCCTTATTCTCTTCCTACAGTTCCTACACTGTCTCTCAATTCTTCTCCTTACGTCCCTATTACTTTGACCGTGTTGGTCCAAAACACTTCCGAGGCATGTATACCGTTCTACGGGCTCTAGTTTTTGCCCTCCTATTTTAATGTTTCGCTTAGCTTTCTTTCTGGAAAATCAGTCCATATAGGCTCTTCCTCCAACATCTGTCTAACTTTTAAGCAGTTCCACAGGACTGTTATCTACCCTAACGGCATAATTTGATTTCATCTCCCTTAATGCCCTCTGTATCTCATAATCGAGTATGCCTGGACCTAAGCTATCGTCCTCTACATCATGTTCATTTTATACGTCTAAGCTTGTTGGCCTAAGTTCTTTACCATACAATTTTCTGTATATTATTTACATCTCTCTTGGATCTATTCTGTGTCAAATATTATCTCACCCCACTTACTCGTATCTCTAACTGTTAGCACAGATCTTCCCTTCTTACTTTCCGATAATAACGTAACCTTGCTGTATAGCGCACCAATTTCACCCTTCCTCTGCACATGTTCCATACCCTCGCGCTGCGTCTTCCACCATGCTTCTTTTGTTTATTTGTTGCCCGCCACAATTTATCATATTACTCTTTGTACTTCCTTTTGTTTAACTCCATGTTTACGTTATTCCATTTTCTTCTCTCATGTATCTTTCTAACCTGTGATTTATGGTTTCCTTGTCCTTTTCCTATTATCGGCTTCTACAGTTTATTTTGCGGGTTTCGATATCCCTTTTTTGTATTCCCATTTTTCCTCGTTAGTACTCAGCTCTTTATACTCATCCATGATTTTCTCTACAGCATGCTGATACTCTTTCCTTACCAATCAATTTAATGTTTCAACATTCCATTTTCAAACCCACTGAACCTGCCGTATCTTTTTTAAATAGACGATACACTTCATAACAACTAAATTGTGGTCTGAGTTTGCATCCGCTCCCGGTAAGTTGTGCGAATTGATCACGCTCTTTCTAAATCTGTGCCTATCCATAATATCCTAACTGATATCTTTCATCTACATCTACATAAATACCCTGCGAGCCACCAAAAAGGTGTGTGGCAGGGGGTGTAGCACCATGAGGGAAGGGTAAGGGTTTAGGGGGTTGGAGGTTAGGTGAGGAAAGGTGGGGGGAACCTGTAAGAAAAAAAAAGAATATATATATATATATATATACACACATATATACATATACATATATATATACATACATACATACACACATGTATACTCATCCTCGCGAAGTCCCTAACCTGTACGTTAATACTTATTGTAATGAACTAAGTCCTGGGGAATTTTGGCTACAAGCATTCTGGTCCCTTATCGTTCTTGGAAAAAATTACATTTTAAACCTGTCAGTCTTGCAGTCTATCTCTCTAGTCTTATATTCGTGATCCCTTCGACCGTAAAACGTTGGGGTTCGTATTATATCCTTAATGTCATCGAAAAAGGGATTTCTGAGTCACCAGGAATTTTCCATGCATACCTACGCCTTATTCGGTGTCCAAAGCAAGTGTTTGTGATGACTAACCTCTGTCTCCTGCAGAACTCAATTGCTTTTTACCAGCGTTCATTCCCCGTACCGAAACCGTAGTCCCCCACCTTATCACCATTTCTGCCTTCGCCTACCGTCGCATTTATATCCCCCATCACTATCAAAAGGTTTCCCTGGAGGAACACACGCGATTCTGCCTCTGATAGAATATCCTATAGAGTTCTCTCTCCTTGTGGTTGCTCGGTGGCATGTATATCTGAATAACGACCAAGTTCGTCGGTTTTGCTTTTATGTCTACTGGTGATATTCTATCCATTGCTTATTCTATGTTGACTACACTTATTCCTACCTCTTTATTCAATATTATGGCAACCCCTCGTTGGCTCTCGTCTCCTCCGCTGTTTTTATTCTATAATTATCACTCCAGTAATCCCCGCTACCCTTCCATCTCACTTCGTGTAAATCTCATATATCTATATTTATTCTTTCCATCTCTCGCTTAATAATCACTAAATTTCCTGTCATCAACATTCCTAACATTTCAAGTTCCTTTTGTAACTAATTTGGCATTCTTCTTCTGGGTCTTCTGTCCTGCTGCTGTTAGTTTTCTTTTGCATTGGTTTAGTGAGATAACGACCGCGGGAGTCTTGCCTCTCTCCTACTGCCGGGTACGACACACGGCCGATTGGAGAAAGTCCCTTATTTTTCAGGACTCTCATTCTCAATATTGTTCATAGTAAAAGTTTTGCGAATATCAATTGAGGTTGATGTCCGCTGCCTTTCTTAATAGTGTTTTAAATGTGACACCGTCACTCAATGGCCGCCCCACTGGGGTCAGAGACCTTTGCACACGCTTCTCTGAGGAACAGACGCTGCGCGGACTACCTTTCGTCTAGCGCCTAATCTTCGGCCTATCTGGCTTTGTGACCCTACCAGGAGCAATCATCATTGCTCCAGCCACCAGAGATTTGGGGGTTATCGGAACGCACCAGCCCTTTCACCACGTCAAGCTTGTTGCCTATGGAAGGGATATATGTATATAATATATAAACCATAAACACAGTATTCAACCCGAAGGTCGGTTTGGTAGGTGATGATGGAGTTGACGCAGTACTAAGCCCGGCGGCGTGTGAAATTCACACATCAGGGTAGGGGGGCCAGTTTCTTTCCCTGTGCCAGTTATGGTTTCCCAGAAATATCTGGTACCCGAAAAAGTGAAGCAGCAAGTGCCCAGAGAAGCTGGCGAGGAAATCGAACCCGGGACCCTCCGGTCAGTAGACCAACATTTACTCCCTGGACTACCGCTATCCATATTTTATATATATATATATATATATATATATATATATATATATATATATATATATATATATATATAAGGAAAAGAGATAGGACAAATAAAGGACGAACACAGGAGAGGTGGGGAAAGCGAAATCGAGCAGATTAAAGCGAAAAAATATTTCCTTGACCGGAACTTGGGTACCGGATCTTTCGACTTGCCGACCAATTCTCTAACCACATGCGCTATTGAGGAAACGTGATTTACATTGAGATATGCGGGTCTTTAATTAACCAAGAGTACCGATTCGTTGGCCATGAGATGACGTCAGGTGGCTGTTTCACCCACCAAAGGAGAAAAACACGACACACGTGGAAGAACTCTTGGTAACCAAATAAAAAATATCATAAAGGATAAGAACAGTGCATTTCATGACACGCATAATATTTTTGTGCAACATATATATATATATATATATATATATATTCTTAGGTAATCTAGCGGTTAAGGTAGGTTTTTGGATGGACACAACTATCAAATAAATATTTTGTAACTCCAAACAAAACCCAATCTAGCAACCTAATCTACATCAGGTCCCACTTCATCTCTGTGTACTTCTTTCCTCCCTTCATCCCGTTCAACATCCCTATCCTGTTCCTACCCTTTCCTCGCTTGCCCAACATTCTCCCCCTATTACCTCCTTCAACATCCCACTATTGCCGATCAATACGCCTTTCATCCATTTTTCCTGCCTCCATAGGACCTCTCTCAACAAACCCCTCTCCTCACCCACGGTACCTAGTACTTCCTCAATTGTTTTTCTTTCGGTCCATTTCACCTTCCCCATTCTTCTCCACACCCATATTTCAAAAGCCTCCAATCTACGTCTATTCTGCTGCTGCAGTGACCACGTTTCTGCGGCGTATATAGCTACGCCCCATATCAGAGTTTTTACGATTCTTGTCTTAACATCCCTACTCAACATCATATATATATATATATATATATATATATATATATAGTATATATATATATAGTATATATATATATAGTATATATATATATATATATATATATATATATATATATATATATATAAACCATTTCCAGTATTTCCTCATTTGTTTTCCTTTCGGTCCATTTCACCTTCTCCATTCTTCTCCACACCCTCATTTCAAAAGCCTCCAATCTACGTCTATCCTCCTGCTTCAGCGACCACGTTTCCGCGCCGTACATAGCTACGCTCCATATCAGAGTTTTACGAGTCTTGTCTTAACATCCCTACTCAACGTCCCCGTCATCAACTCCCTCCTCCTTGAGAAAGCCTCCTTGCCTAGCGCAATTCTTCTCCTTACGTCCCTACCACTTTGACCGTATTGGCCCAAAACACTTCCGAGATATGTAACCTGCTCTACCTGCTCTATTCTTTCCCCGTCTATTTTAATATTTAGCTTAGCCTTTTTCTTTCTGGAAAATCGCATAACCTTTGTTTTATTAATATTGATTCTCATCCCATATTTATCGCACTGAACCTCCAATTCACTCAGCAATGCTTGCAACCCCTTGGCTGACTGAGCAACTAATGCTTGGTCATCAGCAAACCTAACCGATTTTACCAATTCCCCTTCGACTTTCATTCCTACCTCCAGGTCTTCCCCTGCCTCTTCTTAATCATTTCCTCCACATATACGTTGAACAGCACCGGTGACAATGGGCAACCCTGCCGTGCCCCTCTTCCTAACACTGCCCATCCGGACTCTCCGTTCCCCACTCGCACCTGAGCAGTCTGAGACATGTACAGGTTGCGGATCAGTCTCCTGTCCCTCCAATCTATTCCTATTTTCTGTAATACACGCATTAATTTTTCCCAATTCACTCTATCAAACGCTTTTTGAAATCTACAAAACAGGCAAAAACGTCCTGGTTGTATTCTATATTCCTTTCAATTAGTGATCTCATTACTGCAATGGCATCACGCGTACCTCTTCCCTTCCTAAACCCAAACTGATCATCCCCTAAGTAAACATTTGCCTTACTCTCTATCCTTTTGTTGATGATCCTGAGGATAACTTTAGCTGCGTGGGATATCAAACTTATTGTTCTGTAATCCTCACACGATATAACCTTTGTCTTTTTTGGAATAGGAACTAACACCGATCTCACAAAATCTTCCGGCCAGATTCCTTCTTCATAGATACAACGAATCAGTCCATATAGGGCCTTCTTCCCGCATTTTCCTAAACATTTCAACAGTTCTACAGGTATGTTGTCCACCCCCACGGCCTTATTTGCTTTCATCTCCTTTAAGGCCCTTTCTATTTCATCTTCGAGTATGCCTGGACCTAAGCTATCTTCTTCTACGTCATGTTCCTTTTCTATGTCTAACCTTGTCGGCCTAAGTTCTTTACCATACAGTGTTTATATATATTCCTTTCACCTCTCTTGGATTTTTTCTGGTTCAACTATAATCTTACCACCACTTACCTTTAACTGTTAGAACAGATCGTGCCTTCTTACTTCCCGATAATAACTTATCCTTGCTGTATAGAGCACCAATTTCACACTTCTTCTGTAAACTCTCCATATCCTCGCATTACGTTTTCCAAAATTCTTCTTTTGCTTTATTTTTTAGTCCTTACCTATTTATCGTTTAGCTCTTTGTACTTCATTTTGCCTAACTCTGTGTTTACATTCTTCCATCTTCTTCTCTCATCCATCTTTGCAATCATCTCATCCGTGACCCATGGTTTCCTTATTCTTTTCCCGTAAATGGTTCCTGTAGTGTCTTTTGCTGCTTCCGATATCCCTTGCTTGATACATTCCCATTTTTCTTAGATTGTACTCAGTCCTTTACCGTCATTCATCATTTTCTCTACAGCCTGCTTGTACTTCTTCCTCGTCAATCCATTTAATGCTTCTACATTCCATTTCCTAACCCGCCGCCCTTGCCTTATCTTCTTGAAACGGATGCTACACTTATTAACAACTAAATTGTGGTGTGAGTCGACATCCGTTCCTGGAAACTGTGCGAATTTATCACACTGTTCCTAAACCTGTGCCTAACCATAATATAATCTAACTGATACCTTTCTGAGTCACCTGGCATTTTCCATGTATACCTACGCCTTTTTTGATGTCTAAACCATGTGTTGGTGATGACTAACCCCTGTCTCTTGCAGAATTCAATCGCTTTCTCCCCGCGTCATATTCCTCGTGCCTAACCCATAGTCCCCCACCTCACCACTCTCTCTTCCTTCACCTACCGTCGCATTCCAATCCCCCATCACTATCAAATGTTTCCCTGCAGGAACACAGGCAATGATATCCTCTAACTCATCGTACATCCTATCGACTTCTTCCTCCTTGTGGTTGCTCGGTGGCATGTATACCTTAACAATGACCAAGTTCGTCGGCTGTGCTTTAATCTCTACGAGTAAAATTCTATCTGTCGCTTGCTCTATGTTGACTACGCTTCTTCCTACCCCTTTATTTAATATTACGGCAACCCCTCGTTGGCTCTCGTCCCCGCCGCTGTATATCATTCTATAATTGTCACTCCAGCAATCCCCGCTATCCTTGCATCTCACCTCGCAGAGACCTAAAACATCTATATTACCTCTTTCCATCTCCCGCTTAATATTTTCTAATTTTCCTGCCCTCAACATTGTCCTGACGTTCCATGTTCCTATTCTAACTACTTTCGTCTTCTTCTGCATCTTCTGTCCTGCTGCTCTTATTTTTCCCCCGCAAGGGTTTCGTGGGATGACGACCGCAGAAGTCTTGCCTCCCCCGCTGCCGGGCACGACACACGGCCCCTTGGGCCGAGTCCCGCAGTTGCCAGGACTCATTTTCTGTTATGCTTCCATCATATTTTCTTGGGAATGATAATTGAGGTGGCTTCCCGTTGCCTTCCTCAATAGTGTTTTTAACGTGACACCATCACTTAATGGCCGCCCCACTGGGGTCAGACGCCATTGCAGCCGCCTCACTGAGGAACAGACGCTGCGTGGACTACCTTTCGTCTGGCTCCTAACCTTCGAACTATCATGGGTGACCCTACCAGGAGCAATTATATTTACTCCCGCCAGCACAGCTCTCGGGGTCATCGGAACACAGAAGCCTTTCCACCACGACAAGGTTGTAGTCCATATATATATGCATATATATATATATATATATATATATATATATATATATATATAACTTAGACAGTAACACACAGCACGAGAACACATAAAAAGAACACTCACAATAATATCTTGATAATTTCGACGGACTTGAACTCCGTCTTCTTCGGAAGATAAGATATGACTGGGGAAAAGGGTACATGGTGCAGAGAGAGTAGGGCACGAGGGAGAGGGGAAAAAACAGGTAGTGGGGGAGGGGTGAAGGAGGAGGATATGGAGGGGGAAAGGGAGGCCAGAGGGGAGCGGAGATGGAATAAGGAGGATGCGGTAATGGTAACAAGCGACACAGAAAACTAACAATTCATCCACAGATACCACAACACCCATGACCAAGGCATCAACTCACCAAGTCAAAACCCAGGACAAGGATGACAAAATGTATGCGGATGAATAAATTGTCCCACCACCTCGTAAGAAACAAATCCACCTCCATCTACTCCAGCCCCACTCCCCATTTAGTGAACGACATTGAGACTCGGATGTTGATAGGCTTTACGCAGCCATATAAATGCCAATTCCATTGTTTTTACTTTTATAGGGTTATCGGATGGGGGAAGGGATGCTAGCATGGAAACATTGTAACAGTGGTTGAAGGGAGTGTTGTGGTGAGAGGCATGTTTTGGGATGGGAAGACCCGCGGACGGGGAAGAGGAATTACATGAGGCGCGATGATTGTTCACCCTGAGGTTCAGGGGTGTAGAGCACTGGCCTATATAAAATGCCGGGTAGAGTTTGCAAGTCAGAAGATAGATTACATTCTGAGATGTACATGAGGAGTGGGAGAAGTGCGGGAGAGAGTTAAAAGGTGGGATTGAGAGGTGTGGAGTGGTGAAAATAGGACAAGTTTTGCATCTTGCTTGCAAGTACGGAGTGGGTGTGATTCTGGGGGTGGGAGGGGATTTGGAAAGAGACTTGGTGGATTTGAGGAGATCTGATAGGTTGGCGGGCCGTTTGAAGGTAACAGAAGGGCATTTAGGAAGAAGGTTGGACGAAACGTTGTGATTTTTGAGGATGGGGTACAGGTCTTTGATGATGAATTTAAGGGACTGGATGCCAGGGAAGTAGGTGGTGCATATTGAAAGAGGGTGGGAGTCTGTTGTTGAGGGAGGATTGGGGGTGTAAGATTGTTTTAGGATTTTTTTGTGAAGGAGAGAATCTGGGTATCCTCGTTGGAGGAGGGAATGGTGAAGGTTGTGAGGTATTTGTTGAGGAATTCGGGATGGTTGCAAATGCGGTTCCCGCGGATAGAGAGGGAGTAAGGGAGGGAGCGTTTGGTGTGGTAGGGGTGGCAGCTGTTAAAATGAAGGTATTGTTGTTTGTTAGTAGGTTTAGTATGCACGGAGGTTAGAAATTTGTTGTTAGTTAGGGAAATATTTACATCAAGGAAAGTGATCTGTGATGATGAGATGTTGGAAGTGAAAGAAAGAGATGAGGAATCATTAAGTTGGGAGATGAAGGAATTGAGGGAGTCTATGTTATGTGGCCAGAGTAGAAAGATGTCATCAATGTACCGAAGCCACAGTAGGGGTTTTAGAGGGTAACTGGAAAGGAACTTCTCTTCCAGGGCACCGAGGTGGAGGTTAGCGCATGACGGGCTGAATCTACTTCCCATGGCACAGCCTTTGATTTGGAGGTAAAAATTGTCATTAAAAGAAAAGGAGTTACGGGTGAGGATGATGTTAGAAAGGTCAATGAGAAAATCGGTGCTTGGAGTATGAGGGCTAGGGCGTTTGGAGAGGAAGTGGCGTAGGGAAGCAAGGCCTTCTTCGTGAGGAATGGAGGTGTATAGGGATGTGACGTCAATTGTGGCCATAATGATCTTGGTGCCAGAAGGGAGGGAAATTGAGTGGAGCAGATTGAGGAAGTGGTAGGTATCTTTGACATAGGAGGGTAACGAGTGAACTAAAGGTTGGAGATAGTGGTCGACGAAGGCGGAAATTCTTTCGGTCGGGGAGTTGCGGGAGGAGACTATAGGCCGCCCTGGGTTTTCGGGTTTGTGGATCTTGGGGAGGGTATAGAAGTGGGGGGTGTTTGGATGGGAAGGTGAAAGGAGGGAGATGTCACTGGGGGATAGGTTTTCATTAGGGCCGTTGTCGCGGAGGAAAGCGATAATATCCTCTTGGAATGCAGGGTTAGGGATAGCCGGAATATGTTTATACGAACAAGTGTCTGCGAGTAGTCTGTTGGCTTCTTTTAAGTAATCATTGGTGTTTAAGTCTACCACTGTTGAGCCCTTGTCAGCGGAGGTGATGACCAGGTTGGGATTTTTTATTAGTTTTCTCAATTCGGATTCTTCTGCAGGGGAGAGGTTCGGTTTAGGATTCAGAGAGTTGAGGAAAGAGGGACTAGATATTTTAGATAGGAGAAGATTAATAAATATTTCGACAGGGTGATTCGGGGGTAAAGGTTTAGGCTCAAAGTGGGACGGCGGGCGGAACTTAGTTAAGGCGCTGTGTATGGGAGCGGGAGGATTAGAGTAGGCGGATAGCGAAGACCAGAAGTGTCGCCATCTTAGATTTCTAGCGAGATTTTTTCCCCCGTAAACCCTGAGTGCGTGTGTGTTTGTGACTTGCAACGGTCAATTTGCACTGCAAATACCGGAGTGAGAGAGTGTGTGCAGTTTTGTTATCCTTATTCTTTGCACCCTCCCCCGTGTCCCCTAACTAGTGCCCGAAATTTATAGCGTCAGAGAGGATGGTAACATGATTGACTTTGGGGGTGGGGGAGAAAGAGAGGCCTTTACTTAGTAGTGAAACTTGCTGCTGGTTCAGGGTAAAACTAGAGAGGTTCAACACGTGTTCGGCAGTGTCGCCTGTCTGGTCGACTGGCGGGGAAGGGGTGGGCTGAGAAAGGTTTTTTTGGTCGTGACGGCTGGGCATATTTCTGGAAATCGGTAGTGTACGCGTAATCGGTTGCGTTAGCGGAGTCGGTGGGGCGGGTGGGGGTAGGTGCAACATAGTAGCTAAATCAGGTTTATGGAAGTGAAGGGGTGGGGAAGGAGGGTTAGGTTTCACGAGTTAAGAGAGGTAAGGCCGGAAATAAGAAGCACAAAGATTGGAGAATTTTCTCAGAGCTTTACTACGTCGGAACTCAAGGGAGCGAAGAGCCGATTTAAGAATTTGGCTAACATAGGGAAGGAAATGTGGGGAAGTGAGAGAAATAATGTTAATGAGGGAACGCGTGGAATTGTGGTATTTATGCATAAGGCTAGTATATTGATTTCGGATGTACGTGCAGAAGAGAAATGACTGCTGAAACTTTATGGTATGAAGACCGGGATGTAGGGCTGGAGGTAGGCCTGATATAGGGAACTTGATGCATAAACCATTGGCCACGATGCCCAATGCGATGCGTGCCGAAAGAAATTCAGAGTGGCAAGTGTATTGAGCGAGCTTCAGAGAGACTTTTTTGATAAGGCGTAACCAAGATGGTGTAGGGTCAAAGTCATTCAACGTAAAGGAGGGGAAAAATGGACAAGTAGGGTGTTGAAATGGATAATAAAATGGAAGAGGAAAATTAGAGAAACAGTGGTGAAGGGACACTAGGAAACTAGGATAGGACACTAAGAAAGGTAGTTACAGCTTACAGCACTGGAACCGTAGACGCAGCACGATGACAGAAGAAGACAACAGGAGATTGCTAATAGCAACAGTATAGATGACTTCTTCGAAGTAACACGGAAGTGTTGAATAAAAAACTTAGACAGTAACACACAGCACGGGACCACATAAAAAGAACACTCACAATAATATCTTGATAATTTCGACGGACTCGAGCTCCGTCTTCTTCGGAAGATAAGATATGACAGAGGAAAAGGGTACGTGGTGCAGAGAGAGTATATATACATTAACACATATAAACCATAAACACAGAAATAAACCGGAAGATCGGAATTGGAGGTGATGGCAGAGTTCATCCAGGATTAGGCCCAACGGCGTGTGAAATTCACAGAGCCGGTTAGAGGGGTCAGTTCCTTTCCCTGTACCGGTTATGGTTTCCCAGGATGATGTGGTACCCGAAAAATCACACTGCTTGAGTGGAGCTGCAGGAGGCCTGAGAGACTGGCGAGGATATCTAACCCGGACCCGCCGGTCAGTAGTCCAACACTACACCTGGACTACTGCGACGCACCTATATTATACATATATGTGTAAAAATTAATGGCAGATGTTATGGAATTATCATGTAAAATGAAATGATTATCTTTCCCTTTACAACAATCTCATGATCATTAGAAAATTTGAATTTGCTCTCATTTAATATTTTTCTACCTTCCTATTTCGCACGCATATTTTTTTTAATCCGCAAGCGAAACCATTGACGTAGATAAGGGGGTGTTTGAATTTCAATGATGAAGTCCACTCTTGCATAGATTTGAAGAATGTCTCTTTAGCAGTGACCTTGAAAATTAATTATTACCGCCTTCGTACTACGGTAGGATAAATCATGCTAGTAAAATTAGAGAGATTAGCTGTAGGACAGATAGATTTAAGATGACATTTTTTCCGCGAATGGTAAGGGATCGGAATAATATTATCCGTTCGGTCATATTCCGATCAAAATTAGTCTGGTGTGTACCCACTGCCACACACCCTAGAGGTGGTTTGCAGGGTACGAAAATATGTAAAAATAAATTTGGTTATTCAATCAATTAGGGAAGTGGAAGAAGAAGTGCAGTTTCTGGTAACTTGCAATGTCTTTTGAGCGTTCTTTTCCATAGTTGCTTATAATATTATGAGGAGCAGAAAGCCTTTGGCGCGGCAATGCAGTTTGATTTAGTTATCAGAGGCCTTCAGTTTGGTTACCTCCCCCATCATATTTTCTTTTGTACATTGCATTCCATGTATGTTTCCAATAACCACCGAGTGTTCACTTTTCTACAATAAGATGTCTCCGGGTTTTATCTTCTCTAATGCAGTGTCAATACTTGTGTTTTTCTGTGATTATTTTATAGGTCGCCCTACACTTATTACGTCTAATTCATTGAGTGTCTAATTCATTGAGTAGGAAGTACCAGATGTCCACCCTAAGCCACCAAAATATGCTTTTATTAGGTGTAAACTCATACGCACCCCATTGTCTCCCATTTTTTCTTCCACAATTGTACGAGGCTGATAATAATCTTTTTCTTTCCTCTTTCCCTGTCTTATAAAAAAAGCCACACGTGCATAGCAACCGTCATAGCATCAGGACCTCCGTCGCGCAATCTGATATCTTTATAAACTTCCCAGCATGCCCCGATCAAGGTTTAAGTCCTTTGGGAGAGTTGCGGCCGAGGAAGATAATATTCACAATCAGCGACCGATATCGAATCTTTTAGATAAATGTATTCCAAGATGACTTTTTCCTCCCACTCGTGTCGCATTCCAATGAGATTAAACTATTTTTTCATTGTTTCAGTAACTCACGATTATTTCAGTCAGTTACGATAAGAAGAGTTCAAGCGATGACATGTGGTGATACTGAGCGAAAATGACATTTCTCAGTGATCTTTGAACCATTCTTGGTGTCGTATCTAAGTATATTAATCCGTAGGGTGAACTTTCCCAACATCGCAGTAGATTTGAGCTATCGTCTATCAAGTAATTAACTCTTTAAATCAGGCTGAATGTTAGAATTCGGTAAAGTTTCTTCCCTACGAGCCAATTAACCCATCATACATACATTAGTTCCACCTCGCCCGAGGGGATTGGGTTGGTTCGGTGGTTAACGTGCAAGCTTCCCACGGAGAACCCGAACGGGTTCAAATCCTGGAGGCAACAAATATTTTTCAGTGGTATCTCGATCCCTACTTCCCCAAAGGCGCAAATGACCTTAGCCGTCGGTCGCCTCCCATAAAACTTATACTCCTTATTTTCCCGATCAAACGATAATACATGTTGACACCACAAAACTATCAACGATCTGATTCGAGATAAATTATTATTATCTGCTTTTTTGACGTCTCTTTCCGTGTAAAATCTCGGCGGATCAAAAACAGAGTTCTCAGATGTTAAGCTGACTGTTGATGAAATCCTCGCGTAAAAACTTTATTTGAATAAAAAATTGAAATACATGCTTAGACATAGTTTATGTGATTATTATAGACACTAAAAACATAAAAATCGTCTAGCGTGAAAGTAGTGCTAACGTTTTGCATCTTATCTCCTACACGCGTAGTTTCAATCAATGCTATTTGAATAGTACGTACGACTGAACTCCGGCCAGGTTTTGTGAATTTTCCTATCGTCAGTATTTCCATTGGAAGTTTTACTTAATTTAGCCCTCCACTCGGACCTCTTTTTTCCCCATATGAATTGTTTCCAACACTACAACTTCAACATGATCAGTTTCTACTCGCGCAATGTCCGTAATAATAATAACAACTGGACTAACGTCACGAAGTCATGATTTTTGTTCTATGAGGTACACGCAAAGTCTACATAATAAATGCAAATAAAATTTCAGCACTCACTGGAGAGTTCCAAGAAAATGATAGATTGTTTTTCCTCGACATAGGTATTTCCATTAAAATCATCCACGCCTCTTCAAGCAGCAGAATAGGTCAAGTGAATGGATGAAAATGAATCAAGGGAAGATGATTCAAGAAAATCTCCTCGAAACCTTAGGTTTTATGGAAGAAATTGGCGCTATTGGAAATAATGCCATAGCGTGCGGTCACACAGAGCATCTCACAGATAAATAATTAACTTAAAAGCAGATATATTTTACACTGAAGGAATTTTACGCTCCTTATCCCACGTAAACACAGTGTTGGCGTCCCTTTATATGTTTTTGGGCGAGCCCCCACTGCAAGAGGCAGTCTCCCAAAAGATTTGAGCGACGAAGAAGCATAAGAAAATTAATGCTCTCCCAGCATTCTCCTTTCCTCCCCCACCTTGCCTAACACTTCCTCGACCCTTTTCCTCATTGTCCACTCCTCCTCCTCCACCATGCTCAACGTCCCTGCTATCAATTCCCTTCTCCTTGGAAAAGCTTCCTTGTCTGACGCAATTCTTCTTCATGTCCCAACTACTGTGACCATTTTGGTCCAAAACACTTCCGGGAGACGTACACTGTTCTACCTGATCTAGTTTTTGCCCTTCTGTTTTCATCTTAAAATTACATCTACATCTACATAATACCCCGCAAGCCGCCGCAAGGGCGTGTGGCGGCTTGCGGGGTATTGCAGGTCACCACCCAAAAAAGGAAAAAAGAAATACCGCATTCAAAACCAACACACACATGCAAACCCCAATCCACAGCAGTGCACACATTCATCGTAACATCCCATCATTCGACGCGCATGCAAACACACATCTACCTCCCTTCACTCCACAAGCATGCAAGTACATACGCTTAACTACAATAAATAACATTAGCCTTTCTCTTTCCGGCAAATCGCATAACCTTTATTTTAGTTATATTGATTCTCATCCCATATCTGTCGCATGGAATTTCCAATAAACTCAGCATTACTTGAAACCCTTTGGCTGACTGACAAACTAAAGCTTGGTCATCCACAAACCTAACTGATTTTACGAATTCACCGCCGACTTTCATTCCTTCCTCCAGTTCTTCACATGCCTCTTTAATCATTTCCTCCGCATATACAAGTCCGTTGTATATATGTTGTCCTTGTCTTGTACTTTGAACAGCATCGGTGATGATGGGCAACCCTGCCTTACACCTCTTCCCAACACCCCCTGCCCGTCCGGACTCTACGTTCCCCACTCGCACCTGAGCAGTCAGTCATGTACAGGTTTCGGATTAGCCTCCTGTCTCTCCAATATATTCTTATTTTCTGGAATATACTCATGATTTTTTCCCAATTCACTCTATCTAACGCCTTCTTGAAATCTACGTGACAGACCAATAGTTCCATGATTTAATTCTGTATTTCTCTTTATAAGCGGCCTCATTACTGAAATGGCATCACGCGTACCTCTCCCCTTCCTAAACCCAAACTGATCATCCCATAAGTAATTATTTGTTATTATGATCCTGAGAACCACCTTAGCTGCGTGCGAAATCAAACTTTATGTTCTGTAGTCCGCAAATATTGTTGCCTCTCCCTTTTTTGGAATAAGAGCTAATACTGATCGGACGAAGTCATTCGGCCAAATTCCTCTTTCGTACATATTACGAATTGCCCATGAATAATCTTTTCCCCACATTTTCTTTAACCTTTTAAAACTCCGCTGGAATGTTGTCCACCCCCATGGCCTTATTTGATCTCATCTTCCTCAGTGGTGTTTCCATCTCGTCATTGAGTAAGCCTGGACCTATGCTATCTTAATCAACGTCATATTCCCTTTTTTGTCCAAGCTTGCTGGCCACAGTTCTCTAACATACAATCCATCTATCCATTCCTTCTTTTTGGTTGTTCTCTGTTCCAATAATAATTTTTCTGACTTAATTTTTATTACCTGCACGGATTTTTCCTTCTTATTTCCTCACCCAGGGATTATCAAAACGCGCAAGCCCTTACGCTACATCAAGATTATGGTGTAACGGCCAGGGGCAGGTGGTCTATCTCTCAAATCTAAATCAAAAATACAACAGATTAACGAAAGCCATTCGATGGAAACACCCCTAAAACATGTGGAGTAATATTTATTTTGCGGTTTATTTTTAAAATTGGTCTTCAAACGAATGGAAACGCTCGGGAAAGAAAAACCAACCATGATTGTTGATCCATCCACGGTTGAGCTACCATCGTCACTAATTTACGCTAGGAACGTTTTTATAATGAGGACTCGGTTAATACAAAACCTTGGTGTGAAGAAAATCTGAGAAATCTCTATAGGTTCCATGTTGCTCCCAGGAATTACCGTCGCGTAGGTTGGCTGGTTGGACAACAATTTCACACCCAGTCCTGGAGGCGTCTTCGCCCTAGGGGGCGAAACTGTTTTCCAACGAACCGACTTACGCGACGGTAATTCCCGGAAGCAGCATGGAACCTTCATCAGAAAGACGTGAAGGAAGCCCTAAAGTTAATTATATCTATAAATGCACCGAAGGATTCCATGGGTTACATGAGAATGCCCGGTAGTTCGCCTGGAGAGGTTTGAGAATGTGGAAATTAAGCTTTATGTGGATCATTAAACTAACTTTACACATTCCTTTATCATAAAATTAATTTCTGGCAAAATGGTAATTTTTTTCATCCACCGTCTTCTACTATATAATACTTCGAAAAAAACTTTTTGGACCCACATGACCTTAAAGTACTTACAGATGCTTAATAGCTGACCCACATATTCTTATTCTCCGACATTTGTGTACCAGGCACAACATTTTGGATGAAGTACAATTATTATTAGTGTTTTATTTTATCCAAAGTTATTATTTATTGAAATATCAGCAGAATATACGTGATTGGAACACGTGACCCACACCGATTATTATCGTTAATTGAACATTTTGGAATTTAATGAATATACAGAATGATGGTAAATGCTAAAAACAATGGCTTGCACAATGATATGTACACCACTATTTAGAACGTGGGTAGGTCATGAGAGAAAATCCTACCGTCGTGGCATATAATTGATGGAATCGTGTAATTACCCCGAGAAATCCATTGGGCCTGGTGGCCCACTGTACGCGACCTACGTAAGTGCGACTATTTGCCCTTTGGTATTCCTCGTGGAACTTATTTTCTTCTGTATTGGCAGGTTTTCTCTTTGCATGGTAATATGGTCAGCCCATTCGTCTTAGTATGGTTGTTCCTTTCCTTATGCCGAGGCACAATGCCCTCCTCCCTGTGTGCTTTCTCATTATTCACTTAATCTTTTCATTTGATTTCCCATTATTTAGTATAAAATTAAACGGAAAGGTTAGCCAAAAAACACTTCATTTTTAAGGCATAAAAGTCTTTAAGTCTTGCGTGATCTCTTCGTGAAGCAAGGAGCTCCGAACTTAATTCCGCCAGCGTGCCCATGCCGCGTACTCTAGCTGATCCCGTAGCAATTTCGTTTAACACATCAGGCGGACTTCCTCTGAAACTTTTCCAATGCCTTTACGAACGCGCTTTTCCCGTGAATTCCAGACACTTGCTGCATATTACCGCAAATGTGGCATAGCTAAAGTGGAGTGACACCTCCCTCTTAACTTTTTCATGGCATTTTTCTAAAATCCGTCAAATCAAACCTAGGTGACCATAAGGGTCCATCCGCATCTTCTTAAGATTCCACCTGTTCTGAAATACTCAACTCGATCCCATCTGTTTTGCGTATGATTTGTCTTGTTTAACTTTGATTACAAAACTCCAGCACTGAACACTTTTTTATACTTAATTCTAATCTCCATTCCATAGAACACTCCGATGTCTGGTCCAGGTCATTTAGGAGTGGCACTATATATGCCATTTTCATTATTTCTCCGCAAATCACTGTTTATTCTGAAAAAACTAAGATTACTGCTAAAGCGGTAACTAGGTCGTTGGTGCGTAACAAGAGGAATAGGGGCACTATAAAACTTCATTGGGGCACTCCTGAAGTTACGTCTGCCTCTCATGAAATCCACTCGTCGACAACAACTTTCTGTTTTCGGTTAGATATGAAGAGCCCCTAGTCCAATGCTGAAATACGTGTATTGGTTTGAGTTTCGATTTTTCATGAGAGACCTTTGTCAAAGGCTTTCTTGAAATTGAAAAATAGAGCATCCAATTGGGCGTTCGTTTCCTTCAATTTCAAGACATCGCAAAAAAAGCAACGGTTCTATTTTGCATGATCTGGTTTTCCTAAACTAGAGCTTGTTTTGGGGCACTACTGCTACACTACTGCTGTCGATAAAGGTCATTCTGTCGCCAACAATGCTATATTATAAAAATTTGCATGATATCGATGTTAAAGGAATGATTTTGTAAATAATTAGGTCATCCCTATCGCCGCCTTGGTGGAGAGTGGTTCTTGCGAGCAAGCTTCCGGTCGTGAGTTATTCAAACTTCTTCTATCGACTCGTAAAAAACATTGTTTTCGACAAAGATGCAATATCTTCCGCTAGTTTCGTCGATATTGTAGTAGGGATTTCCTCTGGATCTGGGGCTTCGTTTGGTTTTATATTTTGAACATGTTTTTCTATTCCTTCCTGGAGCAGCCGACCTCGGTGGAGGCGTCTCGTCCTCGTCCGCCGACCTAAAGGTCGCGGGTTCCATTCCAGACTTGGTGGGTTTTCATCCACCTAGGGCTTGGGTGTTTGTAGTTGTGACCATTGTTATCATTGTTAATAGTCCGATGTAAAGGCCAAAATGTGTTTGTTTTCGGAAAAAATGCTTAATAATTGAATAAAGTAAATAAATATGTCACTCATGAGCTCTCCAGATTATTGAGGGAATTTGTTTTGTGCACCAGGTTTTTCTATGTAGACGTTCTGAAAGCGACCTGAGACAGTTTTATCAGTTTTTGCCTTTAAAGAATGCAAAATCGGACGCCTCCTTTGTATTTCCCTGACGTAAGACCAAAATGATTTTGGCTCATTATCTAAATATTCGGATAAAAATTTTCTTTTAAAAGTAAATATGGCTTTGCGCGTAATATTTTTCATTTTTTTCAGGCATTCTACGAGTTTATTTTTGAAGTACTCTTTTAATTTTGGTCATTTCTTTTTAAACTGTTTTTAAATTCTGAATAAATCTCTCCTGTCACTTTTACACAGCTCTGCTCTCCCCGTTGTACCATCGTGCTATCTTATTATCGCCTTATTCATCGTCTTATTATCGCCTTAAAATTTGTGTGGAAGAAACTTCTCTATCCAGTAATACATAAAATTGAAGAACTTTTCCAGGTGCTGTCTGTGTCAGCGCTTTGAGTTTCCAACCTGAATATGTGCAGTTCGAGTCTAAATTTCTCCCGAAGTCCCATTAAGTCCCCGTTATTGGAAAAACACTTCACGCCTTTCTTTGACCATATTCACAAACTAAGTTTACATTTCTACTAACGTACCTGTGTGTTTGCCAATGCCCTCAGTCATGTCCAAATTTGTAACAATCGCTGGATCATTAGTTGCAAATATTTGAAGTATACTCGTGTCTGCGATTCAGCTATTAGTTCTAACGAATTGGTCAATACGTTGAGAATTTTCCACACGAATCGAAAGTTAGCCGGTGTATATACCGAATAATTATCCAAATTAATTGCCAGCAGATTAAAGTCACTGATGAACATAAGTGCACTCTTGGTATGCTTAGTTAGGAGTTTGAAAAATTGTTAATCTCTGTTTTGAGAAAACGCGTATGTACTCGTATGTTAGAATCATAATAATCCTTGTCGAAACACTGGAGATTTAATACCATGCCCTATTCATGACGAGAAATACTTAGTCGTGAGTTAACTGCAATGAATGCTCCTCCAACAAGTGCATATGTCTATCTTTTCTGCAAGTGATGAAACTTTTGGAAAAACCTCGCTGTCTGCAATATCTTCTCAAAGTCAACTTTCAATCCTGGTGACGATAACCCCTTTGTACTTTCAAAGATGTGTTCTATATCCTATCTCTTTATTTTTTATGCTTCGACCATTTGATGTGATAATATTAATGCCTCTTTGTGGTATTGAAGTGG
The DNA here is from genome assembly GCA_037158775.1 of Hetaerina titia. Classification (NCBI taxonomy): domain Eukaryota; kingdom Metazoa; phylum Arthropoda; class Insecta; order Odonata; family Calopterygidae; genus Hetaerina; species Hetaerina titia. The sequence continues at coordinate 88,206,411 of CM073779.1, forward strand.
GATTGAAATTACACGTGTCACGGATTTCATAATTATTTTCCTACCGAAAGCCGTAAGTACGTAATCCGATTGACCTTAAGAAACTTTACTAAGCATTTATATCCTCAGAATAAGACCTACGCTCTGAACTACCATCTACGCTAAACGTTCGTTGTGTGCTCGTGTACCCTACGGGCTACTTTATGCGATGCCTCTTTCACATTATAAATGAACTTCCGAACGCCTGAGTAGCTCCAGACACTATGAAAACGCTGCAGGTCAATAAGATCTACTCCAATATCCCGACAAAAATTTTCTCTATCTACTATTCCACCCGACGACGACTCCATATGCTACCACGGTCAACCGGCAGGGCGGCAGAAGAAATGCTTCAAGTTTACTGGGGCTTTAAACTACACTATGTTTCGCTTTATCTCCGAATTCAGGTTCTCAAATGAACGCAGGATTCCTTTTCGGATCTGCGGCTCGTGGCGTCGTTGTTAATTCTCCCTACAGGTGCCAAAAGTCGTAGCTTGCAGGAGCCCGATGACTTTGTCACCTTACCATAAAATCGGAGGTGGATTTCTAAAAGTGGAGGCTGTGCCCTTATCTCTTACCACGAAGTGATATTTAGTGCTCCGAGCATGACATACATCTGCGAGCAATCAATGAACACTTACGATTCGTATTTCGACTCGAACTTGTATGTTTAACGCCGATAAATCGGCGCCGTAATTTTGCTGAACTTGATGGCTCCTTATGGCTATATTTGCCACAGTCACCGTGAGCTAACGTTTCGGACTCCTCTTTAAATAGGATTTGAAGTTAAGCCCCGTAAAACCTGATTATAATGCGTGAAACACATGCAATCATTCCGCACAATGTTTGTCACGGAAATAAGCCGAAACCAACTACAATCCAAAGCAACTAAGCCAATTTAATCCTCGTGCTTAAGTCCTTAACGCAATAAATCCTTGCCCGCAAGTTGGTTTACCAAAGAAAATACCTTGATCGTCGCTCAGGTCACTGGTCTCACCCATGCCTCAGCAGGCGGAAGGAGGTTACAAGGCAGCCTTCTCTCAAGCCGGACGGTGAATAATACGAGCAATACCGTATGTCTGGCCGCGAGTAATTACTCTTCACGTTGCGCTGGACGGTCATGTTTTTCATAACAACTGGCTAATCGAATGCGTTCCTCGGGAATATGCGATTTCAGCGGTCTTAGGAATAGAGATGGTATATTAAATCAAACATCTAAGGAAAGTGCAGCCTATTTCTTATTATAATGCTTGTTGCAGTAATGCGAAACAGAGCAAAGTGGAGTATTGCTCATAGTCAGCATCTGATTGAAAGACTAAGAAGCCGTTGGATTATAACCCCGAGTTGGCATGGCCATTCTGTTCCTTATATACGTATGTTTGTGTGTGTGGGAGGGGGTCGCGGAATACTGCCCAGAATACAGCGTTGGAATACTGACCGGAGGGCCCGGGTCAAAATCCCGGGAAAAACTCTCTGGGCACCATCAGCTCCACCCAAGTTGTGTGATTTTTCGGGTGCCACATCTTCCTGGGAAACCACAGCCAAGGCATAGGGAAAGGAACTGGACCCCTCTATTACCCGGCTAATGTGTGAATTTCACAGTCCGTCGGGCTTAGTACTGGGTGAACTATTTATCTTACCTGTCGAATCGACCTTCGGGTTGTGTGTGTATGTGTGTATATATATATATATATATATATATATATACATTCAAATACGAAGTCCCGCCATACGGCGCACAAATATTCATTCAAACATAGAAATAGGTATAAGGAAAGGGGATAGGAAAACACATAAAACGCGAACACAGGACATGTGGGGAAGGCGGTTTTTGAGCAGATCACGAAAGTAAAGATATATATATATATAAATATATATATATATATATTTAAGCTTAAATATATATATAAAGAAAGCTTAAATCATCTACAATGTGAGTGTCCTTTTACGTGTTATCTGTTTTATTCTGTGTTCTATTGTGCCGTCCAAAAGTTATACATATATATATATATATATATATATATATATAATATATATTATAATATATATAATATATATATATATATATATTAATATATATATATAATATATATATAATATATTTATTCTGTGTTCTATTGTGCCGTCCAAAAGTTATACATATATATATATATATATATATATATATATATATATATAACTTTTGGACGGCACAATAGAACACAGAATAAAACAGATAACACGTAAAAGGACACTCACATTGTAGATGATTTAAGCTTTCGGCCTACTCCGAGGCCTTCTTCAGGTCAGACTGAGAGGTTTTGAGGGAAGAGTGCCTGGGGAGGGGAGGGGGGGGGCGGAAGGTTTAGGGACTGTTGGGAAGGAAATTAAAGATGGCGGTTAAGGGTGGGAATTTTAAAGGATCGGAAATATAGGATGTATGCGGATTCGCGAGTTCTCACCTCTATGTTGGTGGCTGAATCGGGTAGGGATTCTAGAACTGTTAGGGAAAAGCATTCGTCAAATGATAGGTTGTGTGAACTTGCGTGTAAAGGGATAGGAAGAGAAGAGAGTGAAGCAGAATTACATCAGTAGCGGTGATTGTTCATTCGGATGGATAAGGGGGTAGTGCATTCGCCTATGTAGAATGAGGTGCATTGTTTGCACGACAAAAGATAGATAATATTTTTTGAGAGGCAATTAGCGTGGGAACGGGGTGAAGGGATAATGAGGGGATGTGGGGAGATGGGAGCAGATCTGATTTACAGACATGTTTTACACCGGGGGCGATTGCAGGTAGAGGAAATATGTGGAAATTTGTCAGGGCGGGGTGTCAAAGGGTTGGTGGATCTCAGAAGGTTTCTGAGATTGGCTGGTCGTCTGTAAGCGATAGAGGGGCATTGGGGCAGTAAGGATGTGGTCGCGTCATTGTCATGTAATAGAATAAAGTTCTTTGAGAAGGGTTTTCAGTCTGTGGGATCCGGGGAAATAGGTTGTGCAAAGGTTGAGTCCAGCGTCAGATGTGGGGCTGTTATTGTGGTGTGTGTGGTCGGGTGGAACGGTAGATTTTATCCTGTTGGAACTTTTCTGGGTAACCGCGTTTGTCGAGTGCATGGTGTAGAAATTGGAGGTATTTGTTGAGGGTAGCTGTGGTGTTGCAAATCCGATGCCCGCGGATAGAGAGAGAGTTGGGAATTGAGCGTTTAGTATGAGAAGGATGACTACTAGTATAGTGTAAATATTGTTGATGATTAGTGGCTTTGATGTGTACTGAAGTGGTGAATTTGTTATTGTGAAATAGATGTCTGTGTCAAGAAAGGTGATGGTGGAGTCTGAAATGGAAGAAGTGAATTTAACTGTGAAAGAAGAATTTAAGGCCGATAAGAAATTGTCAAGAGACTCAGAGCCGTGTGTCCAGAGAATAAAAATATCGTCAATGTAGCGGACCCAGAAAAGAGTTTGGAAGGGTTGCTGTGAAAGGAAATTCTCTTCAAGGTGGCCGATGAAGAGATTGGCGTACGATGGCACCATCCTCGTTCCCATCGCTGTGCCTTTGAAGTTTGAAGATAAAAACAGTTTTGGAAAGAGAGTGCATTTTTGGTCAGGACGACAGTGGCGAGATTGAGGAGAAATTCGGTCGAGGGGCACTGGGGTGGGGGGCGTAGAGAAAAATAGGACCCTTGTGAGTCGATACACTTGTTCAAGCGGCGTTCCCATTCCTAGAACGCTCCCGCGAAAGCATCATCGGGAACCTCTCGAAGAGACATCGTTACGGCCTCTTTGACTGCGTCCAAAGTCCCGTATCGCGTTCCTTTCAAACTCCTCTTTATCTTCGGGAACAGAAAGAAGTCCGGTGGTGCCAAGTCCGGGCTGTAGGGCGGGTGCGGCAGCGTTGCCACACCGTGCTTGGCCAAGAAGTCCGACACGACAAGCGCGGTGTGAGACGGCGCTTTGTCGCTCAGGTTGTCAGTCATACGGTTGATCGCTGGCCGGACGCGGGCGACTCGTTTTCGAAGCCTGTCGAGCACTTGGACGTAAAATGCAGCATTTACAGTTTGTCGTTCAGGTACAAATTCGTAGTGGACGACTCCCCTTTTGTCAAAAAAGACAATGAGCATCATAAACTTATTTTACGGACGAACCCTGTATAATTAACATGAAATTAGCACTAGCGAACAAAGACGAAAACACACAAAAAAGAAAAGAATCTCACTCGTTTTCGAATTTTCGGTGGTAAAAGCCACCTTCCACAAGGAAGAGAAGGAAGTTTCTTCCCTTCCTTGAGAAATGTAATTTGTAGCATTCAAAAGCGAGTGAGTTTCATTTCTGCGTGTTTCTGTGTTTTTTTTGTTCGCTAATGCTAACTTCATATATATTATTATTCACAGCAGTGAAACTTTCACACAAGTATATTTCATACATATATTTATTTATGCGGAAGTACTCACGAGAGCAAGAGAGAGCAAAGAACACTCACATTGTAGATTATTTGAGCTTTCGGCCTACTCCGAGGCCTTCTTCAGGTCAGACTCTATTATATATGTATATATATATATATATATATATGTGTGTGTGTGTGTGTGTGTGTGTGTACACATAATACATCGAATAGTTAGGGAATATCTATTGGGAAAGTGATTGCTCGGCTAATTCGCGTTCCCCAGCCTTGATCGTTTCATGAAGCAATGAAAATGTCAACAGTGCGATTGTATTCGTCATCTACCTTTGATTGTCCTCCCATTAATACTGTTAAATGCGTTTCGCGAGTGTTAGTAACTATTTCCACGTGGATAGGACACTGAGGATGTTGAGCAGGGAAATTCATAAAATAATTAAGTTTTTACGGCTCGAATGATTTAGTTTAGTGGAGACTGTTGAACTATCGGATGATGGAATATTTCCAGTTGCCCGCTAGCACTCCGAATATTTTTCTTTAGCATTCCAGTCTGATGAACCCCGATTTTCACCACGAGCCACGGCCATTCTCCTGCTTTCATTTCTGTCGAGGACGAGCAGGCACCCAACGGAATTGCCGGATTGCACAATTCTAGTTGCGGGAGATCAGGTCGTCTTCGTTCTTCAAATACCACTTAACCGTTGAGACCGGAGTTCTTATTTCCTCATTATTAGCTAGCTTATGGGGATTAATTCCTTCGAAAGTAAAAGGTTTCACTCGAAAACAAAAACAGAGAAGAGAATACGGAATGGCGGTTTTTTGCTCTTCGAAAATACCTTCAAGAGTTTCTAGAGTTATAAATCGTCAAATATAACCACAACATTTTTAAGCTCGACTTTTGGTGTAATAAAAATAATAAACAATATCCCCAAGCGTGATGGAAATACTTTCATACTGCTCGCTTCTCTAAAGTATTCCAATTGTATCTGAAGCCTTTCATGGACTGAGACGATAAAATTATATGTTGATTAATTTGGCTATATCACCTTTCATATCATGTTCATTCTATATTCCACTCATTGAACCCACTCACTCACATCTCATCTCACTTTTAAACTCAGAGACATAAGAGACTGTTTTAGCCGTTACTTTGTGGAATTTTTCCATCGTAAAGAAAGAAAGAAAACACGGCAATTCCACATTTACCCTTTTACAAAAGTGTAAATGTGGAATTGCCGTGTTTTCTTTCTTTCTTTACGAAACTCGGAGACGTTAAATATGCCTGCTTGTTTTGATATTCCATTCGGAGAAACAATATCCATCCTCAGGGTGCCTCCAATGGAACGAATGGGTACACGTACATACATTACGTAAACCTTAAGGGACTCACAATGTTTTTAATCGTAATAGTATTCATTAAAATTACTGCTGAATTTTTAAGCGATGAAGCTATGCATTCATTGCAGTAGTCATGAATCTACTGTTATATATTAAAAATATTTTCAGTGTAATACCCCTTCAGAAATAAGTTGTAGCAGTAACTGGGTTATCATGGGAGATCAAATGACATATACGTCTGTGTGACGGTTTTTTGTATGTTTATGGACCTCAGACGAGGAAGCACATTCAATAACACAGGCCTAGATGCAGTATGGCTCTACGGTACGTAGTTAATGTACGAGAAATTTACTGTCACAAGGTGAAGAATTTGATTATCGGGATATCAATTATTACAAGATAACAGAAGAAATCAACACGTGAAATATAAAAATGCGAATATTATGCCATAGGGTTATCTCTCTCCTTGCATCTGTCCCCTTATTCTTAACTCCAAATATTGGAAAACGCAGAATAATATATATATATATATATATATATATATATATATATATATATATATATATATATATATATATATATATATATATATATACTTTGATCGGGTCCATTGCCTCAGTTGTCATCAGAAGCAATAATAAGTCGATACGCAAACTTCTGAAGGAGTTTTGAGCATGATTTTAGTGTCACCAGGTCGTCTTACGTTATTACATAGAGGGGAGAAGAATGTCAAGTTGTTGCAAATTTGGAGAAAAAATTACGTTTCACGAATTATTCGTACTTGCGTTATGAGCAAATTATAATGGTTGGAGGCGTCACTTTTGTAATGCCGCCTTCTACCATTCCAATTCTCCATTTTAGTTTAGAGTAAAGAGATGAAAAAGATTCCTATCTTAGTTTAGAGAAAATTAGACTAAAGGTATAGCGTGAATAATAAATATAGGATATGATTGATCTCAGCGGCAATTTAAAGGAATCTATCAAATCCAAAATCTAACTCCATTTTTGATAATATAAATAGAGAGTTTGAATGCTCCGATCTCCGACAGAGAGATATTGTCTCTGAAGGAGACATATACGTCTTTTTCCTGAAAGGTCATGGGGCGACAGCGACGCCTAAGTAAGTAATAATTTAAAAAATAGTGAGACGAGGTACCAACACCCGTCTTTCACAGAATTTCTGGGAAAGTGTGTTTTGGATTTCTTTTATATTCTATCGAGATGAGAAATCGAAAGTAAATTGTCATCTTCTCTCTGCTCGAAAAACAATCCCTTGAGTTTCTAGGAATCGTTCGCCGATAATCTTTGCATTCAACTCGAGGTCCGCAAAAGAAATGCTCTCTTTAAATGCACTTCTCGTCATAGGGCGTGGATGGATCCAAGCCGACACTAAAATCTCACGAAAGCCACCTTGACTCATTTCTCTGTGATAACCTTCGATTGGGTTCCTATCAGGAGAAAGCGTTTACACCTCGTCCGAAAAACTTTGAAGGAGACTCCGAAGACCCGAGGCTGAAGTCGTCGTTGATGTGGAATGCCTGACACTTTCTCCGTGCAGCCACGAAACAAACACCGCCCACACTCCACCCTCAATCTTGGGCTTCCAGCTAAGGTCCTGATTTGCCATGTACTACCGAATTTTGTTCGGCGCCGTTATCCACTCCTTCGAATTCCTCCTTCTCTTCTGATCTCTTCATCGCTAATTCTTTTGCTTTCGCTCGGAAAATATAGTTCTTGTTAAGTATATCATTGCCTGCAGTTTGATGTCTTTAAATGACTCCGGTAATGAAGTTTTACCGGAGCGAACCAATTTCGGATGAGTGATGACAACCTAATCGACGTGTAAAGTTGAAATGATATGTTACATGCACATTTTCGAACTTGTGATGTCAATCTAACAAAATGTCTTCATACCTATTTCTTAAAATTTTCATGAATGCCATTCGTGGCATCATTTCCGTCACGTCCAGCTTCTCCGAGAGCAGGTTAGCATGAATATCTATGTAAAATTTATAATCTGGACGAGGAAAAATATCTGCGCTGAAAGTTGAGTTTTTAGTTGCACGATGAGGATATTTGATAAATATGCCAGTGTGAAAATGGAACCAATATTTGCTCGCACAAATTGTTCTTGAAGACCATTGAATCATGTGACCTTTCATGTGGGGGTATATTTGTGCTCACGATACTACAAACGTTCGAACATCGAACTCGATTTCCGATATCACGAACATTACAAGCAATTTTGCCATTCAAAGAACTATAAATGGTTGAAAGACTGAGCGACACCCTTCCTGGCAGCCGAGGGCCAAGCCGTTCCTGTAAGAGCGCTTCCTAGTTTTGGTATCATATATAATCCCCTGGATGATATCCGGGGAAGCAGCTATTCCGCGGGGTAGTGCTTGAGGATTCCTGTGAGAAGTCGAAACGTACGCTGTGAAGACCCGAAAAATGGAGAGTTTCTTCTTAACAACACTAATGTTAAAAAAATTATGCATGTAGTTCATCATTAAGAATAGTCTCTATTTGCATCAATATATATCTTCCCTTTCCGTTGATGCATTTTATCATAGGGCGAGGGAATTTTTAGTCGTGGTTACCTAATTATTTACAGTCTGAATACTTATTGCTCCTCAAAGGAAAAGCGTAATTTCCACAAAGATGTGCTTCGTTGGACACATGAAAGCGCTCAAATCCAGGGAACCAAATTGATCAACTCACATGCATTGCCAACAACGGCACATTTTAATGGACGCTGTAAGCCGTATCACTGTGAAACCATCCAGCAAAATATAAACATTCTGATGCAATGAAAGTTCTAAAGGCAAACACACAACCGTGTCATTCGTGCGGATTGGAGGATGGGGCAATCAAAGAATTGATATTATACAAAGGAGATGAAATTGAAATTTCTGGATTCAAAAAAATTAATAAAAACATTGGGATCCTTTCGTGAAGAAGTGACCATTTTTCAGTAAGGTTTGGATGGTAGGGAAAATAGGCTGGGGGTTCTGCAATCATTTCCATTCTGGCTAGGACAAAGGATTTGAAATTAGTTAAAAGGGCATTCGAGTTTCAATCTGACATCGATGGACTTATTTAAATCCCACACCTAAATGGGAGATTAAACCATAGGGAGTGAAGAATGAATGAAAAAGTGTGTGGAAAAAGTAATGGAAGGTGGAGATTGGGGTGATGAAGGGCGCGGGCGAAATGGGGAGCGGGGATGAGAGAGGAAGGGAGCCGGGTTTCTTTAGACGGCGTGGAGGCAGATAGACGAAGCGAAGAGAACGAAGAAGGAAGTGAGATTGGGAAAACAAACGGCAGTTCTTGTGATACGCACGTAGAAGATGGTAGTTGTTTTTTGGCCGTCGAACGCCTCTACCTTTGATAGGAATAATACCGTATACAAAATGTTTCTTTTGGATCGAGAAATACTATAGCCAGTCCATTTGCTAGGTTCAAGTGGTCGTTTCTCCACTAAATAACTGATAATCAGAAAAGAAAACAAGGTCTACCACAGCAGTTATGCATGGTGGCGTGCTTCACCTTCGTCCACGAAGGCTCCGATAAGGAGTCGGGGCATTGCTAGGGAAGATAGTTGTGTTAAGAGAAGCGAACAGCCGAGAAAAGGAAAACCTATGGATGGTGCAGTGCGGAGAAGTGGCGGGAGTGGGATGGGGGATGGGGGGGGGCGGGATGAGGGCACGCGTATGTCGGGACGAACGGGACCTTGCCGTTCTTTCTGAAACGTTCCTTCATCGATGGAATCCTGGACTCTTACGAATTACACCTTCCGTGGTCCCGGTGCCGCGAGACCCATTGTTGCACATCCTTGCGGCGAGGTGCAGAGTTTGATGCAGATGCATATCTCAAGGTGCACCATTTCTTCGGGGGTTTAATCGCCACTGCGAAGCACGAGCAGCGTTGCCTCACGACCGAGCTCGTCAGCTTTCGCGCAGATGGGATCTTGTTGTTTAATTATAAGAATTCGCGGAGTAACCCACGAGGTCACTCCGCGAACTTCCGCTTGCGGAACATATCGCGCCATTCCTCGCGCAATCCGGAATTTGTCGGCGGTCGAACGTATCTTCGCCATTACCAGTCAACCGATTTCGCTCAGGAAACGTCCACTCACATCCCGGAAGCACGGAGGGGGTAATTTCTCGTCGATGCCCACCTCTTCTTATAAATTCACTCGCGACTTTAATTCTACCCCTCCCCCCTCTCTCGCATCCCCATGCTACGCTTGCAGGATATGCACGATGGGGCAAAAAGAAAGAAATTGCAGAGCACAGCGCTTGAGTACGGATGAATTAAGCTCCTCTTCGTTCTTAAAATTTTACGTAATATTTTTTCCATCTTAAAAAGCACGGACATGTAGTTATATCCTTCGGCTCTCCAATGAAATAATACCTTTTATATTCCAGGGAAATGCCCCCACTATCCTTTGTTATCAACCCGGATGTCTTGCTCCGCGGACCGCGTTAATTCTCTCCGCTAAATGCCGTACACATTCAAACATATTCCGCAAAAAGGCCATTCGAAATGTCTCCGAGAGAAATGGACTGCGCAGATTAAGTCGCTGTGCGTGGCAGTGGCATCCGGGAGACAATTTCATTGAATTGATGGGAAAGTCAACGATTGAAAAATATGAGTCCTTGTGCACCTCTGGAGGATATGATAGAATTCTAATATCATAACAACTCGTGTACTCGAAAACCAGCCGCCACTGATGGCGGGGATGACCGCTTCGCTCCCGCATCGCACCATGAACAACCGCAATTAGGCAGGTTCTTCTACGACTGCTGAACGATCCAACGTGATAGTAAAACGTGATATGGGTTGGAAGGGAATGAATAAAAAATTTAGAAATGTTATTCAACGTCCGTGCTTCTTCCCTGGGTGCACTGGTTCAAAATTACATCCTTTTCCATTACGCGTTGGCGTCATTCGAACAAATGTAGTGACAATTTTTTTGCCACTATAGGGAATAGATTATAGGTAATTCCACGTGGCCTCTCATTTCTCTTTACTTGCTATAAGAGTTCATTACGCATGGAGGACACGGAAAATCACCAGGAATTATCGTCAGATTTGGTGATTCGGAGGCAAAGACCGCTTCGAACCTGAGAAGAGTACGAGGGAAATCTTAATTAGTTGAGCATAGATATCTAACCCGAATGATGTAGATTAGGTTGCTGGATTGGGTTTTGTTTGGAGTTTCAAAATATCTATTTGATAGTTGTGTCCATCCAAAAACCTACCTTAACCGGTAGGGATTGAAGGGGTCGAATTTACCTTACCTGCCCAATGTCGCCATCGTCCATTAGTATTTTTCCATTAGCGGCTCGGATGTTTTGCGATTTTGTTTTTCTTTCCCCGAATTGCGTCTTTCCTAGTTTATAGACCTTTTCTCTATTTCCCTTTATCATGCTGTCATTGATTTCCTAACAGCAGCTTTCTATCCATTCTTCTATTGCCCTCTTGCACTCTCGTATGACCTGGTTCCGCAACTGTTTGTAGAGGTCTTTTTCACTCTCATTTCTTCGATATTTGTATTTTCTTCTTTCGCTTATGAGAACTCTTCTTTGAGGTGTTATCCATGTTTTCTTAGATATTTCCGCCTTACTCACATGGAACTCATCTGTAGCTTTCGTTGTTATATTCTTCATTTCTTTCCGTCGACCGTCAGTGCTGGTATTTTCATTATTTTTTCTGTTTCCCTTTCGACGGCCGTGGTGAATATTTCTATGGCGCTCTTTTCTTCCAGTGCCTTTGTGTTCCATCTGGGTTGTTGTGTCTCTTTCTTCATCTTCTTGTATCGCAGTCTGCTGTCCATAATCACCAGGCTGTGGTCGGTATTTATATCTGCGCCGGGGTAGGTCTAACACTTTTCTCCTTGGCTCTTGTTGCTGTCTTCCTGACAAGGATGTAGTCAATTTGGTATCTTGATTTGTCTCCAGGCATCTTCCATGGGTGTCTTCCTCTCGTATGTTGATCGAAGATGGTGTTTACCCCTACCATGTTCTTCTCGTTACGAAATCCTATCGGTCTCTCTCCCCCGGCACTTCGTTTTCCCAATCCGAATTATCCCACGCTACTTCAAGCATTTATTGTACCAGAATTGTATCAAATCAAACCGGATTCCCGAGATGCAATGTTTTCTACGTCCCATGGAGAAGAGACATCTCAACTACTCATAGTATGTTACAAATACATACATTGGGGTACTTAGTATCTTCCTGTTCCCTCTTGGACTTAACGATGCTAACTCATTATCGCTAATTATTGTCATTATTCCCCAAAACTATTTGGATGCAGTAATGCCTCGACTGCTCACGTAACGACTTGGTGCGTGTCACATAAATATGACCTGCGATGCGAATAAATGCGAAGGGGTCGAATTCGAGATCATATGTTTTAATGAGTCTACGGAATGGTATCGCATAATTCTTTTCGACTCCATGTCTCTGCTTCAAAGGTATCCTCAAAAAGCAATGTTGAAGAGCAAATAAAAATTTGGAACGCATAGGCAAGTCGGAGACTGGAGGAAAAGATGCGATTAAATGTTCCCATTACGGGTGAAAGAGGACGCTCGTGGGTGTCCAGTCCACGAAATAACGGGAGAGGTGAGCCAATGAGTTTCTCAAGTGGAGGAGGGCGCCCGAATGGCAGAGGGCATTCATTGGAAGCGACTTGCTAATCTGTGGTCGTGTGTCAATTCGACCCTGAACGCTCGGGTTTGGCAACCCACGCCCGTGTGATTTTTCCACTTGGATTCCTAAGCTGAATACGAATTCGCCGGCGGTTAGTGTCAAGGCTGGAAGAATCCCTCCTGCTCGCCAGTGACCTTGCTTGAGGCTGATAAGCCAAGCAGCGGCTACGTACGCAAATGACTCATTCGTCGATTCCAGTCAAGTGCAGCGGTATATTTTTCACTATTTCATACGTTTTCTCTTTCAACCACCACTTTGCATTTAACGCGAGGAAATCCTTCATCCGGTGCATGTTCTCCCCGAGGGGTGACCTTTTAACCCCGGGACTCAACACTGTCTGAACTTGGAAGTAATCCTTCGTGAGACGGCGCTTAATGAGTGAAATTTGAGTGATAAATTTGACAATATTTTTTATTTCGTTTTACCACAACTGTGTCCGTGGAGTTGGAGCGAGAACTGACCACGTATCACATTAGGCCAAATATTTATATATATATATATATATATATATATATATGCATTCATTCAAACAGAAATAGGTATAAGGAAAGGGGATAGGAAAACACAGAAAAGGCGAACACAGGACATGTGGGGAAGGCGGTTTTTGAGCAGATCACGAAAGTAAAAATATTTCCTTATCCCGGATAATATATATATATATATATATATATATATATATATATATATATATATATATATATATATATATAAAACCATAAACACAGTAATCAACCCGAAGGTCGGTTTAGTAGGTGATGGTAGAGCTCACCCGTGTACCAAGCCCGACGGCGTGTGAATTCACACATCAGGGTAGGGGGGCCAGTTCCTTTCCCTGTGCCGGTTATGGTTTCCCAGGAAGAATCTGGTACCCGAAAATCAACTAGCTTGGGTGGAGCTGCAGGTGCCTTGCCCGGGAATCGAACCCGGGACCCTCCGGTCAGTAGTCCAACGCTCTACCCACTAGACCACAGCGACCCGCATATATATATATATATATATATATATATATATATATATATATATATATATATATATAAAAATATATATATATATATATATATATATATTTCCCATCCGGACTCTCCGGAACGGAAAGTCCGGATGCAGTGTTAGGAAGAGGTGTAAGGCAGGGTTGCCCATTATCACCGGTGCTGTTCAACGTATATGTGGAGGAAATGATTAAAGAGGCTTTGGAAGGGCTGAAGGTGGGAGTGAAAGTCAGAGGGGAGCTCGCAAAAGCAGTTAGGTTTGGTGATGATCAGGCTTTGGCTTGTCAGTCGGTTAAGGGGTTGCAAGCATTGCTGAGTGAATTGGAGATTCATTGCAATAGATATAGGATGAGAATCAAAATTAATAAAACAAAAATTATGCGATATTCCAGAAAAAAAGGCTAAGCTAAATATTAAAATAGGGGGGGAAATAGAGCAGGTAGAACAGTTTACGTATCTCGGAAGTGTTTTGGACCAACACGGTCAAAGTAGTAAGGACGTAAGCAGAAGAATTTCGCTAGGCAAAGAAGCTTTCACAGGGAGGAGGGAGTTGATGACGGGGACGTTGTATAGGGATGTTAAGAATAGACTCATGATAACTTTGATATGGAGCGTAGCTATGTACGGCGCGAGGACGTGGTCACTGAAGCAGGAGGATAGACTGGGGGGCTTGGAGGCTTTCGAAATGGGGGTATGGAGAAGAATGGAGAAGGTGAAATGGACAGAAAGAAAAACAATTAAGGAAGTACTAGGGATGGTGGGTGAGGACAGGGGCTTGTTGAGAGAAATCCTATGGAGGCAGGAAAAATGGATGAAAGGCGTATTGAGCGGTAGGGGATGTTGAAGAAGGGAATAGAGGGGAGTATGTTAGGCAAACGAGGAAAGAGCAGGAACAGGTAGGGATGTTGGACGGGATGAAGGGAGGAAAGAAGTACACAGAGATGAAGAGGGACCTGAAGTAGAGTAGGTTGCTGGATTGGGTTTTGTCTGGAGTTACAAAATATTTATTTGATAGTTGTGCCCATCCATAATCCTACCTTCACCGGTAGATTACCTTATAACATATATATGCATATATATATATGTATATATATATCTTTATATATATATATATATATATATATAAAGATAAAATATATTTATGGCCTATTAACCTATACAAGAATCAGGTTACAGGAATGCAAACGAAAAATAGGAGAAAAATAGAAACCAAAATAAACAAAGGAGTAAGACAAGTATGCAACCTATCGCCAGCAATATTCAACGTGTACCTGGAAGAGGCAATGATAGAAACAAATGAATTTGGTATCAAATAATTCAAAGTAAATGGAGAAGAAATCAACATGCTCCGGTTTGCAGATGACATTGCAGTAGTGGCGGAAACGGGAGAGGACCTGAAAGCAACTCTGACTGCTATGGATCTAGTGCTTGGGGAATATTATGTGAACATCAACAAGAAGGAAAGTAAAATCCTTGTGTGTGGAAGAGAGAAACTGAATGCAGATATCACAATTCGAGGGGTGAGACTAGAACAAATGGAATCCTTCATCTACCTGGGCAGCAGCATAACATGGGATGGAAGAAGTTCGACGGATACCAAGCGAAGAATAGGCAAAGCTAAGAACTCATTCATGAAGAAGAGGCAATGACTATGTTCAAAGAACCTAAGGCTGGAAACAAGGAACTAATTGGTTAAGACTTTCGTGTGGGGCATGGCGCTCTATGGTTCCGAGACTTGGAACATTGGAAAACCAGCGAATAATAGAAACTTTTGTAACATGGTGCTGGAGGAGAGTGATGAAGATTAAATGGACGGTTAAAGTAAGGAACGAGGAATTATATAGAAGAGCAGAAGCGAATATAACCATATGGAGAATCTACGGCAAAGAAGAAATTGATGGATTAAACACACATAGAGGCACAATGGATTCATTAGGAATATATAAGAATTATTATATATAAGAATATATAAGAATATTAGGAATATAGAATAGATGGAAAGATTCCACGAGGAAGACCAAGAGACATGTACATAGGACAAATTAAGAAAGACGTGAAACGGTATCAGGGATTGATGGAATTGACATTAAATCGAGGCGAAGGACCAATCCCAGGATTAAAATACTAATTAAATATATATGTATACATACATATAGTTTTATATCTATAAATAAAGACTGTAAAAAAGGGGACAGTGTTAGACAAACGGGGAAAGGGCAGGAACAGGATATGGATGATTGACGGGATGAAGGGAGGAAGAAGGTACACAGAAATGAAGAGGGACCTGATCTAGAGTAGGTAGTTGTGGTTCGATTCCCGGGCAAAGCACTCTGGGCACCTGCAGCTCCACCCAAGCTATGTGATTCTTCGGGTACGAGATGTTCCTGGGAAACCATAACCGGCACAGGGAAAGGAACTGTGCCCCCTGATGCGTGAATTTTACCCGCCGTCGGCCTTAGTACTGGGTGAACTTTACCATTACCTACCAAACCGACCTTAGGGTTGATTACTGTGTTTATTTATGTATATATAATATATACGCATACATGTATATAATTTATATATCTGCATATATTGTTATTGATATTATATAAACTCGATGGATTAGATTATCCTCTTATTGTGAATGGGCTTTGCCACTGCCCCACATTCATGTACAATCTCCAGTTTTCTGGGTGGGTAATCATAGCAAGTGTTTAGCTTGAAGTGCTATCGAGGGCATAATTTCTGGCCGTTTCGGATGACTTTTTCCCGCTGTCTAACATATTACTGTGATGGTTCAACATAAAGGTTTAGCATATCCTGTGATTCATTGTCAGTACTACCGTATTCCTGGTAGCAGGTAGGTTGTTCCTTTTTACACGTGAACCAACATCTATCTATTTTTCAATGGAAACCGGAAAGGTATCTGGCGGTGATGAAGTTTTGTATATTGGTGCTCTTGGTAGCAGCTTATACAGTTATATTTTACATGAATTTAACTGACCCTCTGGACCACTGAATTTTCGATTTTACAGCTGACCCTGACGAGTGCTGTGTAACATAGATTCTGCTAAAGGTTCTTAACTCACGTAGTGGAATCCCATGCATTCATGCCGCGAGGTGCCGTATTGTTTATGAATTTTCACAACTTAAACGCGCGACGGGAACTGTTTTCGACTGTTTAAGTATGAAAATATTACCCAAGGTTTCATCGTGGAAGTGGCACATGGTTGTGTGCTACTCATGAAATTGTGGTATTACATCAGACCGCGTGCAAGGTTTTTCAAAATGATGCAATTCGGGCAGTAATTAGGTGATGCGATTCGCAAAAGGAATTTCTTTTCAAAAAATTAACTTCTTTAATCTGGGTCCAATACGTTCTCTCTCTCCATTGACCAGTCATTAAATAGGTACGCCCGTTGCCAATAACCCATTTCGGGGTTTCAAACCACTGTTGTATGCGTAGATTTCTTTGAAGATGAAGTGTAGCCTGAACTAGTGATACCGAACGGACGATTGAACTGGTAATGAACGACCCGAACATTGGACCACCCCAACTAAAATCCTCGAGGTATCATTTCTTGAGGAACGGAATTTGCGAGAAACTGCGTGTAACACGAGCAAAGGGATCCCAATGGGCTTCCGCTAATCAGTATTGGTCCCCACCACGTTGATGTCTGGATTATAGTTCGATATGAGTTCCTCGGTCAACTATAACAAACCTTTGGAATTATTCTTTGATGATTTTTTTTCGTGCAACTCTGTGTAGAATAATAATAATAATGCCAAGCATTTGTGAGTTTCTTCGAAGAAATATGATACTGAGGATATAAGGTGGAATATTTAGTGTAACCAATGTATAATATTTACGATAAGAAATGGCCCGAGAGTTTTCCTGTGATGAAGTTCTGGAAAGGAAAGTATGTCCCAGTTTGCGAGACCAAAGATAAAGTCATCATAATTGAATTCGTCCAATTTGATATTAACAGATCACCTCGAGTTGTAGCGTTTATAAGCTATGGGTTGAACCTCATTAATTTGTTTGCTCTGGGAACCGCTCGATTTTTGCTACGATTTGCCTCTGGTTTTCGCATACCAATCAATCTCGGTCGTTCCACATTTCGAACTCCCCGCAACATTCGCGTTCTTGCTCGCTCACCTCTGAATACGGAGTCGAGTTTGATGTGAGCCATTGAAGCGCCGCGCTGAAAGTAAACATATAATGGCACGTGCTCCCAGAAATTGCCTTCTCACGTTTTCCTACATTCTTGTCCATTCTTTAGTTGTCGAGAATACAGGATTCTGTTAGAGAGATTGGTAGAGGCCTTCATCGTGATATTCCTTCTCCGTTTTTGACCCACAGTATGTTTCAAAACGGCATATTGCTGTAGCTCTTTATATATAGAGCAATGATCAGCAATTTAACGCTGTGAAATATACAAAGTGCACTTTTGAAGAAAATCGTTCGGGTTGCTCCTCCAAGTGTTGCGCAAAGTCGGTGAATTGCCAGATGAGTAGAGACTGTCACAGGACACTTACGATGCGCGAGTGCTCGACAACTCTCTGACCAACTCTCTCCCGGGCGTCGGAGTACTCATCCTCAGTGTCGGAATCTGAATAAACCAAAATGAATAGGTGGAATAGTATCTCCATCTACCAAAAGCCGCCACCCTCCAAAGCATTGCGGTCCAGTCTTGCCAAATGATTGTTTGCGGCCACACAACCCACTGATCGGCACGTTCTTGTCTTTGAATTAGCTAATCTGCTTTGAACCTGAGGCCCTATCGCCCATCGAGACATTTCGTCCATGATTTTATTGTCAATGGCAGTCTGCCGTTTAAGATAGGGTTTGAACGGACGGACCATCAACCGCTACACATCTTCGTCTCGCCTAACAAGACAACGCGAGATCCCACTTCGTAATAAACCCCTCCTCAATTGTGCACACGTACATTCTGCCTCCATTCATTCCGATCAGCGCGTCTATTCTCTTCCTCTCCTTACTTCTGCTACCTTACATTCTCCCCTCTTTCACACTCTGCAACATTGCATCGCCGATCAAAATGCCAGGCTGCATTTAGCGCGCTCATTTGACCGACGGCAGTTGTTTAACCGTGAGAAGCGGCCATAAGATCGAAATATATATTATTGTCGGAGTCTTAGCGTCCATATAAAAATTTACCATAATGGCTTGCTTTAACCCCACGTTTCCGCATACTTAGTCTCCCCGTAGGCATAAAAACGGCCACATGATTCATATAAATCAAATGTCAAATATGCATGAGGGTAAAGCCCTAAATACTATAGGTTATTGCGGAGGAAAAAAGTAGTTTTCAGATTGAATGCACTTAGCTTAGATAATAATCACAGAGCTTGGTAAAGCCAAAATTTTACTCTCTGACTTTTGGTTTAACTTATTATTATGACTTTATAGCATTGGGAACACACGCAAATATGAAACCCTCGAGAGGTTATAGATCTCTCATCAGAAATCTCTTAGTCTTAAACAACATCTTGTCGTTTGCTTTATCATGACCGATATCATAAGAACTGTCGCATTATAATGCTATCAAATTGATGACGTTTATATACAATGGTAAATATCAACCTAGTTTGTGTGGCTTGCTGGAGCGCCGAGACTGAGCAATTCACCTGTATCCGGAGGTTAGTTTTGCGAAGTGATCGTGCCCCGCGACCTCGCTGTGTAACAAATTAATTGTCTCTTTAGATGGGGCTATGATGGGTGAGGATAGAATTCACCTCATCCAAAGTATTCCGGAATCGATCCAGGCCCTCCGGTTATTAGCCCAGTGCTCTACTCACCCTTCTAGCACACCCTCTACCAATAAATGGGACTCGAAATTCATGTATTCAGGTTCGAGGGGGTCAGTTTCTTTGGATGTGCCAACATTTAGCCTCCCATAAAGTTTTCGCAACGCGCTTATATATTATTATTATTAGGTAATCTACCGGTTAAGGTAGGTTTTTGGATGGACACAACTATCAAACAAACATTTTGTAATTCCAAAAAAAAACCAATCCAGCAACCTAATCTACATCAGGTCCCTCTTCATCTCTGTGTACTTCTTTCCTCCCTTCATCCCGTTCAACATCCCTATCCTGTTCCTACCCTTTCCTCGCTTGCCCAACATTCTCACTTCTATTACCTTCTTCAACATTCCACTACCACTACATACGCCTTTCATCCATTTTTTCTGTCCCCATAGGATTTTTCTCAACAAACCCCTCTCCTCACCCACCATCTCCAGTACTTCCTCATTAGCTTATATATATATATATATATATATATATATATATATATATATATATATATATATATAAGCTTATATATATATATATACATTAGCTTATATATATATATATATATATATATATAACCTTGATCAAAAAGTTCCCGGAATTTATTCCGAAAATTAAAAATACAAGTTTATTCATCTAAATCTATATTGTCCCCTTCAAAGTAATCCCCATCGACTGCAACACACTTATGCCAGCGCTTGATCCAATCCTCGAAACATTTTTTATATTCGGTTTTCGGTATGTCCATCAGTGCTTCCTGCGATTTTTCCATTACTTCCTCTCGGCTGCTAAAACGCGTTCCCCGTAATGGTTTTTTAACTCAATTGAACAGAAATAAGTCACAGGGAGCCAAATCAGGTGAATTCGGTGGCTGTTGGATGGTATTTGTTGCATTTTTCGTCAAAAAATTACGAATAATGATAGCACTGTGCGACGGTCTCGACGCACTGTGCGACGATTTCTGGTCTCTTTCGGCGAATTGCTTCACGCAAACGTCTCATAACGCCCAAATAATACTCTTTGTTTACTGTCTGGCCTTCTGGCAAAAATTCATGATGCACTACACCGTTGTAATACATGAAAACCGTCAGCATTGCCTTCTTTTTTGACTGAAAACGACGTGGTTTTTTTGGTCTCGGCTCATTTGGTGAACGCCATTCACTTGCGTTGTCTGGATTGCGTGTCGTACTCATAAACCCACGTCTCGTCTCCAGTACTGATCCTTTTGATGAATGTGGGATCGGATTCAGCCTCGCAAATCATGTCTTTTGCGACGTCAACACGGTCTCTTTTTTGCATGAAATTGAGGTCTTTTGGCACCAACTTTGCTGCTACACGACGGAAACCCAAATCATTAACCACAATGTCTTGGGCGGATCCATAGGCAATGTTCAAGTCCTCCGCTATTTCTCTGATGGTTAATTTGCGGTTATTACCAACATTTCTTTTACTTTATCAATTTTTTCACCGACTTTCGATGTCGATGGTCTGCCACTGCGTTCATCATCTTCGATTGACTCACGACCACTTCTGAACCGCTCGTGCCACTGGTAAACGACCGTGTTTTTTAGAGAATCGTTGCCGAAACACTTTTCCAACATTTCCAACGTCCGTGCGCCACTAAATCCGTTTTTTACGCAAAATTTAATACAAGTTCGTTGTTGCAAATTTAAATCCATTTCTGCAATTGTAAAAAATCGCCAACACACACAGAGATAGATGTACTCTTGGCTACGTAACTTTTGCAAATGTCAAGTTATGACACTAAGATTTAAAGGGAATATCAACAACAGATGTACCAAGTTAACAAAAAAAACAGAACTCAAATCGGAACGATGGGAGCGCCACACGGTGGTTATTCCGGGAACTTTTTGTTCAAGGTAGTATATATATATATATATATATATATATATATATATATATATATATATATATATATATATATATATATATATATATATATATAAACACACAAACACTAACACAAAAAACACTACACACATAGAAACATAAAAGAAGGACACTTACATTGGATATTTACGTTTCGACGGCACGGCCGTCGTCATCAGAATCATGTAATCATCTGATGACGACGGCCGTGCCGTCGAAACGTAAATATCCAATGTAAGTGTCCTTCTTTTATGTTTCTATGTGTGTAGTGTTTTTTGTGTTAGTGTTTGTGTGTTTGTGCGTCGCCGGAGAGCGTCTTTTCCAAGTTTATATATATATATATATATATATATATATATATATATATATATATATATATATATATATATATATATATATATATATATATATATATATATATATATAGATAAATGGGGTAAGATAATAGTTGAACCAGGAAAAATCCAAGAGAGATGGAAGGAATATATAGAAACACTGTATGGTAAAGAACTTAGGCCGACAAGGTTAGACATAGAAAAGGAACATGACGTAGAAGAAGATAGCTTAGGTCCAGGCATACTCGACGATGAAATAGAAAGGGCATTAAAGGAGATGAAAGCAAATAAGGCTGTGGGGGTGGACAATATTCCTGTAGAAATGTTGAAATGGTTAGGGAAAGGTGGGAAGAAGGCCATATATGGACTGATTCGTAGTATCTATGAGGAAGGAATCTGGCCGGAAGATTTTTTGAGACCGGTGTTAGTCCTATTAAACACTTCCGAGATATGTAAACTGCTCTACCTGCTCTATTCTTTCCCCGCCTATTTTAATATTTAGCTTAGCCCTTTTCTTTCTGGAAAATCGCATAACCTTTGTTTTATTAATATTGATTCTCATCCCATATTTATCGCACTGAACCTCCAATTCACTCAACAATGCTTGCAACCCCTTGGCTGACTGAGCAACTAATGCTTGGTCATCAGCAAACCTAACCGATTTTACGAATTCCCCTCCGACTTTCATTCCTACCTCCATTTCTTCCCATGCCTCTTTAATCATTTCCTCTACATATACGTTGAACAGAACCGGTGACAATGGGCAACCCTGCCTTACACCTCTTCCTAACACTGCCCATCCGGACTCTCCGTTCCCCACTCGCACCTGAGCAGTCTGAGACATGTACAGGTTGCGGATCAGTCTCCTGTCCCTCCAATCCATTCCTATTTTCTGCAATACACGCATTAATTTTTCCCAATTCACTCTATCAAACGCTTTTTCGAAATCTACAAAACAGGCAAAAACGTCCTGGTTGTATTCTATATTCCTCTCAATTAGTGATCTCATTACTGCAATGGAATCACGCGTACCTCTTCCCTTCCTAAACCGAAACTGATCATCCCCTAAGTAATCATTTGCCTTACTCTCTATCCTTTTGTTGATGATCCTGAGGATAACTTTAGCTGCGTGGGATATCAAACTTATTGTTCTGTAATCCTCACATGACGAAGCCTTTGCCTTTTTTGGAATAGGGACTAACACCGATCTCAAAAAATCTTCCGGCCAGATTCCTTCCTCATAGATACTACGAATCAGTCCATATATGGCCTTCTTCCCACCTTTCCCTAACCATTTCAACATTTCTACAGGAATATTGTCCACCCCCACAGCCTTATTTGCTTTCATCTCCTTTAATGCCCTTTCTATTTCATCGTCTAGTATGCCTGGACCTAAGCTATCTTCTTCTACGTCATGTTCCTTTTCTATGTCTAACCTTGTCGGCCTAAGTTCTTTACCATACAGTGTTTCTATATATTCCTTCCATCTCTCTTGGATTTTTCCTGGTTCAACTATTATCTTACCCCATTTATCTATATATATATATATATATATATATATACTACCTTGAACAAAAAGTTCCCGGAATAACCACCGTGTGGCGCTCCCATCGTTCCGATTTGAGTTCTGTTTTTTTTGTTAACTTGGTACATCTGTTGTTGATATTCCCTTTAAATCTTAGTGTCATAACTTGACATTTGCAAAAGTTACGTAGCCAAGAGTACATCTATCTCTGTGTGTGTTGGCGATTTTTTACAATTGCAGAAATGGATTTAAATTTGCAACAACGAACTTGTATTAAATTTTGCGTAAAAAACGGATTTAGTGGCGCACGGACGTTGGAAATGTTGGAAAAGTGTTTCGGCAACGATTCTCTAAAAAACACGGTCGTTTACCAGTGGCACGAGCGGTTCAGAAGTGGTCGTGAGTCAATCGAAGATGATGAACGCAGTGGCAGACCATCGACATCGAAAGTCGGTGAAAAAATTGATAAAGTAAAAGAAATGTTGGTAATAACCGCAAATTAACCATCAGAGAAATAGCGGAGGACTTGAACATTGCCTATGGATCCGCCCAAGACATTGTGGTTAATGATTTGGGTTTCCGTCGTGTAGCAGCAAAGTTGGTGCCAAAAGACCTCAATTTCATGCAAAAAAGAGACCGTGTTGACGTCGCAAAAGACATGATTTGCGAGGCTGAATCCGATCCCACATTCATCAAAAGGATCAGTACTGGAGACGAGACGTGGGTTTATGAGTACGACACGCAATCCAGACAACGCAAGTGAATGGCGTTCACCAAATGAGCCGAGACCAAAAAAACCACGTCGTTTTCAGTCAAAAAAGAAGGCAATGCTGACGGTTTTCATGTATTACAACGGTGTAGTGCATCATGAATTTTTGCCAGAAGGCCAGACAGTAAACAAAGAGTATTATTTGGGCGTTATGAGACGTTTGCGTGAAGCAATTCGCCGAAAGAGACCAGAAATCGTCGCACAGTGCGTCGAGACCGTCGCACAGTGCTATCATTATTCGTAATTTTTTGACGAAAAATGCAACAAATACCATCCAACAGCCACCGAATTCACCTGATTTGGCTCCCTGTGACTTATTTCTGTTCAATTGAGTTAAAAAACCATTACGGGGAACGCGTTTTAGCAGCCGAGAGGAAGTAATGGAAAAATCGCAGGAAGCACTGATGGACATACCGAAAACCGAATATAAAAAATGTTTCGAGGATTGGATCAAGCGCTGGCATAAGTGTGTTGCAGTCGATGGGGATTACTTTGAAGGGGACAATATAGATTTAGATGAATAAACTTGTATTTTTAATTTTCGGAATAAATTCCGGGAACTTTTTGATCAAGGTTATATATATATATATATATATATATATAAGCTAATGTATATATATATAAGCTTATATATATATATATATATATATATATATATATATATATATATATATATATATATATATATATATATAAGCTAATGAGGAAGTACTGGAGATGGTGGGTGAGGAGAGGGGTTTGTTGAGAAAAATCCTATGGGGACAGAAAAAATGGATGAAAGGCGTATGTAGTGGTAGTGGAATGTTGAAGAAGGTAATAGAAGTGAGAATGTTGGGCAAGCGAGGAAAGGGTAGGAACAGGATAGGGATGTTGAACGGGATGAAGGGAGGAAAGAAGTACACAGAGATGAAGAGGGACCTGATGTAGATTAGGTTGCTGGATTGGTTTTTTTTTGGAATTACAAAATGTTTGTTTGATAGTTGTGTCCATCCAAAAACCTACCTTAACCGGTAGATTACCTAATAATAATAATATATAAGCGCGTTGCGAAAACTTTATGGGAGGCTAAATGTTGGCACATCCAAAGAAACTGACCCCCTCGAACCTGAATACATGAATTTCGAGTCCCATTTATTGGTAGAGGGTGTGCTAGAAGGGTGAGTAGAGCACTGGGCTAATAACCGGAGGGCCTGGATCGATTCCGGAATACTTTGGATGAGGTGAATTCTATCCTCACCCATCATAGCCCCATCTAAAGAGACAATTAATTTGTTACACAGCGAGGTCGCGGGGCACGATCACTTCGCAAAACTAACCTCCGGATACAGGTGAATTGCTCAGTCTCGGCGCTCCAGCAAGCCACACAAACTAGGTTGATATTTACCATTGTATATAAACGTCATCAATTTGATAGCATTATAATGCGACAGTTCTTATGATATCGGTCATGATAAAGCAAACGACAAGATGTT
>CM073779.1:88231742-88278458 GCA_037158775.1 Hetaerina titia
AGCAACTAATGCTTGGTCATCAGCAAACCTAACCGATTTTACGAATTCCCCTCCGACTTTCATTCCTACCTCCATTTCTTCCCATGCCTCTTTAATCATTTCCTCTACATATACGTTGAACAGAACCGGTGACAATGGGCAACCCTGCCTTACACCTCTTCCTAACACTGCCCATCCGGACTCTCCGTTCCCCACTCGCACCTGAGCAGTCTGAGACATGTACAGGTTGCGGATCAGTCTCCTGTCCCTCCAATCCATTCCTATTTTCTGCAATACACGCATTAATTTTTCCCAATTCACTCTATCAAACGCTTTTTCGAAATCTACAAAACAGGCAAAAACGTCCTGGTTGTATTCTATATTCCTCTCAATTAGTGATCTCATTACTGCAATGGAATCACGCGTACCTCTTCCCTTCCTAAACCGAAACTGATCATCCCCTAAGTAATCATTTGCCTTACTCTCTATCCTTTTGTTGATGATCCTGAGGATAACTTTAGCTGCGTGGGATATCAAACTTATTGTTCTGTAATCCTCACATGACGAAGCCTTTGCCTTTTTTGGAATAGGGACTAACACCGATCTCAAAAAATCTTCCGGCCAGATTCCTTCCTCATAGATACTACGAATCAGTCCATATATGGCCTTCTTCCCACCTTTCCCTAACCATTTCAACATTTCTACAGGAATATTGTCCACCCCCACAGCCTTATTTGCTTTCATCTCCTTTAATGCCCTTTCTATTTCATCGTCTAGTATGCCTGGACCTAAGCTATCTTCTTCTACGTCATGTTCCTTTTCTATGTCTAACCTTGTCGGCCTAAGTTCTTTACCATACAGTGTTTCTATATATTCCTTCCATCTCTCTTGGATTTTTCCTGGTTCAACTATTATCTTACCCCATTTATCTATATATATATATATATATATATATATACTACCTTGAACAAAAAGTTCCCGGAATAACCACCGTGTGGCGCTCCCATCGTTCCGATTTGAGTTCTGTTTTTTTTGTTAACTTGGTACATCTGTTGTTGATATTCCCTTTAAATCTTAGTGTCATAACTTGACATTTGCAAAAGTTACGTAGCCAAGAGTACATCTATCTCTGTGTGTGTTGGCGATTTTTTACAATTGCAGAAATGGATTTAAATTTGCAACAACGAACTTGTATTAAATTTTGCGTAAAAAACGGATTTAGTGGCGCACGGACGTTGGAAATGTTGGAAAAGTGTTTCGGCAACGATTCTCTAAAAAACACGGTCGTTTACCAGTGGCACGAGCGGTTCAGAAGTGGTCGTGAGTCAATCGAAGATGATGAACGCAGTGGCAGACCATCGACATCGAAAGTCGGTGAAAAAATTGATAAAGTAAAAGAAATGTTGGTAATAACCGCAAATTAACCATCAGAGAAATAGCGGAGGACTTGAACATTGCCTATGGATCCGCCCAAGACATTGTGGTTAATGATTTGGGTTTCCGTCGTGTAGCAGCAAAGTTGGTGCCAAAAGACCTCAATTTCATGCAAAAAAGAGACCGTGTTGACGTCGCAAAAGACATGATTTGCGAGGCTGAATCCGATCCCACATTCATCAAAAGGATCAGTACTGGAGACGAGACGTGGGTTTATGAGTACGACACGCAATCCAGACAACGCAAGTGAATGGCGTTCACCAAATGAGCCGAGACCAAAAAAACCACGTCGTTTTCAGTCAAAAAAGAAGGCAATGCTGACGGTTTTCATGTATTACAACGGTGTAGTGCATCATGAATTTTTGCCAGAAGGCCAGACAGTAAACAAAGAGTATTATTTGGGCGTTATGAGACGTTTGCGTGAAGCAATTCGCCGAAAGAGACCAGAAATCGTCGCACAGTGCGTCGAGACCGTCGCACAGTGCTATCATTATTCGTAATTTTTTGACGAAAAATGCAACAAATACCATCCAACAGCCACCGAATTCACCTGATTTGGCTCCCTGTGACTTATTTCTGTTCAATTGAGTTAAAAAACCATTACGGGGAACGCGTTTTAGCAGCCGAGAGGAAGTAATGGAAAAATCGCAGGAAGCACTGATGGACATACCGAAAACCGAATATAAAAAATGTTTCGAGGATTGGATCAAGCGCTGGCATAAGTGTGTTGCAGTCGATGGGGATTACTTTGAAGGGGACAATATAGATTTAGATGAATAAACTTGTATTTTTAATTTTCGGAATAAATTCCGGGAACTTTTTGATCAAGGTTATATATATATATATATATATATATAAGCTAATGTATATATATATAAGCTTATATATATATATATATATATATATATATATATATATATATATATATATATACTATGGTGGGTGAGGAGAGGGGTTTGTTGAGAAAAATCCTATGGGGACAGAAAAAATGGATGAAAGGCGTATGTAGTGGTAGTGGAATGTTGAAGAAGGTAATAGAAGTGAGAATGTTGGGCAAGCGAGGAAAGGGTAGGAACAGGATAGGGATGTTGAACGGGATGAAGGGAGGAAAGAAGTACACAGAGATGAAGAGGGACCTGATGTAGATTAGGTTGCTGGATTGGTTTTTTTTTGGAATTACAAAATGTTTGTTTGATAGTTGTGTCCATCCAAAAACCTACCTTAACCGGTAGATTACCTAATAATAATAATATATAAGCGCGTTGCGAAAACTTTATGGGAGGCTAAATGTTGGCACATCCAAAGAAACTGACCCCCTCGAACCTGAATACATGAATTTCGAGTCCCATTTATTGGTAGAGGGTGTGCTAGAAGGGTGAGTAGAGCACTGGGCTAATAACCGGAGGGCCTGGATCGATTCCGGAATACTTTGGATGAGGTGAATTCTATCCTCACCCATCATAGCCCCATCTAAAGAGACAATTAATTTGTTACACAGCGAGGTCGCGGGGCACGATCACTTCGCAAAACTAACCTCCGGATACAGGTGAATTGCTCAGTCTCGGCGCTCCAGCAAGCCACACAAACTAGGTTGATATTTACCATTGTATATAAACGTCATCAATTTGATAGCATTATAATGCGACAGTTCTTATGATATCGGTCATGATAAAGCAAACGACAAGATGTTGTTTAAGACTAAGAGATTTCTGATGAGAGATCTATAACCTCTCGAGGGTTTCATATTTGCGTGTGTTCCCAATGCTATAAAGTCATAATAATAAGTTAAACCAAAAGTCAGAGAGTAAAATTTTGGC
This sequence comes from Hetaerina titia, assembly GCA_037158775.1. NCBI lineage: Eukaryota > Metazoa > Arthropoda > Insecta > Odonata > Calopterygidae > Hetaerina > Hetaerina titia. The sequence continues at coordinate 88,234,973 of CM073779.1, forward strand.
TTTACCAAGCTCTGTGATTATTATCTAAGCTAAGTGCATTCAATCTGAAAACTACTTTTTTCCTCCGCAATAACCTATAGTATTTAGGGCTTTACCCTCATGCATATTTGACATTTGATTTATATGAATCATGTGGCCGTTTTTATGCCTACGGGGAGACTAAGTATGCGGAAACGTGGGGTTAAAGCAAGCCATTATGGTAAATTTTTATATGGACGCTAAGACTCCGACAATAATATATATTTCGATCTTATGGCCGCTTCTCACGGTTAAACAACTGCCGTCGGTCAAATGAGCGCGCTAAATGCAGCCTGGCATTTTGATCGGCGATGCAATGTTGCAGAGTGTGAAAGAGGGGAGAATGTAAGGTAGCAGAAGTAAGGAGAGGAAGAGAATAGACGCGCTGATCGGAATGAATGGAGGCAGAATGTACGTGTGCACAATTGAGGAGGGGTTTATTACGAAGTGGGATCTCGCGTTGTCTTGTTAGGCGAGACGAAGATGTGTAGCGGTTGATGGTCCGTCCGTTCAAACCCTATCTTAAACGGCAGACTGCCATTGACAATAAAATCATGGACGAAATGTCTCGATGGGCGATAGGGCCTCAGGTTCAAAGCAGATTAGCTAATTCAAAGACAAGAACGTGCCGATCAGTGGGTTGTGTGGCCGCAAACAATCATTTGGCAAGACTGGACCGCAATGCTTTGGAGGGTGGCGGCTTTTGGTAGATGGAGATACTATTCCACCTATTCATTTTGGTTTATTCAGATTCCGACACTGAGGATGAGTACTCCGACGCCCGGGAGAGAGTTGGTCAGAGAGTTGTCGAGCACTCGCGCATCGTAAGTGTCCTGTGACAGTCTCTACTCATCTGGCAATTCACCGACTTTGCGCAACACTTGGAGGAGCAACCCGAACGATTTTCTTCAAAAGTGCACTTTGTATATTTCACAGCGTTAAATTGCTGATCATTGCTCTATATATAAAGAGCTACAGCAATATGCCGTTTTGAAACATACTGTGGGTCAAAAACGGAGAAGGAATATCACGATGAAGGCCTCTACCAATCTCTCTAACAGAATCCTGTATTCTCGACAACTAAAGAATGGACAAGAATGTAGGAAAACGTGAGAAGGCAATTTCTGGGAGCACGTGCCATTATATGTTTACTTTCAGCGCGGCGCTTCAATGGCTCACATCAAACTCGACTCCGTATTCAAAGGTGAGCGAGCAAGAACGCGAATGTTGCGGGGAGTTCGAAATGTGGAACGACCGAGATTGATTGGTATGCGAAAACCAGAGGCAAATCGTAGCAAAAATCGAGCGGTTCCCAGAGCAAACAAATTAATGAGGTTCAACCCATAGCTTATAAACGCTACAACTCGAGGTGATCTGTTAATATCAAATTGGACGAATTCAATTATGATGACTTTATCTTTGGTCTCGCAAACTGGGACATACTTTCCTTTCCAGAACTTCATCACAGGAAAACTCTCGGGCCATTTCTTATCGTAAATATTATACATTGGTTACACTAAATATTCCACCTTATATCCTCAGTATCATATTTCTTCGAAGAAACTCACAAATGCTTGGCATTATTATTATTATTCTACACAGAGTTGCACGAAAAAAAATCATCAAAGAATAATTCCAAAGGTTTGTTATAGTTGACCGAGGAACTCATATCGAACTATAATCCAGACATCAACGTGGCGGGGACCAATACTGATTAGCGGAAGCCCATTGGGATCCCTTTGCTCGTGTTACACGCAGTTTCTCGCAAATTCCGTTCCTCAAGAAATGATACCTCGAGGATTTTAGTTGGGGTGGTCCAATGTTCGGGTCGTTCATTACCAGTTCAATCGTCCGTTCGGTATCACTAGTTCAGGCTACACTTCATCTTCAAAGAAATCTACGCATACAACAGTGGTTTGAAACCCCGAAATGGGTTATTGGCAACGGGCGTACCTATTTAATGACTGGTCAATGGAGAGAGAGAACGTATTGGACCCAGATTAAAGAAGTTAATTTTTTGAAAAGAAATTCCTTTTGCGAATCGCATCACCTAATTACTGCCCGAATTGCATCATTTTGAAAAACCTTGCACGCGGTCTGATGTAATACCACAATTTCATGAGTAGCACACAACCATGTGCCACTTCCACGATGAAACCTTGGGTAATATTTTCATACTTAAACAGTCGAAAACAGTTCCCGTCGCGCGTTTAAGTTGTGAAAATTCATAAACAATACGGCACCTCGCGGCATGAATGCATGGGATTCCACTACGTGAGTTAAGAACCTTTAGCAGAATCTATGTTACACAGCACTCGTCAGGGTCAGCTGTAAAATCGAAAATTCAGTGGTCCAGAGGGTCAGTTAAATTCATGTAAAATATAACTGTATAAGCTGCTACCAAGAGCACCAATATACAAAACTTCATCACCGCCAGATACCTTTCCGGTTTCCATTGAAAAATAGATAGATGTTGGTTCACGTGTAAAAAGGAACAACCTACCTGCTACCAGGAATACGGTAGTACTGACAATGAATCACAGGATATGCTAAACCTTTATGTTGAACCATCACAGTAATATGTTAGACAGCGGGAAAAAGTCATCCGAAACGGCCAGAAATTATGCCCTCGATAGCACTTCAAGCTAAACACTTGCTATGATTACCCACCCAGAAAACTGGAGATTGTACATGAATGTGGGGCAGTGGCAAAGCCCATTCACAATAAGAGGATAATCTAATCCATCGAGTTTATATAATATCAATAACAATATATGCAGATATATAAATTATATACATGTATGCGTATATATTATATATACATAAATAAACACAGTAATCAACCCTAAGGTCGGTTTGGTAGGTAATGGTAAAGTTCACCCAGTACTAAGGCCGACGGCGGGTAAAATTCACGCATCAGGGGGCACAGTTCCTTTCCCTGTGCCGGTTATGGTTTCCCAGGAACATCTCGTACCCGAAGAATCACATAGCTTGGGTGGAGCTGCAGGTGCCCAGAGTGCTTTGCCCGGGAATCGAACCACAACTACCTACTCTAGATCAGGTCCCTCTTCATTTCTGTGTACCTTCTTCCTCCCTTCATCCCGTCAATCATCCATATCCTGTTCCTGCCCTTTCCCCGTTTGTCTAACACTGTCCCCTTTTTTACAGTCTTTATTTATAGATATAAAACTATATGTATGTATACATATATATTTAATTAGTATTTTAATCCTGGGATTGGTCCTTCGCCTCGATTTAATGTCAATTCCATCAATCCCTGATACCGTTTCACGTCTTTCTTAATTTGTCCTATGTACATGTCTCTTGGTCTTCCTCGTGGAATCTTCCCATCTATTCTATATTCCTAATATTCTTATATATTCTTATATATAATAATTCTTATATATTCCTAATGAATCCATTGTGCCTCTATGTGTGTTTAATCCATCTATTTCTTCTTTGCCGTAGATTCTCCATATGGTTATATTCGCTTCTGCTCTTCTATATAATTCCTCGTTCCTTACTTTAACCGTCCATTTAATCTTCATCACTCTCCTCCAGCACCATGTTACAAAAGTTTCTATTATTCGCTGGTTTTCCAATGTTCCAAGTCTCGGAACCATAGAGCGCCATGCCCCACACGAAAGTCTTAACCAATTAGTTCCTTGTTTCCAGCCTTAGGTTCTTTGAACATAGTCATTGCCTCTTCTTCATGAATGAGTTCTTAGCTTTGCCTATTCTTCGCTTGGTATCCGTCGAACTTCTTCCATCCCATGTTATGCTGCTGCCCAGGTAGATGAAGGATTCCATTTGTTCTAGTCTCACCCCTCGAATTGTGATATCTGCATTCAGTTTCTCTCTTCCACACACAAGGATTTTACTTTCCTTCTTGTTGATGTTCACATAATATTCCCCAAGCACTAGATCCATAGCAGTCAGAGTTGCTTTCAGGTCCTCTCCCGTTTCCGCCACTACTGCAATGTCATCTGCAAACCGGAGCATGTTGATTTCTTCTCCATTTACTTTGAATTATTTGATACCAAATTCATTTGTTTCTATCATTGCCTCTTCCAGGTACACGTTGAATATTGCTGGCGATAGGTTGCATACTTGTCTTACTCCTTTGTTTATTTTGGTTTCTATTTTTCTCCTATTTTTCGTTTGCATTCCTGTAACCTGATTCTTGTATAGGTTAATAGGCCATAAATATATTTTATCTTTATATATATATATATATATATATAAAGATATATATATACATATATATATATGCATATATATGTTATAAGGTAATCTACCGGTGAAGGTAGGATTATGGATGGGCACAACTATCAAATAAATATTTTGTAACTCCAGACAAAACCCAATCCAGCAACCTACTCTACTTCAGGTCCCTCTTCATCTCTGTGTACTTCTTTCCTCCCTTCATCCCGTCCAACATCCCTACCTGTTCCTGCTCTTTCCTCGTTTGCCTAACATACTCCCCTCTATTCCCTTCTTCAACATCCCCTACCGCTCAATACGCCTTTCATCCATTTTTCCTGCCTCCATAGGATTTCTCTCAACAAGCCCCTGTCCTCACCCACCATCCCTAGTACTTCCTTAATTGTTTTTCTTTCTGTCCATTTCACCTTCTCCATTCTTCTCCATACCCCCATTTCGAAAGCCTCCAAGCCCCCCAGTCTATCCTCCTGCTTCAGTGACCACGTCCCCGCGCCGTACATAGCTACGCTCCATATCAAAGTTATCATGAGTCTATTCTTAACATCCCTATACAACGTCCCCGTCATCAACTCCCTCCTCCCTGTGAAAGCTTCTTTGCCTAGCGAAATTCTTCTGCTTACGTCCTTACTACTTTGACCGTGTTGGTCCAAAACACTTCCGAGATACGTAAACTGTTCTACCTGCTCTATTTCCCCCCCTATTTTAATATTTAGCTTAGCCTTTTTTTCTGGAATATCGCATAATTTTTGTTTTATTAATTTTGATTCTCATCCTATATCACCTCAACCAGAGTTATTATTAGAGGACGACATTCTCACGTAGACCGAAATAATCTTGGTCTTAAAAGCAAGGGGAAGAAGTTCTGTCTTCAGCGGAACGGACTAAACATACGATTATCAATTCACTCGTTTAAGTGTAATGATTTTTATTCTGTAGTGGAAATAAAGTGCAGCTTTAAAGACCTCAGCGAAATAGCTTTTTAAAATTCAGCTTTGAACGACCAAAGAGGAGCTGGTCGTTTCAATTGTAAACTGTAACCCACTTTCCATTTGCCTAAAGGAAACATTTTGTAACGACGGGGTTTTTTTGGTTTCTAGATGTACCAGGGGCAAAAGACCCTGGGGATGTTGGCTGTGGCTATTTGTGGGCCCATACACACTTTCCGCAAACAGCCGAACGCGCCATTTCCGGCTGTGACCCTGTCCTTTCATGTCATTGAAGCTAGAGCATCGTGAAACGTCATCCCGGCAATCGGTCCACCCTGGACGAACTCTTCCGCCACTTGCCTAGACCTTCCATTATGGGAAAACGCGTCATATTTGTTTTAATGCTGAAATTTTCACCTTTGCACCTGCTTGAGCAGTCTATTGATAAAACTTAGTATGTCAGTACATATATACCTTGGTGGTGACCACTTTACTGTTTGGATTAGATCAATCAATGGTCTCGACGGTAAATTCGCCGTCCAAGGAATTTGGCTACCAATAGAGCCGACTGGCCGCATTTTAGAAAATAATTTTACTGCAAGCACGACCGCAGTCCTAATGGCACTTGCGACGCACAATTGATTAGCCATTTACTCAGCAGAAGCAGCTGCGAGTCTCAGTATACCTTGAACAAGAGGTGAAGTCTCCCGGTGAACCGAAGAAGCCCATTCGGTTACGGAAACACGAGCTGCGTATTTTTAAACAGTACCTCACAGTATTGAAACTATCCTCCTTCGGACGTCTACGAGTGAATCCTCGTCAGGTAGTGGAGAAGGAAAAAACCGTCTCTCCTCTTTGGAATTAATTGTACATTCAGTATTAATCAGAACACCATTTGTGCATGCCTAGAGCAAAGTTAAAAGAGCTAGAAGAGGCTGAAAAGGTCAAGCACAATGTGAAAAGGTCCGGAACAACGAAGACATAATCCACAACAACGGCGAAGATAAGATGTGCTCACGGCCATCAAAGAATAGTTGCAAGCTAGCTAAATGAGTCGCGCGTCTCCGTGCCTTATACCCGTGGGAACTGACGTCCACAATCACTGTTTCCCCGTAACGCCTGTAGACGTCTGGATTCCGTCTGCAGAATCAGACGGAATCCAGAATCTCTTTCCTCCGAATTTTTCGATGGATAGTAAGTCGGAAGTTCTCACTTTCGACCAAGTGCGCAGCGAGTGCAGTTTCCCGGTATTCAGGCAAAAATCCTCTATTGTTCCCTTCCTGGAAATGGAAAAGGACAAGATTGACTAAATGGAAACATGGTTTTAGCGTCGTCCTCCGCAGTGGTTGAAGTGTCCGGAGCAGTTTTCGGTACGGGCCGCTTCGTTAGCCTCCGACCCTCGAGCGGACCGAGTTCGTCCTCCGGGCCCTAAGGTTAGCACCTCTTATCTAAAAGCTACGATGCGAAACGTAGTCTTGCCCCGGAGGGAGGTGTGGTGGACCAAGGAAAGCAGTACGTAAGTTGTGCGATGCCCAACCGGTAACTGCCGCGAGGCACTCAACCTACTGTTAGGGGCATTAGGTGGCTGAGGATGAGGCACTGCGCCCGTTCAAATCTCTCTGGACAAGAGAAGACGGAACTACGCTGTGATGAGTGCGACTGCCCCTTACCATTTGATGCCTCCTGACGGTGTGCGACAGACTGTTGCTGTGCATTAATGGAAACTTGAAACATTATGAGTTTGAATTAAGTGAAATCCTTGTAAAAAGGTCACTATATTTCAAAATGGTGTCCCACTGTTCTGTTAGTTGGCGATAGTGATCGCCACGGTTTGATGCGTGCCCCATAGTTAGAAGCATGATGCCAGAAAGCTACAATATGGTACAACAATAGTGTAACCATGGCAGCTGCATTTTTAACATCCATTACATAGGATCAGCATACTCTCATTTGACTGTTGAGTAGTTAAGGAGAGAAACGTTGAAATTAATCTGCGAATAAAAGTTGGTGATTCATCTCTATCACTTCAACAAGTTGACATGTGAAATAGACAGTTTCTAAATAGTATTACTTCTCTATGAGACTCCCCTTGGCCAGGCTTCATGCCAGAAACATCCATAAAAACTGAGGTAATGGGTAATGCTAACCAAATTCTGGTTTGTTTTGATATGCTATCAATGATATGGTGGCTATAGGGGTTAAATCAGTGCTGATCAAAGCCAAGGGATGTGAGAAATCCAAATTCAATATAACATTTACAGTCATACAGTCTATCCAACACCTGTGTGCTCTTCTTTTCCTCTTCATTCTTCGGACAATCACAAGCGTTCACTGGATGCGTATCCTTGCAAATTGGCACAAAGTGTATCCGAAGACTCTAAAGATTGTCTTTTCCACAGAGCGTGGACAGGGAGCCTTTCCATCACATCGGGTTGCGGTGTGACCAAAACTCGGAAACTTTTACTGTGTGGACTGGGTCGTGATGCAACACACCCGAAAAGAAAGTTTGAATGGAACCCAACGGCACCAAATTGAGACTCGCTCAACAAATAGGTCAGGTGGCAGAGATTAGATGAGGTGAACGCGGGGAAGAAGCTGAAACGTGGAAAGGAGCAAGGCAATATGGCTAATTATCGTCACTGATATTTGGTGAGTATGTTCAGAAGGCAATTAACGTGATGAAAGAAACGTTAAGAAGTGGTGTACGAATTCAAGGAGTAAGGATAAGTATATTGTGATTTACGGACAACATGCTATACTCCCAGCGAAGAAGAAATAATTTACAAGGATCCTAGCTAATTTGGAGAAGGGGATGAGAAAGTACAACCACAAATTTAAAACTAATTTAATTCAATGGTCTTTGGTGGACACAAGGAGGAAAATGCAAGTAATACTAGATATTGGTACAGGTGGATGAGTGTTATGAGTACGCAGGATAGGAATGGCGAAGATGACTTTCTATCAGAAGAAACAACTACTAATGGCAAAAGGTACCACATAGACACAAGGAAGTGATTTGTAAACCGTTATAAGTTTAATTTACTTTTCTCAGAAGTGAGACTAGGACAATGGGAACAGCTGAGAAAAGAAAATTGGAGGTAATGAAAGGGTGATGCTTCAAAAGAATGCTGAAAATAAAATGGGTAGACACATGAAGGAGTACATAGTTGAGTAACTCATGAAGGAGTACGTTGAAGAGAGGATGTGACCCTATGGAGGACACATTCAACAACAAGAAGAAAATTGATGGGACATATCGCAAGCCACAAGAGTTTAATATCACAATATCATAACAAGATCATAATTGAAGGAAACAAATAGGGGAGTAAGATTTAGTGTTTTCCCGGCGTACGATTCTGGTGAAGTCTTGGCGGGTTCTCCACCGGGTCAGGGTGTCAGCGGCCGACGTTTCAATGGCTAACCACTGGCTAAATGGGACGATGGCGGAGTTAGCCATTGAAACGTCGGCCGCTGACACCCTGACCTGGTGGAGAACCCGCGAAGACTTCACCAAAATAGGGGGAGAATTGCAGATGGATGCCTAGGATGAACTACGAGGAGCAGGTAATGGAAACCGTAAGTGCAAAGAGCTATGCGGAGATGAAGAGTTGGGTTGATCGGAACAGGATGGTTAGGAGGGCTACTACAAGCCAGTCCTCGTATTGATAATCCGTAATAATAACGTCAGATATATTACTAAACTTATTACTGAAAGATATGTTATTAAAACACATAATTTTCGTTGAGGTATCGCTTGTAATCTGTTTGGTGAATTTTGAGCGCTATTTTATTGAAAGAAATATGGTATTACAGTAGTCAATTTGCGAAATCCAGAGAAATAAAGGAGTGTCTGACAGTATATGGTATCGTGGCAATTAAAACATTTTGATCTGATGTCATGTTTGAATTTGAGTGGCACAAAGCAAAATAAAACAATTTTATCAGAGTAATCAATTCGATCTACTAACCAAAATAACTTTTATAGGGAATACTTTTCAATGTCTTGCTCAAGATAGGCTCTTATGACATAAAAATAGCATTCTTAATCTACTACGCAGAAGCTTCAGTTCATTGGGGATCAATGGCCGCCCATTTCGTCTCACAAAGTCTAAAATTAGATCACATTCCTACGTACCAATAATACTGAATATTTTTTCTCGGCTACAATAAGGCTATAATAATAATCAATGAAGATTTTGTCGGTGTTTAATTAATGGCCTTATTGCGTCAATACAGTGTACAGTGAAATCAGTTAAAAAAATCGAAGGAAAAAACTCACCTTCAATAGAGGACCATGTTAATAGGGTGAACATTTCTCGTGTGCTCTTGTCCTATATTATGCTGAAAAGCAGTCCAATTGTGAATTGACTCACATGCTTGCCGTTATGACACTGCTGTCCCACTCCGGGAATTTAGGTCAATGGCGAGGGCGACTCTGGCAAACATTTTCTGTGGACATTGTGGACAGAGTCAGGGGTAACACATATTCCTTCAGTGTTACACGTTAATGCCCAGAATCACCCACCCGAGCAACATTTGCATGTCTTTTGTCTTTAGCAGTCCGGCGCTCCACCGGTCTCGGCACAAACCCATTCTTTACGCGTTATTGCGACAGTCTTTGTCGTTTCATGTTAGCCCAGATGGACATGCATACGCCAATAGGTAAAAGAATGGTTAAAGTGAAAAGTAATCGATAGCCATCTCCGTTTTGGGACCAATTAGAGCATAAACGTTGTGATGTATTTACTTTGATGCACTTTATAAAATGTTTTCACTGAGTGCGCGCACATTTCCCTTCTCGTGGTTATATGGTCATTGGGTTTACTCAGTGCTGCTATAACAACTGCGATTAAATGACATCCAATGGTTAGTTTAAATGTGTTGCAATCTTGCAAGCGAACTAAAAGATAAGAAAATTTGTGTCAAATTCTTTTAGAGGACGTGAAACAAGTTTTTGGCAAAATCCTTCAGAGAAATCCAAGGGTTGTTAATTATTATAAATGACTTTATTCAGCTATTAACTTAGCCAGCTTCTGTTTGGAATTACTAAAGATAAAGGAAAACCGGTTTTATCCTTCTATCAACTTCGCACGCACTTTGTGCAGAATCAATTACGGAATATCCTGTCGTTATGTAAATAATTATTCATGGAATTCCCATCCAAATACGTAGGCAAGCACGCAGAATAATAGTAGTAATAAACCATAAAAAATCAAATATGTTAATGTAAAATTAAGTAGTTTTCTCGGGTCTTCAACCGGGTCAGGGGTTCCATGATGATGGTCATCATGGAACCCCTGACCCGGTTGAAGACCCGAGAAAACTTCACCAAGCTCATACGCCGGGAAAGCACCAGATCTTACTTAAATTAAGTATAACATGTGAAAAAACTGGATTAATGAAAAATTAAGTATTGTTGGCAAATTAAAAACAAGACAGTTTTATTGCTACCGTCATATATTAGATAGCTTAGATAAATGGAATATTTTAGTTTGAATACGCATTAAGGAGATTTAATGTTTTTGCGAGAACATTTGGCTGTGGAACTTAAATTAATGTGTGCTTTGACTACAAGTGATTTAAAAACAATATGTAAAAAGGCGTTCAATGGATTTAGCTACGGCAGGGTAAAACTCATTGCTCTTTTGGGGGAGACGATTTTCTTCCCTCCTTTCATGTTGAAACTGAAGCAGTGGAATGATTATATTCGAACATTCATTACAAAATTTTATGCAAAATCAAGGACCAATTCAATCTTTGAACAATAGTGGTTCCATTTCGAATTAATTTTTCTAGAGAGCAGTTGTTGAAGTTTCGCACTCGGTTATTGATAGTCGAAACAATTTAATTCTGTTAAAGATCTTAAGGAAAATATCTCGGCAATAGTTGTTCCATATAACCAACTAAATGAATTCCAAGTTAGGGACGATATTATAAAGATGCTTAATATTGTTTTTGGTATATAACCACGAAACTTCGACCCAAATACTTTCGAAAAATCACAAAAAAATCTTCTGACTTCCCATAGAATTAGGTCCGAATCGCATTACTGTGCCGTAACTTCCTTTTCGACCTATTTGATAAAGTTTAGTGCGCCACTGGTAAATGACCCTATCATCACCTCCTACGTGGTTATGATTGGGACATATGGCATATGATAGGGTCAACCTGCTCACTATTTAGTATCTATCGCAAATTCTCCGTCAGATCAGGGCATCGTGGCCAACGATAAGTCTTCCTCCATCGGTTGAGCGATTTCCCTCCATCTTCTTATGACAAATGAACATTTTCCCATGGACCACCACGCTTGAGTCTCACCTTCGTCTCAAAGCCTTTTTTGATAGTTAATGAAATGGTCGGTGGATATCATTTCATTGCCTTAATGAGAAAAATCGGGCCGAGAAGTGATCAGAGGGTAGGCGCATTTGGAAAAGTTGGAAGCAGATATAATGGATTGTATTCTAAAAAGACGTAGCGATGTATTTCAGCTAGAATTTATTTTTCTCATCGACAGTCAGTATTGTGACATCTCCAGTTGCCTTGAAGACGTCCCGACGGCCATAGCCCATGTCTCCAACAATGAAATGTTCTGAAAGAACTAAGTTAAAAGTAGTTTAAGGTGGAATAATACCAAAAGGAGATTCCCGTTTTTGTTGATTAGATACTAAGGAAGTGCCCATATATTCAACTGGATTCCTACTTCATTGAACTAACGATTCAAATATAATATTAATATTTTGTTAGTATTTCAGTTATTGTATTTTGTGTCATGTTTAAATTAAAATTGACGACTTAAGTATTAACATTTTATTAGTATTTTGATTATTGTGTACACTCAGCACCTCTGTTGGTTGATCAACCGAGAAATGATCCAAAGATAAACAATAGAATTGTATTCTTAGATGAAACTAATTTATTCCACCTTTTCACACTATTTTTGAATCAATTTCGGGAAAATGAGGAGAATAATTAGAAGTAGGGTAGAAACATTGATTGACCTTATCCCAAAAGATATTTGAATCGCTAAAAATTATAATTGTCATCTCAAAAGGGCAGGGACGATGGAAAGGGAGTTCAATTGACAAGCAGTCGGAGTTTCCGTTGATTATCTGATATACATTTTATTTGCTGTTATCGGCAAAATAATGTCGCCTCTTACTGTTAAATTTATCTTTTTCTTTACCATCAATTTTCTGAAAAATTATTTCCAATGAAATTAAGATAATACTAGTATTAGTATTTACTTTTTTATTACATAGTATTTTAAGCTTTATCTGGATGTCCATCCACGTTTTGTACATAAGCTTGTATTGTTGACATGCATACTCAGTCAAGTACTCAACCCCTTCTTCTTCCTCTCCAATATTTGTTTGTGAAGTTGAAGTATATTAAATGTGCCCGACTTCTTCCCTTTGGTGAAAAAGGTGCTCGTGCTACTGACATATTAAAGTACAACATTCTGAATATTCCTTATTTTATTTTGTACCAGCAGCAAAGTTGTTATAATATTGTACATGTAAAAATGATAGAATATTAACCATGATCACAATAACCAACCCAAGGTTATTGCTAGTAGTGTTTACCCATTACCTGGCCCCCCTACCCTCATATGCGAACTTCACACATCAGGGTAGGGCATCGTTTCCCTGTTTTAGAAAGAGGCTAAATCCCCTCCCACCCCCAGAATCGCACCCACTCCGTGCTTGCGAGCAAGATGCAAAACTTGTCCTATTTTCACCACTCCACACCTATCCAACCCACCTTTTAAATCTCTCCCGCCCTTCCCCCACTCCTCATGCACATCTCAGAATGTAATCTATCTTCTGACTTGCAAACTCTGCCCGGCATTTTATATAGGCCAGTGCTCTACACCCCTGAACCTCAGGGTGAACATTCATCGCGCCTCATGTAATCCCTCATCCCCGTCCGCGGGTCTTCCCATCCCAAAACATGCCTCCCACCACAACACCCCTTCAACCACTGTTACAATGTTTCCGTTCTAGCATACCTTCCCCCATCCGATAACCGTATAAAATTAAAAACAATGGAATTGGCATTTATATGGCTGTGTAAAGCCTATCAACATCCGGGTCTCAATGTCGTTCACTAAATGGGTGGGGGGGGGCTGGGGTGGATGGGAGTGGATTTGTTTCTTGCAAGATGGTGGGACAATTTATTCATCCGCGTACATTTTGTCATCCTTGTCCTGGGTTTTGACTTGTCGAGCCCTTATTATGACTTTGTGAGTTGATTCCTTGGTCATGGGTGTTGTGGTACCTGTGGATGAATTGTTAGTTATCTGTGTCGCTTGTTACTATTTCCGCATCCTCCTTATTCCATCTCCGCTCCCCTCTGGCCTCCCTTTCCCCCTCCATAACCTCCTCCTTCACCCCTCCCCACCACCTGTTCTCCGCTCCGCTTTCTCTCCCTCTAGATACCCCTCCTTCGCCCCTCCCCCACTACCTGTGTTTTTCCCCTCACCCTCATCTCCTTCTCTCTCTGCACCACGTACCCTTAAACCTCAGTCATATCTTATCTTCCGAAGAAGACGGAGTTCGAGTCCGTTGAAATTATCAAGATATTATTGTGAGTGTTCTTTTTATGTTTTCTCGTGCTGTGTGTTGCTGTCTAAGTTATATATAAAATATATATATATATATATATTATATATTTTTTTATTTATTAGGTAATCTACCGGTTTAGGTAGGTTTTTGGATGGACACAACTATCAAATAAATATTTTGTAACTCCAAACAAAACCCAATCCAGCAACCTAAACTACATAAGGTCCCTCTTCATCTCTGTGTACTTCTTTTCTCCCTTCATCCCGTCCAACATCCTTATCCTGTTCCTACCCTTTCCTCGCTTGCCCAACACTCTCCCCTCAATTACCTTCTTCAACATTCCACTACCGCTCAATACGCCTTTCATCCATTTTTCCTGCCTCCATAGGATTTCTCTCAACAGACCCCTCTCCTCATCCACCATCTCCAGTACTTCCTCATTTGTTTTCCTTTCGGTCCATTTCACCTTCTCCATTCTTCTCCACACCCACATTTCAAAAGCCTCCAATTTACGTCTATCCTCCTGCTTCAGTGACCACGTTTCCGCGCCGTACATAGCTACGCTCCATATCAGAGTTTTTACGAGTCTTGTCTTAACATCTCTACTCAACGTACCCGTCATCAACTCCCTCCTCCTTCCATAAACACAGAAATCAACCCGAACGTGGCGTCGGTTTTGTAGGTGATGGTAGAGTTCACCCAGTACTAAGCACGACGGGTGTGTAAAATTCACTCATCAGAGTAGGGGGGCCAGTTCCTTTACCTGTGCCAGTTATGGTTTCCCAGGATGATCTTTTACCCGAAAAATCCCATATCTTGGGTGGAGAGACAGGTGACCAGAGTGACTAGCCTGGGAATTCAACCCGGGCCTTCTGCTGGGTTGTGTTTTGCTAGAGTAGGCAAGATTTCAATTTGTTGGTTAAGTCCATCCGAAATCTACACTAGTGTATTACCTATAATAATAACATACAGGGTTCGTCCGGAAAATAGGTATACTAATTTTTTCCCGCCGCTCCAGGCGCGCCCAGTACCGCTCTGACGGGCTGCGATTGGAGGGGGGTATGTTGGCAAGCGACGCTGAAAAAGGTAGTCGGCTCTGAGGTGTGGTGTAGTGAGGAGCTCTGTTAACGCGAACCTCCACGCTTGACCCACGTCACGGAACACGATGCCGAAGCTTTTGGAGCAGCGTTATTCCATCAAATTTGCGGTAAAGCTCGGGAAATCGTCTACCGAAACTGTCGGTATGATTAACCAGGCTTACGGGGAGTCAGCCATGTCCAGAAACATGATCTTTCGGTGGCACAAGATGTTCGTGGAGGGCAGAGAAGAGGTCGACGACGAACCACGGCCTGGACGCCCATCAACGACACTCACCCACGAAAATGTGCGAAAAGTTCGCGATGTACTGAACTCTGATTGTCGTCTTAGTGTTCGGATGATAGCAGAGCAGTGTAATGTGCCAAAAATAATAATGCACGAGATTATTAGGGACCAATTACAGATGCGAAAAATTTGTGCAAAGTTGGTGCCGAAAGTGCTCAGTGATGATCAAAGACTCAATCGTTTGGAAATCGCGACACAACTTGCGGATCACTTCAAAAATGATCCACATTTTTTAGAGAACGTTGTTTCGGGTGACGAGACGTGGGTCTTTGAGTACGACCCGGAGTCGAAGAGACAAAGTGCGGAGTGGCACACCCCATCATCACCCCGTCAAAAGAAAGCTCGCACGAGCAAATCTCGGATCAAGGCGATGCTCATTGTCTTTTTTGACGAAAGGGGAGTCGTCCACTACGAATTTGTATCTGAACGACAAACTGTAAATGCTGCATTTTACGCCCAAGTGCTCGACAGGCTTCGAAAACGAGTCGCCCGCGTCCGGCCAGCGATCAACCGTATGACTGACAACCTGAGCGACAATGCGCCGTCTCACACCGCGCTTGTCGTTCGGGCTTCTTGGCCAAGCACGGCGTGGCAACGCTGCGTCACCCGCCCTACAGCCCGGACTTGGCACCACCGGACTTCTTTCTGTTCCCGAAGATAAAGAGGAGTTTGAAAGGAACGCGATACGGGACTTTGGACGCCGTCAAAGAGGCCGTGACGACGTGTCTTCGAGAGGTTCCCGATTATGCCTTCGCGGGAGCGTTCCAGGAATGGGAACGCCGCTGGAACAAGTGTATCGACTCACAAGGGTCCTATTTTGAGGAATATTAGCTTAAGATATGTAAAAGTGTAATAATTTTTTTTTCCTGAGCTCAGTACACTTATTTTCCGGACGAACCCTGTATATATAACTTATGTGAAAGTCTCACGGATGAAGTTTGCACTAGTGGACAAAGACAAAAACCCAGAAAAACACAAAAAAGAAAAGAAACTTGTCGAATTTTCGGTGGGCCAAGCCATTCCCTCCCTCTTTGGGAAGGAATGAAAGAAGTAAGGGAGCGGAGGGCCTGGAAACGCTGGATGGATGGGGAAGGTGGGGAAAGTTTTGTGTGGGGAAGAGTTGGGAGGGGGATTTTTAGAAGTTTGGGGATAATATGAAAGGTGATGGGAGCGGAAGGGGAATGAAAATATATGGAGATCGCGGTAATTAATGTCACCTGGGCGATTCCAGGAATCCAGGATCCGGATACGCCTATTTTTTTTAGTATTAGGTTTAGAGTTTCATTGGAGGGTCAGAGGGTGGGAAGGATGCTAAAATGGATACACTATAGCATTTGTCAAAGGGAGTGTTGTGCTTGGAGGCATGTTTGAGCATTGGGAGCAAACCAATCAGGGAAGAATTCTTGCATGGAGCTCGGTGGTTATTGGTTCTAATATTGAGGGGTGTCGATTATAAAAGGTAGGGCAAAGTTGGCACTTCAGAAGGTAAACTACATTGCTGGAGGTATATGAGGAGTAGAAAATTGGTGGGAGTGAGTTAAAAAGCGGGAGGGAGAGTAATGGGATTCTGGTATTGAAAATGGAACATGTTTTGGACCTAGGTTTATTGAAGGGCATGGGAGTTGTTTTGGGACAAGGCGGGGATTTAAGGAGTGATTTAGTTGATTTGAGGAGATCGGATAAGTTGGCGGGGCGTTTGAAAGTAACAGAGGGACATCCTGATTCTTGTAGACGTTGTGGATAACACAGGCCAACAGTGGTTTTGGTGCCGGAGCTTTTAATGCTGATTTAAAGAACAATTGGGGTGCTGAATCCAATTATGACACTAGTTTTTTCCTATCAGCTATAGTTTTCAAGATATAGATATGTTGTTACTTACGTGAAAAAATCTTCTACATGATGATATGGGAATATTATATTGATAATAAAACCCACTAAATATAAAGACCTGATTTATTTCTAGGGCTGTTAAATCACCCACAAACACAACAGAATTTTACAATACAATTGAACACAAATACTAAAATTTTTTACTGTAATAAAACAAATTGAAAAGAAAAAAATACATTAAAAACATCACTCAACATATCGGAAGCTTCTTTTGCGCGATTTTCTTGAGTGCGCTTTGTTCAAGCAGTCTCGTTTTAAGCACCAGCAGTAATCTGCCATCATATGGTTATCCCACCTTCCTTGGTAGCGAGCTTCCATTGTTTTTATATACTGGTGAAATCTTTCACCTTGTTCTTCACTTGTGTCTCCTAAATTTCCAAGAAAATTGTCTAAGTGGCTGTGTAGGTAGTGAACTTTTGTGCTCATATTACATCCAAGTGATTTGAAGTTACTGAGCATAATGTTTACCAGCTCAATATAATTTTCACTTTTGTGATTTCCTAGAAAATTTTCTATGACGTCAACAAATGACATCCAACTAATTTTTTCAATCTCATTCATTAACTCGACAAAAGCAGGATCCTTTGTAAGTTGTCTGATTTGTGGCCGCTCAAAAATACCAGCTTTAAGTTTTTCAATACTTATATGGGGCATTTAGTCTTAACTAGCCGAAGCATGGTCCATCCTTGTCAAGAGCCTTTACAAATTGCTTCATTAGGCCTAGTTTAATATGTAGAGGCGGTAAGATGATTTTCTCTCTTTCAACTAAAGATTCAGCAATGATGTTTTCTTTCCCAACAACCAAGTTTTCTCTCTTAGGCCACTCCTTAATCCAGTGGTTTTGTCTGTCCCTGCTATCCCAGAGGCACAAGAAACAAGGATATTTTGTGTAGCCACTTTGCTGCCCAAGAAGAAAATTCACTATTTTTAAATCTACACAAATCACCCAGCGATGTTCCTGGTATTTCATCTTCTGTAAGACCTATGCTATTGTATCGTATTCTTCTTTCATTTTAGTTGAATGAGCGATTGGTATTGCGCCAAGCCTGTTACCATTGTGAAGAAGTACACATTTTAAAGTACGCTTGGAGCTATTAATAAACAAACGCCAATCACTGGCATCATATTGTGATAGTAGTCCCATTTTTTCCAAAAGACCCTTAACGTCTAAACAAAATGTAAGATTGTCTTCTTGAGTAAAGAAGGGTAGCATATCATTTTCCCTTGTGCGATAAAAACTTATTTTTATACAGGGTTAAATTCTTTTCATGCAGTCTTGATGCTAGTAGTTCGGATGCTTCCTTCGATAAGTTCAGTTCTCTAGCAAGATCGCTTAGTTCATCTTGATTAAATAGTTGAGGAACTGTTGATACCCCCTCGTAGTCACTGCCACTATCGTCAATAGAATGAGAAATGTTTTCAAATAACTCAAATTCTTCCTTAGATATATCTGGTAACGTCTGAAATATTGGGATCGGTATTTCTTCTGAATGGGGTACCGGGCGTCTAGCTGAAGGCAAATCTGGATATGTCCACTTGTGGCGATTTTTTCGATTAATTCCCGAAACATTTACTATGCAAAAATAACAGTCGTCAATATGGTTCACAGGTTCTCTCCACACCATTGGCACACCAAATTGTAGACTTTTCCTTTGTCCTGTTGTCCATTGCCGCAGATGTTCAGTACATTTTTTACACACAAAATGCGGTGCCCATGTTTTATCTTGGTCACCAAGCTTAACACCAAAATATCCCAAGTATGCACGTTTCACAAAGTCTGCAATATTTTCCCTATTTTCATTTACCATATATTCCCATGTATACTTATAGATTTTTGAAATCTTTGAAAATTATTTTCCGGAATATATCAAATATTAAAACAACTAATCGTAAGATGTGCCATATCTAAAAAAGTAGAGCTGTTAAATAAAAACCGATTTCATATTTGGATTCAGCTCTACAAATATAGTTAAAATCAACACAAAGATTCAGTTTTTTCAGTATTGCAACCATTATACTTTAAATATTCTGGTATCATTCCGCTGTCGTAGCTATCTTTGATTATTCCAAATAAGGCATTCTTCGCTTTGCCCCTGAGTACCTTGATTATGTCTCCGTTTATTTGGTCTACTCCTCGTGCCTTGTTGTCTCTCAGTTCTGCCACGGCCCTCTCCAATTCGCTTCTTAATATCCGCGGACCCCGATCGTCTTTACCTATCATGCTTTCCTCTTTAATTTAGCCATCTTCTCGGATGTTTTGCGATTTTGTTTTTCTTTCCCCGAGTTGCCTCTTAACTAGTTTATAAGTAATCTCGCTATTTCCCTTTTCTTTGTTGTCATCTTCGCAGCAGCTGGATTGGGTTTTGTTTGGAGTTTCAAAATATCTATTTGATAGTTGTGTCCATCCAAAAACCTACCTTAACCGGTAGGGATTGAAGGGGTCGAATTTACCTTACCTGCCCAATGTCGCCATCGTCCATTAGTATTTTTCCATTAGCGGCTCGGATGTTTTGCGATTTTGTTTTTCTTTCCCCGAATTGCGTCTTTCCTAGTTTATAGACCTTTTCTCTATTTCCCTTTATCATGCTGTCATTGATTTCCTAACAGCAGCTTTCTATCCATTCTTTTATTGCCTTCTTGCACTGTCGTATGACCTGGTTCCGAAAATGTTTATAGAGTTTTTTTTCACTCTCATTTCTTGGATTCTTGTGTTTTCTTCTTTCGCCTATGAGAACTCTTCTTTGAGGTGTTATCCATGTTTTCTTAGATGTTTCCACCTTACTCACAAGGAACTCATCTGTAGCTTTCGTAATTATATTCTTCATTTATTTCCGTCGACCGTCAGTGCTGGTATTTTCATTATTTTTTCTGTTTCCCTTTCGACGGCCGTGGTGAATATTTCTATGGCGCTCTTTTCTTCCAGTGCCTTTGTGTTCCATCTGGGTTGTTGTGTCTCTTTCTTCATCTTCTTGTATCGCAGTCTGCAGTCCATGATCACCAGGTTGTGATCACTATTTACACCTGCGCCGGAGTAGCTCTTACCCTTCTTAACTTGGTTTTTGTAGCTCTTCCTGACAAGTATGCAATCAATTTGGCATCGTGCTTTGTCTCCAGGCATCTTCCATGCGTGTCTCCTCTCGGATGTTGATCGAAGACGGTGTTTACCACTACCATTTTCTTCTCGTTGCAGAATTTTATCAGTCTCTCTCCCGCGGCGTTTCGTTTTCCCAATCCGAAGTATCCCACGCTACTTCCCTCTCGCCCCTCGCCGACCACAACGTTCCAATCTCACATTACTTTGAAGCTTTCCTTCCCTTTTGCTGTTCCTGGAACCTCTTCCTGTTGTTTGTATACTTCCTCAATTTCCTAATCTGAATGGCTGGACGTCGACATATACAACGGTACTATCACTCTATCCTTAGGTCCTGTCTACTCTGGAAAACTGATGATTCTTTTATTAAATGCATGTATTTTAACTATTTATCATACCCTGTTTGCCTAATAGACAAAAATATATTCACAAATATTAAGATCAATAAACATTCATACCCCTCCCATGGACTACAAACTTGACGTGGTGGAAGGACTTGTGTGTTCCGATGATCCCTAGAGCTGTGCTGGCAGGAGTAAAAATAATTGCTCCTGGTAGGGTCACCCATGCAGATAGGTCGAATGCTAGGAGCCAGACGAAAGGTATTCCACGCAGCGTCTGTTCCTCAGTGAGGTGGCTGCAAAGGCATCTGACCCCAGTGGGGCGGCCATTCAGTGATGGTGTCACGTTAAAAACACTATTGAGGAAGGCAATGGGAAACCACCTCATATGCAGCAATGTACATTGAACAAATGGATAAAAATTTATAATAAGGAAAGGAGAGAGAGTATACTTTTTCATTCTATAATATTTGCTCCTTCAGAAAAAAAATATTATCTCCTGATTTATATTAATTATTGTATTATGTCAGGAAGTTTTAAAGAAATTAATTATTTCAAGACTAGAGTTTTAGTCAGGTCACACCATTAAGTGTACCGCATCATGTAGTTCATAATTTACTACCCATCCATCATAATATACCATATCGGTAGTGTACACACAATTTCCATATGTTAGTAAATGTTACTTGTACGCCATTTTATTTTTAATATTTAGTAAGCAAATGAGGGCATCTGGCAAATTGATGTAGTCTGACCAGAACAATCTTAACCCAATGTTTCCAAGTCCTAAAGCTTTCTTTTTCTTCTTTGTAGGCATGGTAGCAGTCTTTGATGGAACCAATGGGCGGGCAATGAGTGCTAGCCCAATGGTTTTAAATGTTTCCCTCGTGGAAGAGGAGTCAAACAAGGCAAATGGTCAATGTCTTAGCAAAGGTGGTAGTTTGGCCACCATTGCAAGTTTGGCAACTACGACTTCAACACTGACCTCAACGTATAACAACAAAGAGAAGTGGTGGAGCACTGCTATGCAAGTGGCAGTGCCTTTCTTGATTGCAGGAGTTGGAACAATTGGAGCAGGAATTGTCCTTGGGACAGTCCAGGTAATTTGCTTCATAATTCTCATTAGAACTATCCTGCAGTATCAAATTAACTCTATATCATCTAGAACAAATTTATAAATCTGAATAATTGCTATGGATGGTGTGCTGGCTAACTCTGGCCTAGCCATAGCAAACTTTCTCAGTTGTAGTTTTGGCTGTCTAAATAGATTATTATGCGTTGTGAAAATTAGTGGAGTGCTTCTCTAATAGGAAAAGATGTTACTTGTAATATGTGTTACCTATTGACAACTTTTGCCTAATTTTTTAAGTTTAAACATAAAGTCCTAACCCAAGTATAGGGTATACCATTAGTACTAACCCAAATATAGTATGAGTTCTGTGAATTTTGAAAGGAATTTAGGAAAATGTGATGTATATTTCAGTACTCCTTACAAGTTCCAGTTTTATGTACAATTTTTAATTTTTTAAATAAATAAATAATTTTGGTTATGCCTTGAAAATATTTGTGTAAAGTTAATAAGAAAATTTGAATCAATGTACTGTACTATGCTGTGGGCTTGGCTAACAGAACCTATGTTTAATAGTGCTAAGTCAAAATCACCTTCCAATTCTCTTGAATTTTGATAGTGAAGTAAGGTCTGAGGTAATACAACTTGAGGTCTCGTCATAGTTCTAGTCATTAATGGGAGGCAACTGACAGCTAAGAATTATTTGTACCATTGGTAATTGATTTGGCATGGGTAGGAGGTCCTGGAAATGGAATAATGATGGAGAAAAACCCCACATTGACATTATCCTCCACTTCACAGTAGGCCTCAAGAGGTCCACAGATACCAGAATCCCATCTGATGGATGGTGTACTCACTTCAAATTCACTCCTCAAAGCACCTCAAGTAGGGAGTGGGATACCACTGAAAAATCTTGCCACCTCTGGGATTTTAACCCAGACCTAAATCGTTAGCCACCACACCATCCTGATCCCTATTAAGATCTTTTCCTCTCACATAATGTTGTCTTACACTTTTATAATCACTCTCACTGTGCATGTTGTTCATTCACTTCATTTCTCTGAAATTGAAACTTGTGGTTTTTTCTCGTAATAATGACTCATTGTATTCTTTTCATGGTACTTTTTTGAAATGCTTGTTAGCGGCAATAATTAGCCCATATAGTTGAAATGTCATTCCTCTTGGAATAATGACCAGATCTGTATTCATTTTATCATTTTTTCTCTTCTTCTGTCATATGCCTCTGGAATGTGTTGAGTGTAAGTATAATAGGACATTTTGAAATTTATCTTAAATATATTCCAGTTAATTTGAAAAAATGGATTTTCTCCATTTCTCTTTCTGCACACAAAACATCACCATTGGCAGTAATTATTCCTTTGAATTTGTTTTAAGAATTAATAAACCATCATTAGTCAGTTTTCACTCATTATCTATGACTGTAAATGCTACATTGAATTTGGGTATCTCACATCCCTTGGTTTTGATCAGCATGGAATTAACCCCTATAGCCACCATATCATTGATAGCATATCAAAACAAAACCAGAATTTGGTTAGTATTACCCATTACCTCAGCTTTTATGGATGTTTATGATATCTTTTGGTGACTAATTTGCTAATCCTCATATATATTGACTTGACATTCAATGACCTAGATAAATCAATAAGAAGGGCCTTCCTTTTCCTTCACATCATTCTGCAACAATATTTGGATCAAATTTAATGTAACTTGGATCCCTGATAAACAGTATGTGTATTTAAAGATGCTTTATTAGTGGCAATTCTAAAGTGCTCCACATGTGGGAATAAAGACAAGATTGTAAATAGAATAATGTGATAGAATAGAATGTCACATGTATAATATTGCATAAAAAGACAAGTGTCACTCTATGTGGAAGTGACCTTTTAATAAAGTTGACTAGATTAATGTTAGCATGAAGATGCAGTGAAACTGAATCACTAATGCCAACCAGGTTTATTAATCTGTGTGGATGGAAATAGTTCCATCACAGTAATAGCTGCTGCATCACAGTAATCATACTTGATTAGACCTTTAAAGGTTAAATGAAAAGCCTTGGTTACTCTGTAAAGTAAATGTTGAAATTGTATTCCCCTTTATTTACCCTTCCGTCTTCCTCATTTTCAGCATTGGCCAGTCTTCCTGGAAATCTCAGAACTATTCATCTTAGTTCCCGCATTGTTGGGGTTGAAGGGAAACCTTGACATGTGCCTCGCCTCTCGTCTTTCTACTCAAACAAATCTTGGAAACATGGAGACAATAAAGCAAATTTGGGGCATGATATTGGGAAATATCGCTTTGGTACAGGTATGGAAAAGATATATCTATTTACTATTAGCATTGCTGGTTGGTGCTAAGTTTTTACCCCACCCCTTTTGCAAAGATGCTTGAGATAATAACTCTCTCTTTCTCCCTCTCTTACATAGATGTCATTAATGGAAAACGTGGTAATTTTTGTACAGGAATAAGTGCATTTTTCTGCTCAGCAACAGCATTTAAAGTATAGAAGTATTTAAAATATTTTCCGTAGACTGCCATATTGACGAGGTGAATGGGCTAGAGCATTCAGATAACCCCTTTGGTTCTGTTGAGGGAAGAAATGATATGTATTCTCCTGGTAGGGTCACCCATGCCATATTGAATCAGCTGATTTATATATTATTTACTATAAATTTTAAAAATGACCTTTAAACATATTTTAAAAACTAATTAGTCATTATAATTGTTATGTTCCTACCTCATTTTTAATGTGCAGAAGATTTTGGAATGCAATTCAAATCAGTGAGTAGGTTTGTGATTTAAAATACTTGATTTATGTACCATAATATTTAGGTTGGTTTGTTGCACGCATGATTAGATCAACCTAGTTTTCATACTATTTTGACTGATGGAAAAGATAAATACCTAGAGGCCATGGTTGCAAAATACGTACATGAGGTTACAATTTCATTCGGAAAAGAATTCAGGAAGTTGCTTTGTTTATAAATTTATTTCAAATATGAGGAGAAATAGGAACTTTGCAGTTTTCTTGAGCCACGAAATGTATCAATTAAGCAAATTCATTCAAGCATTAACAAGGTTACTGCAACTTTTGTTGAGATGCATAAAAAAAGAATTTAGCTATTTTTTAAGTCTGAAATAATTTTAATTTATAAAAATATTTATAGATGATTTTTTTCAGTTTAATTTTCTACAAAAACCTTTTCAATTTTGCATGCATTCATTATTTCATTCATATCTTCTAAAGTGAACATGGATGTTGTTTTGTTATGAAGATAATTAACAAATATAGTAAATAAGATAGATAAGTAACAAATATAGTTCATATATAGTAAAAGACAAGTGATTATTTGAAAGTAAAATCCCACAAACTCTCTAAGGCTCAAGCACGGAAATACATTAGACATGAGGCTTAGTTGGGAGGTGTCTCACCTTTTTGGTGTTGAATTCTTGGATGGTTAAATGAATGCAGGGAATTCAATTTTATCAAGACAAAGAAAATAATGAAAGCTTTAGTGTTTCTTTTTGAAATTTCACCTCACCCAATTATTGTCACTCATTAGGGTGCAACATATTTGAATGTTTGATTTCTATTAATTAGTTTCAACAAAATATTGACATTGTCATATTAACCATAATCAACTCTACTTCTATCAGCATCACCTTGTAACACATATAATTTTTTTAAAAATAAAGGTACAAGCAACTGTTGCTGCCATCCTGGTATCTTTGTTTGCTGTTTCTGTGGGTGCTGTAATTGATGGAATGTTTGACTTTAAGCATGCCATGCTACTTGCAACCTCCAGTTTGGTAACTGCTACTAGTTCCTGCTTCATTCTGGGTGAGTTTAGTTTTTTTATGTCCTATTTAGCTACATGTTTACTCTTTTCTTCATATGTACTATAATGATTGCAATAAAATCACTAGTTTAGAGTATGGTTGTGGATAAAAATATATTTCTTGGAAAGGACAGCCCATCGCAAGTGATATACTGTTACTGATATCAGTGTGATTTCCACTCAAGAGTGAAGCACCTGTTGATGAAATTTGTGAATTACCATTAGGTTCATTAATGAGTTGTCATCTGATGTTTTCAAACTGTACATGCCTTAGTATTTTAGTTTTTACCCTTAATATTTTTTCTTTATCCATTTTATTCCATTATCATGGTGGGTTAAATAGTTTGCAGTTGGTTTTCTTGACCTTTCTCTTACTGATTATTAGTATTAGCAAATGTATCATAGCATTGAATTATTAAAAATAAGTGAAAGCTTTGATATAGAATAAGTGTTGCAAGCCCTTCCCCTGGACTACAACCTTGACGAGGTGAATGGGCTTGAGCATTCAGATAACCCCTTTGGTTCTGTTGAGGGAAGAAATGATGTATTCTCCTGGTAGGGTCACCCATGCCAGATAGGTGGAAGGGTAGGTATGAATGAAAGGCAGTCCACGCAGTGTCTGTTCTTCAGTGAGGTGGCTGCTAAGGTGATTGACCCCAGTGGACTGGCCATTATGTGACGATGTCATGTTAAAAACATTATTGAGGAAGGCGATGGAAAACCACCTCAATTATTAATCCCCTGGAACAATGATGTACATAAAGCTGATTCAGAGTCCTGGCAACTAAGGGATTTGGTCCAGTGTGTCAAGAGTCATGCCCAACAGTGGGAGTGGCAAGGTTTCTGTGGTTGTCACCTCACAAAATCCTGGGAAATCAAAATCCACAGAAGCAGTGCAAAAGACACAGGAGAGGACACTGGTTAGACTAGAGATTTGGTATGTTAGAATGATGTTCACCACAGGGAAATTAGAAAATATAAAGTGGGAGATGAAAAAGGAAATATGTATAGATGTTTTAGGGCTGTGTGACGTGAGATGGAAGAATAGCAAGGATTAATGGAGTTATAGTAATAGAGTAATGTATAGAAGAGGGGGTATTAATATTGAACACAATGGTAAGATGAAGAATAGTAATCATAGAGAGAGCAAAAATGTATTATTTCTTTTGTATATCATGCAGTAATTTTGATGTTTGACCAATTTATTAACGTATTCAGGTAATTTATTATTTCCATGCTGGTGTCTAACTTATTTCATCCCAGTGGTCAAAAATACAAATAGAGTTCCCCCTATAATAATTCCCTCTGTTGAAAGAAAATTCATAGCTTTTCTAAAAGCCTAAGTGTTGCCTGCTCCTTTCAAGAATCAATAGTCTCCCTTATAATTGAGCTCCATGCCCATGCGTATGCCCTTATACTCCAGCATGCCCATGATGTTTAATTGCTTCCCATAACAATTTCCACCAAACCCAGTGGATTTTTTTTTAACATTGTCCAATTTCTTAATGGACATTTTCTCCCATTCATTCAAGCTACTTGCTGCTTATTCTAATGCTGACGTATTTTATGCCGTTTAAGTTAACAAGAAGAGTATAGTCACTATAAAATTTCCAGTGGTATGTCTGAAGCTATGTCTGTCTTTAATGAACTCAACCCTTTGATGACTAATTTTTGTCTATGCTCCAATAAAAAGTCCCTAACCCAGTTGATCACTCTCTTGATTATGCCAATATAGCTTAGTTCCTGCATCAATGGTATTATGTAGATGTAGATATAGAGTAGGCTTCTGATAGAATATTATAAGCAGAAGTAAAAGCTGAATCAACAAACTTGATCATTGTTCATTTCTACATACTGCCAAGCATTCATAGGGAGGAAGAAGGCAACAGGGAATATGATCATTTAGAGGAAATAATGGCAGGTGTTCCTTGAGGGAAACAAATGATAGTGATGAAGGATTGGAAACATTACAGTAGGTGAAGGAGTTTGTGAGGCAGACGACCACAGTTTGGGGAAAATGAATCACCATGAAAACATCCTTTTCATTTCTGTCCTTTATTAGAAGGAAAACTATTTATCATTATAGATATGCGACATCTATCAGCATTAATTTGAATTTGAATCATTATATAATGTAAAAGAAAGCAGGAGTGTGTTAACATTCACTTTTGTCATAGCTTGGCACAAAGTTTTACCCAAGTTATCAATGGCTATTGAAAATAGTATTACCTTCATGCCTAAATGATGAAATAATGTGCCTGTAGAATGATATTGTGGTTCTTTTCACAAATGATTCTTTGAATATGTAAGATAGCCCAGGTGAATCATGGTGATAGATGCAATTTTGAACAGTGTTATGTGCACGCCCCATTTCTTATGTTTCCTAAAAAAATGATGTCACTATCTATGTGTATTTAAGGTTAATGGTGAGCAAGGTATTGGGAGCAAATTAATAGCATTTTGGGTGGCACGAGAGGAAGTAAAAAGGATGTGGGCCTGAAAAATGGTGTATTGTATTGCTAACTCATATGGCATATACATACTGCCTCTGATCATTAAGCTAATATTAATAAGGTAGAACTAAGCCATGTATCATTCGAAATTCAAACATTTAGGTAGTGGGCTATTTCCTTTCTCTATTTAATCTGCAATTTCTGATTATGGTTTTTTGTCTAGAAAATTGCACTATTTGGATTGTCTGGGATCACACAGTCGGTAACTAATTGCTCTTAGCACTAGGCCATGCAGTACATTTACATACTTTCAATAGGGATGATGTATTTTAGTTGCAATATATGAATTAGGTACCATTAAATTGATGCATTTCTTGAATAGATATTCAATTGCATACATAGTCATATATATTATTTTTAGGCAGATGGAAATTTCATTATGTTTTTTCAGATCTTAAACCTTCCATAGTGGGTGATTATTGAAAAGGGAAGATGGAAAACACAGGATTGGGGGGTGAGGGAAGAGTGGATTGGTTCAAGTCATGGGGAACAACCTGAGAGGTACAAATATTGTAAGCCCAAACATGGACTATCTTTCATGTTCATAACTCAAACCTAGGCAGTAAACAAGGGGTTGATATTCCAAATAAGTATTTTCTACAGATTGATTCATAAAGAAGCTCTTTATGCTACCACATTCCACTTTTGGCCATTGGTCATTTAGTATTTACTTGCTATAAGGTTGTTCAAATTGGCAACTTGCTCAAATGTGAACAATACTCAATGACCAGTCATGGTCTACATTTACATCTACTCAATATCCCGCAAGCCACCGCAAGGGCATGTGGCAGGGGGTGTTAGGGCACCACCCATAATTAAGAAAAAAACATGCAAAAGCCACAAATCTATATAGTCCACAAACAAAACATGGTAATCATTCATACAAAAACCCTTACAGCCCACACTGATGTTAACACATGAACTACCAACTAACGTACACATGCACCTACAAATATACCTGATATCTTCGCAAAGCTTAAATTTGTTGTGACTAGTAAATTTAATGTTTTTAATATTTGTAAAGTATCTTCAGTTTCTTAATATTATAATTTCTAATTGTTCAGGGAAAGAATGAGCATTTGTATCTGTCTGTACTGGAATCTATCTCCTTTAATTAATCTTTGTGGTCTGATCTACCTTAGTAGTGTGGGGGCTTTTTAATTCCTTTAGTGTCATCGTTAAATTCATTTGTTCTGAAGGCAAGCCAACCTGACAGTTCTGTTTGGCGGACTAAAGAGAAGTCATTGCATACTCATATGTCCAAATAGGAACTAAAATCACTGGTTGCTTCTTGATATTTTAGATGTTTTGTACATGCAAATACTAGTAATCCAGAATGTATAAAATTGGACTACTGATCAGAGGACCTAGGTTCGATTTCCAGGTATACCTGTGAGTACTGTCACCTTCAACCAAGGTATGTTTTTATGGGGTAACATATCTTCCTTGGAAACCATAGGTGGCACAGGGAAAGGAGCTGCCCCACTATCCTGATGCATGAATTTCACATGCCATTACCCCTACGAGATGAGCTTAGTATGTACCATATAAGCTCAATCCTGATCTGTCAAACCAGCATGCTAACACACTCCTGCTTATCTCTTTCTTTCACATTATATTTATTTCACATTGAAATTAATATTGATAGATGTTGCATATCTATAATGATAAATATTTTCCTTTGGGTTGATTATTGTGTTAGTAGTGATATGCTCAGGTCAGGCCAATAGCTTCTGGAGATTTTATCACTTTTAAAATTATTATTGCCATGTGCATTGTCATATGACTGATAACTATGACCAAACATAAAAAATTAATATTATTTTATGCTTGAAATTTCAGAAAATATTTTAAGTTTTATTTTTTTCCACAGATTTTGTCATGATTGCTGTAATAGTGCTTTCTCATAAATTTAAAATGAATCCTGACAATGTAGCAACACCTTTAGCTGCAAGCTTTGGAGATGTAGTCTCAATTACATTGTTGTCACATGTTGCTTCATTGCTCTATTCTTTTCATGGTAAGTGAACTATTCATTATTTGGACTTTTAGGCTGTTTGAAATTTAAATGGGTATTAAATTTTGGAGACATAGGCTACATGTTTCAGTTGTGTTAGGCTGTTCGTACTAATATTTTTATTATTTCAGAATCCAAATACTACTTACTGTTTGTAATCATGGCCTGCTACCTCCTTCTTCTGCCCTTCTGGATCTGGATCACTCATGCTAATCAGTACACTCGACCTGTTCTCATAACTGGATGGGTGCCTGTACTTTCGGCTCTTATGATCAGTGGGTGAGTTCACTTCTGATTTGACTTATTTAAACATGTTGTTTTGATCAAGGATTATAGGAGAGGTAGGCTTCTATATAATAATTAAATGTCCCTGAGAATATGACATTCACCAGCTTTTTTGCAGAACATTCTGTAGATTATTGCAAACAATTACCTTAAGAGGCTACACATCCAAAATGAACTGCAAATCTCTGTCATTAATACAATAAATTTCCTTTTTATTACATGTATTATTGGAATTCATTATGGTGAAGTAGCCTCATCTCATGGTGCTCATACATATATAGTGACCATGCTGCTGTATTTTTCTTTGGTATTGAGACTTGAATGGCTTATTAATTGGATTAATTAGCAATTTAATAAAGTATATTTATTTTAATGGACTTCAGAGTAAATCTGCTAAATAATTGAATTTTGAGTGGGTGGAGATGGTTTTCATAATTATTTGATTACTCAGACTTAGAAATATAGTAGTGCTTTTTAGTAGATCCACTATCTCTCGTGCTATATCCAGTATGTACCACCTGTTTGAGTTGTATATTGATGTTTAGGCAAAATATACTGCCATTAATTTTTGCACTTCTCTTTCCTTTCTCAATTCAATTAGTTTTGTCATTAATCTTCTTTTGTTGTGTCATCTACAAACTGCAACATGATTATTCTTTCCCCATGACTGTTGTATTCATATTTAGATAGCAATGGGTAAATATCATGGAAAACTTCATGTTTTCATATGCATATTTAAGCAACATGGTGAACCACACACATAAGACTGTCATGATGTCTCCCTAGGAGGGTCAACGTGACACTTACTGATATTTAGAGGTTCAAACAATTTGGAGTCTTGGCATATTTACCAACAGCTTGAGGTAACTCTGTTTAGGTTGTTCGATCCTCTATTTGATGTGTCCAATGTTCCTCCATGCTTGTTGGCTGGCGTAGACACTCCACATAGGGTGGTTCTTCTAGGTCATGCTCTGCTAGGTCTAGTGATGCCATCCAGGAGGGTAAACCTGAAATACTATACATTCAACAGATTCGAGTGAGATGTAGTGGAAGTTCGTCATTATGAGAAAAAACAAATTTGCACTTTTCCACAGGTTTATTGGTATTGTACAATGTATTTCGGTTCACAGAACTGTCTTCAGGTACAAGACAAGATTCAAATTGTGAATAAATCATATAAATATCTGGTCGAGGAATGGTGAGGAAAAGAGTGAAGAGTAAGGTAAGCGGGGACATAGAGGGGTGGGTAATATGGAAAACCAGAAGAAAACAGAAAAACCAAAGAAATGGAGACATATTCCTCATCCCTCATCCTGCCTCTGACCCTTTCATATCCCCTTTCCACCTAACTCTTCCGTATGCTTCCCTCCTCCCTACCATCAGGGTATCAGCTACCTGCCACTGTCCTCTCAATAATGGCCACAAGTACTTATCTTCCCTTCCTCTTTTTACCTCTCCATTTCTTTGGTTTCTCTGTGGTTTTTGGGGTTTCCATCTTACCCCTCTATGTCCCCACCTACCTTACTCCTCACTATTTTCCACCCCCCTTTCCTCAAACAGGTATTAATATTATGTATTCATAATCTGAATCTTGTCCTGTACCTGAAGATGGTTCTGTGAACCAAAATGCATTGTATGTTACCAATAAACCTGTGGAAAAGTGCAAATTTGTTTTATCCCATAATGAAGTACCATGGGCCAATGAATACATGCATCAACTATTTTCTTCTTCTCGATGAATACATTGTAGATGACAATAGTCATAATAGTCATATATATGTTTTCTTTTAATGTTTTGTCGTCTTCTGCACTATCTTCATATTTATTCACTACCCTCTGCTGTATTTGACCATTTATGAATCTTGCAGCATTTTATTTGATTAAAATTTTCTTCAAAACACATGCATATTATTATGTTCAATGCATGCCATAAGCTTTCTTTAGATCAATAAAAACAGTTAAGTTCTTAGGTAGAGAGTAAAAGTAAAGTAAAAAACTTAAGTAAAAAACTCTTCTTCATTTCTTGTTCCTATGCATTGTATGGAAGCTAGAATAGCTTCTCATGGTTGTGATACTGACCTTTTCTTCTGAATTTATATTAACTTCAAAAGTGCCCATGTCATTGTTGTTAGTACCTACTTTTCCATTAGTCCTCCTGCAGTGTCTGTAGTCCATAGTATGACTCTACTTTGTCAATATTATTCCCAATACATAACTCCTTCTCTGTGCACTATTACATGATTTTCCAATTTCACTGTTGATATTTCTGCTAAACAATTTCATTTCACTTTTAATATGAAGTTTATCAAATGACAAATGTTGACCTTTACTCACACACAGCTTTGTAATTAACCTCAACATACACCCGGGAGAGGTTTACTTTACACTTCTCACCCATTGGTTCATCAGTACTTCTGGCTGTTTTGCTGATTTTTTTCTATTTTTATTTTACAATATGAATCATATATTTAAATTATGTAATTAAACCAAAGCAAATATTTCATTTCCTTATCTTTTCACACTTTTTAATTAACCACCACCTTTCCTTGGTCATTTACTACCCATGCAAATCCATTTAAGCCTTTCCTCTGTCACTTCAGGCTATGAAGCAATGTGGTGAGAAAAATCTTGCCCCATTCAAAGCTGGGGAAGATGATACGTTCTCTTACTGCAATATGAGTACAACTTTTTCTTAAAATAACTTTAATTTGTAATTATTATTTGGTAGTCTACTATTTAAGGTAGCTATTGGATGGACACAGGCTGAACATCACTATATTTGTTAGCGTAACCCAACCACTATAATTATATGCGGGGAGTTTTAATGATGAGTAATTTTATTTTCAGGTTTGGTGGACTAGTTCTAGATTCCGTTGTGGGTCTTTTCGATGGATTTGTGATTTTTCAGCCAATAATTAATGGCATTGGAGGAAATTTAGTATCAGTTCAAGCAAGCAGGATTTCAACCATGCTGCATCAGTCATCTTTGATTGGCATTCTGCCACCTCATGCAAAAATGTGTATCCCTCCATGGAAAGCTCTTTTAACTTGTAAGTTACCTTTTAATAGTGTAAATCGAATTAAATTTTGAATTTTATGGATCATTTAAAAAAAATCATTTGCTTATTATGTAAATGATAATTATTTTAAAATGATGAAACTTTTTATTCACATGCAATGTTGCTTCATCATATATTGTGATGATGTCACTGATATTATTATATGCCATCCTTTAATTTCACTTTAATATCCATTATATCATTCGACAATAAATGCAAAGTTTAAGGTTCAAAATTTGGGGAGGTCCATAAATATAATACTTGAACATATTTTTAGCTCGCCAGGCAAGAACAGCCAGAATCTTAATAATGATGTCAATACCTGGACAACTGGTATTTATTTTTGCTGCTGATTACATATTTACTGGAAAAGTTTCCCTGTCTACAGCATTTGTGCTTTCTTATTTGACAGTCAGTATTGTGCAGGTAATTATAATTGATAAAATTTATTTATTTATTACAGATAACTACCAATAACTGGAAGAGATAAATAATTTGAAATTTTATTTTTCAGGTCATGCTGCTCCTGTACATAGCTCATATTTTAATTCATTTCATGTGGAAGCGGAAATTTGATCCTGACAATTGTGCAATACCTTATCTAACTTCACTTGGTGACCTCCTTGGTACAAGTTTGTTGGCAGTTGCTTTCCTTTTCCTGCGATCCATCGGTTCAAATTATGTAGGCTGAAAATTAAATACACTTTCTACTGTGATCCAAGGTAGAAGAAATTGATATTTTTGTGGTATTAAAAATTATTAAACATATAATTTAAGGACAAGTGGACCTTCATCTGATCTCAGATTAAAAGATGGAGATGAACTATTTTTTGACATCTGATAAGGCTGTGTGATTTGTAAAAGATCGAGTGGAAGTGCCACATGGTGATGAGTCTCTAATTATGGAATGTCAGTAGTATATACCCCACCACTGGGCACTGAAAGAGCATGTAGAATGGTCATGTATTTTGTCCCTACTGATCCTTTATTAGAAACAATGGATATTTTTTAAAAAGTCAACAGTGAAGTGAATCTATGTGTGTCATCAGTTTTTCCTTTTTATATTCTCTTGAATTATAGTCATAGTTTGCATTCAATTTCTCATACAGCCCTTTTCCACTATTTATCAATTCTGATAAGTAATGGAGTGGCTCTCTGTAAATTCACAAAAGTTATTCAATTTTACATATTTTTCCCTGAATAGGTGCACATTTTCACTTTTTATAACATGTTACAGATATGTAAATTTCATAGCTTTATGTGGCGAGGATAAATGTAGACATGAATTAGCCATAGGAAATTGTAATTACAACAAATATTGTACCTAAATGCATTTAATGAAAAATTTTCATTTTGTACATAAACATATCAACCTGTATCTAGGTACATGAAATTTAGTAAGGTCTAGTACTATGTTTTAAAAACATACTCATCTTGTCAAAATTTTACTTGAAAGATATTGTTTATTTCATATCCTCATAAATTATCTCGGCTGCTTAGCTCTAATAAATAATGCAGCACTGTTTCTCTATGAATTAATAAGTAACAATTTGACATATTTTGTGTGTACTCTTGAAATGTCAATATATAGGTATTCCTATTTTTATAATACTCTAAGTGTAATTTTGAACTGTGATACCTGAAGTTGTCAATGGCAGGATTTTAATCAAACAATTCACAAAATATTTTCTAAAAGTAAACATGAGGGAGGAAGAGTCAAGAGAACCATCTTTTTTCAGAACCGAATTGAATTCCTTGTGAGAGTGAATTTAAAATGACAGGTGACCGAGACCCATTTATGTAATAATCTTTATTTGAGATAAAAAAAATATATATTATATTATTCATTATTGAACAAAAGAATTAATGAATATTCTATTGAAATATGAGCTCTGAACAATCCTATATCAGTACGTTCAGGATAAAAATTGACATGGGTACATTTTGAAGTCTATCAAAAATGTAAATGAATTTCTCCTATTTCAGCCTCTCAAATAATAATAAAATATAAAGCTTGATTGCCAACAACAAGAACATACTCTACTCTCAACTCTAGATTTCCACACTAGAGTAGGAACTCCAATGTTGTAAAAAGGTATTCATCATATTTGCAAAATTATCAATTCTTCCAACAGTACCTAGTAATTCTTAATTGTCTTTTTTCATGTATGCCAGCTAAACTGATTTCTAAGCCTAGTTTATTGATTTTATTTTGGCTTTTAGGGCTCTTATGCTCAATTTCTTAGGGGTGAGAGGCTAAGAAGAATCTACCTGAAATCATGTGATGGTGACACAAACCAATCACAAGAAATGATCTACAGCTCTGGCTACTTATCATTCACAAAATGACTTTAACACATTAAGTATTGGTTACAGCTATACAATAATGATGACACCTCACCTCTGGGTTGAGTTACTCTGGTGGCAGCAGTATATAACATACAATAATTTGGTGATTTCAGATATTCACATTCAAAAGTCACAGATGGATAAAAAATGACATTATGTGAAATGTTTCCTTTGATAAGTAAACATTTATCATGATAATTAGGAGTAAGTAGACACTTTGCATAAGATGTAACTCTTATGCATTGCTTGAGGAAGTGCAAGGCACTGAAAATTTAACGCTCAAATTCCAGCAGAAATATTCAGTGAATGTTTCTGCTTTTGTTATTTTTCTTTTAATAATCTATTCTAAAATGCAATCAGTCACAGACAAACTTGTTGAAGTGCATGATTGGTGTGCCAGTTAGGGTCAACTTCACACTTTTCTGGTCACAAAAATATAACACAATGTCATATAAAGTTTGGGTAAATGACAAGTAACTTGTGTTCTAATGGCACAAGATGTATAAGAATAAAATTAAATCTGTAGTAAGTACAGACTTAATCCATTATATATTAAACGGATAAATTGTTGCAATGGGGAAATGAGTGATGGGTACCAAGCCAAAATAAAAGAAAATAAAACCTTCTATACAAAGGAGGGGCACTTGATTTGAAATTTTCTTTATTTTATTATTGAAGGCTTCAGTTTCTATTTCCATGGCAAAAGTAATGCCATTGACTTTTAATTGCTTTAAATCAAAGAAAAGTGAAAATTAGGATTATTCCTGAAACTTTTCAGCTTTTTATAAATAATTTATAGTTTATAGTTAGTGATTCTTGATAACCTATTTTCAAAACTCTCTGAAAATGCTTTATTTCTTAATCTCCGTTGATAGCATTATTACATTTAATATTTCTTAAAGTGTGAATGTTTTATGGGCTGTGAATCAGAAATTTAAATAAGTCCTCAAGTTCCAAAAAACGAGGTATTACTTTTCCAATAAGCTGGTCAAACAAATCTCAGATTTGATGTGGAATAGTGTCTTGCAATACTGTCTTCTGTGATCTATGTATTTAATAGAAACGATCACAATTATATGATTCTACTAAATCAGAATAAGTATAGTTTTCTTTCATTGTGGAAGGAATTCCTATTATCATCTATTGGAAATGGAACTTTCTAAAATATTTTGATGATTATCATATTATATGTTGGTAAAATTTAAAAGTTTGTGTGGCCCGACTATTTTTTTTAATAATGCTATTTGTCGTTAACAACATCTTTTTAAAGGAGAGTTTAGCATGGGTGTGAAAAGTAATTCACACACACATTAGCAATGTTGTGTTAAAATAAAGCTTTTTGTAAAAGGCTTTTGAAGCTTTTTGTTATGTACTTATTTGGAGAATAAAGATACACCCCTAGTTGAACTGATTGGTACTATAAACCTTCGGTTAACTTTTTCTCAGAGGAGACAATAATTCTTTGTGATAAAACTCCTGAGTACCTATGCATAAATACAACATGTAACGCCACAGGGAAAGATAAGTTGAACTGCAAAAGAATACATTTTTGCACAAAGTTTAGGCTCTTCATCTAATGATCAGAATTGCGGCTCCAGTCAAAAAGCTGTCAATTCGAGTGAAAAATTCATTCCTTTTAAGGATATTTTTCATTTAAGTGCTCCAAGTTAAGTGAATTTTATATAAAAGTCTTCAAAGGGACTGATTATTTTTTTGGAAATTTTTCTCTTGCCAAAAGAACAAGTTTTCAATTGAAAGATCAAATTCAATATGGCTGACGATATTAATTTTTTGAAGACTGAATTGAATAATCTTAAGGCAAATCTTGAGCATATCATAGCATTATAGTAAAAAAAATTCATACTTGAGCGTATGGTGCAAGTTAACACGTCATCTTCTTCCGAGGAGACTAATTCTGAAGCGGTTTCAAATCCTCTTCGTAATTCGAAGACCGCAAGTACCTGTGAGCATGGAAGTAGTGACGACGGTTTTCAATGTGTTAAATCTAAAAAACGGAAGAGGTAGAGGGCGAATGTAATTGTTGGAAGTTATTGCCAATCAATCGATGACGTTTCTTTCACAGGAGTTCCTCAGCGAGCCACCATTTACGTATGTGGGTCGTGTTTCTCTAGATAGATCTCCTTGTGACATCCTTAATATTCCATATCGAAAATTTACTAACAATCACTGTATCTGTGATGAGTGTATGGAACGATTTGTGTAGTTCTTTTGAAGTCAGCATTCCTCTATCCCTCCATGATGAGCTATTGAATTGCTCAGTATGGCCGGAATGTGATGTCGGTAAATTTTTTCCACCAAAAAACCCCTACTTGATTTCTATGGGCGAGAGAGCTACATCAGGTCGTAAGAGTTACAGTACAAATTTTGTCCCAAATCGCGATACCAACTGATAATGGAGATCATCGCTTCAAGTTGTTGTACCATCCAATGCATGGACGGGTAATTCTCTGGATATTACTACAGCACTGCCTTTTAACACTAACTTCTAGAAGGGCAATAATAAGGTCTGTCAGCGGTATCAACAAATCCAAGATTTTGTGAGGATCAGGATACTATTCTTTATTCCTCCTTAACGCTCAATGCTTAAAAAAAAGCTACTTGATATTGAAGAATTTCTATTGGAATAATTAATATCGGACTTTCTTTGTTTATGCGAGCATTGGCTCATTTCTGTTAATGTCACCCTTCTATGTTGATGGCTATTCCATAGCTGATGCTAAATTGACAAACAATAATGACAGATTGTTAAACTGTTTCAACAAGTCTCACGAAATTTGCAAGGTTGTTAATGAATCGAAGAAATTATCCATGTCCCAAACTTATCATACGCCTAACCCAAATACTCGTACAGGGTGCGTTCCGAAAGTAATGTGATTACTTTTTTCTAAGTAAATGATTGAAAAATTTGCACAAACACTTAAAATTCTTCAAAATAATGTCCTTGGACTTCTACACATTATTTCCAGCGACTCTACCATGAGCGGTATGCGCTCTGGAAGGCGTCTTCGGGGACCTCTTGCAAGTCATAGCATGTCATCTCTTCTATGGACGAAAAACGGGTTCTTTTCAGGGCTTCCTTAATCCCGAGGGAGCATAAAGAAGTCTGCCAGGGCGACGTTAGGACTACTAGTATATGCGCAACATATTTCAATAATTATTTTACTACTCTTCCATCACTTGGTCAACCTACTAATCAGTTGAATTACTACAAATCCTTCGCACAAGGCAAGAGCCACAAGGAGAAGTCCCCGCTCCGTTCACGACGCTGCGCCAGCGTGCGAGGCCTCCAGGAAACTGGCAATTTCAACGCACGACTCAGTTTAAAGAGCAGAATGTTTTTTACCGCCTGACATTTCAATTCTCACTCGCGTAATTATTCACATTACGCGTAATTTTCTTCTAAATGAGACAATCTGCTAACTTATTTTTGCGGATTAATAATACTGAATAAATTTCAATTTTTGTGCTCTAGCATCTATCTTCACTTGCCTAACGAGCACTTCGAATAATAGGTATCAGTAAATTTATTTAAAGCAAAAAGCTTTCTAACTCCTAATAAATTATGAATGAGTAAGCGAGATTGAATGCTGATAGACCTTCAACTCTCATTACACATTTTTATCTTCATTTGACGACCACCCCTGCCTGTAATCGCCATCTAACTGAATTCCAGTGACCTCTCAATCGTTGTACATACATGATATCTCCCGTTTTCACATTGAAGTCATAAAGCCCTCGTCTTTATTCGCGAAGAAATAGGAACATTTATTTTAGATTAGGAACTATCCGTGATGATAACACAGGCCAACAGTGGTTTTGGTGCCGGAGCTTTTAATGCTGATTTAAAGAACAATTGGGGTGCTGAATCCAATTATGACACTAGTTTTTTCCTAACAGCTATAGTTTTCAAGATATAGATATGTTGTTACTTACGTAAAAAAATCTTCTACATGATGATATGGGGATATTCTATTAATAATAAAACCCACTAAATATAAAGACTTGATTTATTTCTAGGACTGTTAAATCACCCACAAACACAACAGAATTTTACAATACAATTGAACACAAATACTAAAATTTTTTACTGTAATAAAACAAATTGAAAAGAAAAAAATACATTAAAAACATCACTCAACATATCGGAAGCTTCTTTTGCGCGATTTTCTTGAGTGCGCTTTGTTCAAGCAGTCTCGTTTTAAGCACCAGCAGTAATCTGCCATCATATGGTTATCCCATCTTCCTTGGTAGCGAACTTCCATTGTTTTTATATACTGGTGAAATCTTTCACCTTGTTCTTCACTTGTGTCTCCTAAATTTCCAAGAAAATTGTCTAAGTGGCTGTGTAGGTAGTGAACTTTTGTGCTCATATTACATCCAAGTGATTTGAAGTTACTGAGCATAATGTTTACCAGCTCAATATAATTTTCACTTTTGTGATTTCCTAGAAAATTTTTTATGACCTCAACAAATGACATCCAACTAATTTTTTCAATCTCATTCATTAACTCGACAAAAGCAGGATCCTTTGTAAGTTGTCTGATTTGTGGCCCCTCAAAAATACCAGCTTTAAGTTTTTCAATACTTAAATCGGGCATCTTTAGTGTTAAGTAGCCGAAGCATGGTCCATCCTTGTCAAGAGCCTTTAAAAATTGCTTCATTAGGCCTAGTTTAATATGTAGAGGCGGTAAGATGATTTTCTCTCTTTCAACTAAAGATACAGCAATGATGTTTTCTTTCCCAACAACCAAGTTTTCTCTCTTAGGCCACTCCTTAATCCAGTGGTTTTGTCTGTCCCTGCTATCCCAGAGGCACAAGAAACAAGGATATTTTGTGTAGCCACTTTGCTGCCCAAGAAGAAAGTTCACCATTTTTAAATCTACACAAATCACCCAGCGATGTTCCTGGTATTTCATCTTCTGTAAGACCTATGCTATTGTATCGTATTCTTCTTTCATTTTAGTTGAATGAGCGATTGGTATTGCGCCAAGCCTGTTACCATTGTGAAGAAGTACACATTTTAAACTACGCTTGGAGCTATTAATAAACAAACGCCAATCACTGGCATCATATTGTGATAGTAGTCCCATTTTTTCCAAAAGACCCTTAGCGTCTAAACAAAATGTAAGATTGTCTTCTTGAGTAAAGAAGGGTAGCATATCCTTTTCCCTTGTGCGATAAAAACTTATTTTTATACCGGGTTAAATTATTTTCATGCAGTCTTGATGCTAGTAGTTCGGATGCTTCCTTCGATAAGTTCAGTTCTCTAGCAAGATCGCTTAGTTCATCTTGATTAAATAGTTGAGGAACTGTTGATACCCCCTCGTAGTCACTACCACTATCGTCAATAGACTGAGAAATGTTTTCAAATAACTCAAATTCTTCCTTAGATATATCTGGTAACGTCTGAAATATTGGGATCGGTATTTCTTCTGAATGGGGTACCGGGCGTCTAGCTGAAGGCAAATCTGGATATGTCCACTTGTGGCGATTTTTTCGATTAATTCCCGAAACATTTACTATGCAAAAATAACAGTCGTCAATATGGTTCACAGGTTCTCTCCACACCATTGGCACACCAAATTTTAGACTTTTCCTTTGTCCTGTTGTCCAGTGCCGCAGATGTTCAGTACATGTTTTACACACAAAATGCGGTGCCCATGTTTTATCTTGGTCACCAAGCTTAACACCAAAATATCCCAAGTATGCACGTTTCACAAAGTCTGTAATATTTTTTCTATTTTCTTTTACCATATATTCCCCACAAACGTAACAAAACACATCAGGATCATTAACACAGCATCTCCGACTTGAGGTCATTTTTAGATGATGTTTGTTTATTATTAGGTGCTATTATTAGGTAATCTACCGTTTAAGGTAGGTTTTTGGATGGACACAACTATCAAATTACAATTTGTGACGCCCCACCTAGCAAAGTAATCCATATCTGGTCCCTCTTCATCTCGGTGTACTTCTCTCCTCCCTTCATCCTGTCCAACATCCGTATCCTGTTCCTGTCCTTACCTCGCTTGCCCAACATTCTCCCCTCTATTACCCTCTTCAACATTCCACTACCGCTCAATACGCCTTTCATCCATTTTTCCTGCCTCCATAGGATTTCTCTCAACAAACCCCTCTCCTCACCCACATTCTCTAGTACTTCCTCATTTGTTTTCCTTTCGATCCATTTCACCTCCTCCGTTTCTCTCCACACCCACATTTCAAAAGCCTCCAATCCACGTCTATCTTTCAGCTTCAGTGACCACGTTTCCGCGCCGTACGCTCCATATCAGA
This sequence comes from Hetaerina titia, assembly GCA_037158775.1. NCBI lineage: Eukaryota > Metazoa > Arthropoda > Insecta > Odonata > Calopterygidae > Hetaerina > Hetaerina titia. The sequence continues at coordinate 88,276,877 of CM073779.1, forward strand.
GTTTTTACGAGTCTTTTCTTAACATCCCTAATCAACGTCCCCGTCATCAACTCTCTCCTCCTTGAGAAAGCCTCCTTGCCTAGCGCAATTCTTCTCCTTACGTCCATACCACTTTGACCGAATTGGTCCAGAACACTTCCGCGATATGTAAACTGCTCTACCTGCTCTATTTTTCCCCTCCTATTTTAATATTTAGCTTAGCCTTTTTCTTTCTGGAAAATCGCATAACCTTTGTTTTATTAATAATGATTCTCATCCCATATTTATCGCACTGAACCTCCAATTCTCTCAGCAATGTTTGCAACCCCTTGGCTGACTGAGCAACTAATGCTTGGTCATCAGCAAACCTAACCGATTTTACCAATTCCCCTTCGACTTTCATTCCTACCTCCAGTCCTTCCCCTGCCTCTTCTTAATCATTTCCTCCACATATACGTTGAACAGCACCGGTGACAATGGGCAACCCTGCCGTGCCCCTCTTCCTAACACTGCCCATCCGGACTCTCCGTTCCCCACTCGCACCTGAGCAGTCTGAGACATGTACAGGTTGCGGATCAGTCTCCTGTCCCTCCAATCCATTCCAATTTTCTGCAATACACGGAATAATATTTCCCAATTCACTCTATCAAACGCTTTTTCGAAATCTACAAAACAGGCAAAAACGTCCTGGTTGTATTCTATATTCCTCTCAATTAGTGATCTCATTACTGCAATGGAATCACGCGTACCTCTTCCCTTCCTAAACCGAAACTGATCATCCCCTAAGTAATCATTTGCCTTACTCTCTATCCTTTTGTTGATGATCCTGAGGATAACTTTAGCTGCGTGGGATATCAAACTTATTGTTCTGTAATCCTCACACGATATAACCTTTGTCTTTTTTGGAATAGGAACTAAAACCGATCTCACAAAATCTTCCGGCCAGATTCCTTCCTGATAGATACTACGAATCAGTCCATATAGGGCCTTCTTCTCGCATTTTCCTAAACATTTCAACAGTTCTACAGGTATGTTGTCCACGACCTTATTTGCTTTCATCTCCTTTAATGCCCTTTGTATTTCAACCTCGAGTATGCCTGTACCTAAGCTATCTTCTTCTACGTCATGTTCCTTTTCTATGTCTAACCTTGTCGGCCTAAGTTCTTTACCATACAGTGTTTCTATATATTCCTTCCATCTCTCTTGGATTTTTACTGGTTCAGCTATTACCTTACCCCATTTATCTTTAACTGTTAGCACAGATCTTGCCTTCTTACTTCCCGATAATAACTTAACCTTGCTGTATAGAGCACCAATTTCACCCTTCTTCTGTAAACTTTCCATATTCTCGCATTGCGTTTTCCACCATTCTTCTTTTGCTTTATTTGTGGCCCTTCTCAATTTATTGTTTACTCTTTGTACTTCATTTTGCCTAACTCTGTGTTTACATTTTTCCATCTTCTTCTCTTATCCATCTTTGCAATCATCGCATCCGTTACCCATGGTTTCCTTATCCTTTTCCCCTTAACGGTTCCTATAGTGTCTTTAGCGGCTTCCAATATCCCTTTCTTGATACATTCCCATTTTTCTTCGATAGTACTCA
>CM073779.1:88278558-88476678 GCA_037158775.1 Hetaerina titia
GAAGTATGTTCTTTCATAAAAAACGGGCATGAATAATTATTTCATTATTTGTTATACTCTCTAGTGTTAGTAACAGCACAATCCCATTGATATTTAAAATAACAAAGTTCATTTAATGGGACGAGGGCGTTGGAGAGAGGAAACACACCTACTCCCATTACTGCCGTAATGACGGATTAACGTTTTTCATAAACTAAACATTCTATAAATCCTTTCAGTGCTTTTCATTATCAAATAAAGTCATTACCAATAATATGGAGCATTTAAGATAGTTTTAGTAAGGCTAACTTTGAGGAATTTTGGAATTATACTAAGTATGGTGTAACTACTAAAAATAGTAATGTACTCGTAATGTATCGGTAGGGAAAAAGTGATTTATTTGCCAAATATTTCCAAGCTATTTTATCACTTAAAATATCACTTGAGGTTTTTCAATGGTCAACAATATGATCACTGAACATAAAGGTAGTCATTATCTTATGAAATTAATATTCGAATCGTATTTTTCCAATTTATTGTCCGAGAGATATGTCATGAGATATTCTAGGAATTAATTTTCTGCATCTAGAGGATAGTTTCATGTATTAGAATTGTTGGATCCTATTTTGGCTTTTCTATGATAAATGAATGAACTGGTGGGAAAAAAATACTCAAATTTTGCGAATCAAGTTAATAATTTGAAAATTATAACTGCGTAGCTAACTAGCGGTTCCTTTTCAAGACACTTTTTGATGACATCGGGGAATGTTCTTCCTAGGAAACTTTATTCCGACGATTACTTTGATAGAAAAGAGAATGTGGGAATATGTATACGTGTACAAATAATTCTGACAAAGAGAAGTTATTTTATAATTAAACTTTTTATTATTTCAACGACATACCCTACGACACATATACTCGTACTCTTGTTTAACAATTTGTGACGGAAATATTAAAACCCTCCTGCGACCTCCACATACACTGATGTGTGCATTTCAAACGCCGTCGGGCTTCCTACTGGGTGAACTCTACCATCATCTACCAAACCGACCTTCGGGTTTATTACTGTGTTTATGGTTTACATGTACATATATATATTTATATATATATATTTATATGTATATATATATATATATATATATATAGTGCCCATCATTATATTACGGATATATATATATATATATATATATATATATATATATATCGGATGAGATGATTGCAAAGATGGATGAGAGAAGAAGATGGAAAAATGTAAACACAGAGTTAGGCAAAATGAAGTACAAAGAGTTAAACAATAAATTGAGAAGGGCCACAAATAAAGCAAAAGAAGAATGGTGGAAAACGCAATGCGAGGATATGGAAAGTTTACAGAAGAAGGGTGAAATTGGTGCGCTATACAGCAAGGTTAAGTTATTATCGGGAAGTAAGAAAGCAAGATCTGTGTTAACAGTTAAAGATAAGTGGAGTAAGATAATAGTTGAACCAGGAAAAATCCAAGAGAGATGGAAGGAATATATAGAAACACTGTATGGTAAAGAACTTAGGCCGACAAGGTTAGACATAGAAAAGGAACATGACGTAGAAGAAGATAGCTTAGGTCCAGGTATCCTCGACGATGAAATAGAAAGGGCATTAAAGGAGATGAAAGCAAATAAGGCTGTGGGGGTGGACAATATTCCTGTAGAAATGTTGAAATGGTTAGGGAAAGGTGGGGAGAAGGCCATATATGGACAGTATAGGCGATATTAGACAATCCGGCCTCACTTCTCCTCGTAACACTGCCCATACCGATACTGTCCCTCACTCGCACCTGAGCAGTCCAACAAACGCGGCTTCTGCGTAATATCTAGACGGGTTCCACTACGATACTATTATGCCTGTCCGCAGAATGTTCAATGCAAAGTATTCATGCATGTATTTCAATTCGTAAAATTTACTGTGAAAAAAGTATTTTTTTAATACTTAGTGTATTAATACTGTAAAACGTAATGTATATGTGGTATTTTTCCATGTATTTGAATACTGTATTATGTCACCGGCAGTCGAAGCTATTTGAAACAAGATCAGCTCACCTATGACCACAATGGAGATTGCATGCGAAGAGCAACACGCTGCATTGAAACATTAATTTCACCAATACGAATCGTAGGCCGTTGTCTTTTTATTGGCATAGGAGGCTTCACCCCCATAGCACAGCTAGAAGCTGATGTAAAAATTGTAAGATGCAGACAATCAATTTCATTGGAAAGTGGACCCAGAGCTATGGTAACTACTCTTATGAAAGTAAATATTAACACCGCTGTTGACACTGTGAGAGATGATAGTGGCAGAGAGTGGCTAGCTTTTGAAATGTGGGTGTGGAGAAGAATGGAGAAGGTGAAATGGACCGAAAGGAAAACAAATGAGGAAGTACTAGGGATGGTGGGTGAGGAGAGGAGTTTGTTAGGAGAAATCCTATGGAGGGAGGAAAATTGGATGAAAGGCGTATTGAGCGGCAGTGGCATGTTGAAGAGGGTAATAGAGGGGAGAATGTTAGGCAAACGAGGAAAGGGTATGAACGGGATAGGGATGTTGGCCTGTTGAAGGGAGGATGGAAGTACACAGTTATGAAGAGAGACCTGATGTAGAGTAGGTTGCTGGATTGGGTTTTGTTTGGAGCTACAAAATATATATTTATTTGATAGTTGTGTCCATCCAAAAACCTACCTCGTCGCCATCTCTTCCTTCGCCTATCGTCGCATTCCAATCCCCCATCACTATCAAATATTTCCCTGCAGGAACACACGCGATTATGTCCTCTAACTAATCGTACATCCTCTCGACTTCTTCCTCCTTATGGTTGCTCGGTGGTATGTACACCTTAAAAATGACCAAGTTCGTCGGTTCTGCTTTAATCTCTACGAGTAATATTCTATCTGTTGCTACTCTATGTTAAATACGCTTCTTCCTACCTCTTTATTTAATATAACGGCAACCCCTTGTTGGCTCTCGTCCCCACCGCTGTATGTTATTCTATTATTATCGCTCCAGTAATCCCCGCTATCCTTCCATCTCACCTCGCATAGACCTAAAACATCTATATTACCTCTTTCCATCTCTCGCTAATATTCTCTAATTTTCCTGTCCTCAGCATTGTCCTGGCATTCCATGTTCATATTCTAACTACTTTCAGCTTCTTCTGCTTCTTCTGTTCTGCTGCTGTTATTTTTCCTTTGCAAGGGTCTCGTGGGATTACAACCATGGAAGCCTTGCCCGGCAGTGCCGATTCCCGCAGTTGTCAGGACTCAATTTCTCTATACTGCTCATCATAAACATCTTGGAAATGATTATTGAGGTGCTTTCCCGTTACTTTCTTCAATAGTGTTTTTAACGTGACGCCATCACTTAAGGGCCGCCCCACTGGGGTCGGACGCCTTTGCAGCCGCCTCACTGAGGAACAGACGCTGCGGGGAAATTTTAATGTTGGTGGCTACGATTCCATATCCTGGAGAGAAAATTACTGGAAAGAATTTTATTTAATATGACTCATATGCAATAATTACTTCGAAATAATTTCTAAATTCCGGAGCGCAGTAGTTCTGTAGATTTTTAGACTTTTGAGCTACTGCCCGGAGGGCCTGGGTTTGCTTCTGGTTGACGCCGTTGGTTGTCAGAGAAAGAAGTGGGTAGCTGGGTGTTGGAAAAATTATGGGGGACAACTGGGAGACGGGAACAGTATAAGAAAAACTGGAAGATATCAAAAAGGAATATCAAAAGCCGCCAACAAAATTAAAGGAACGGTAAATAGGAAGAGGACAATGAAACCATGGATTACAAACAATGTGATTAGACAGATTGATGACAGATGGAAATGTAAGATTCTAAATACGGAGATGTGTAGAAGTAAGGGTACGACGCGTTAAATAATAAAGATATATCTTAAACAATCCGAAAAAACACACGGTTTGGGTCGAGCTCAGGGTTCCCAGATAGGCATCCCCGGAAATCCGACCCGGTCCTTCCGATCAGTAGTCCAACGCTCTATTCATAGTCTACGACCCACATGTCGAATATCTGTGCGAGTCCAGAAGAATTGCTGCTGAGAATATTGGTTAAATTGGGAGAGCATTTGTAACATAATGTGAGATACTTTGGTAAGAGGTTGGCAGGTGAGTTGTTGCTTCCCAAACTGGACATAGAGAATTACGTATTTTCTGTATTCCGGGAAAAAATGTGTGTAAATTAATACTTTCCCTGGTTTTCTCCTCCAATGGAAAACTATGTCGAATGGGCGTAAAAATTGTGGGAAATGCTGCTGCTATTCCCTGTTTGATAGATGGGTCTGTAGTTAAGGTAAAAAATCAGTGTCTTCTTCGTTGCAAACTCCATGGCCATGGATGGAAAGTGACTATGAGGTGGAGTGTTTAGTGCTTGTGGGATGACAGCTGTTGTTGGGCAGGTCAAGTTGTCTCTTTGATAACTTAACGATGTGAACGGAGGTTCCAAAATGTTACTTCTTTTAAATTGGATGTCTTTGTCCAGAAAAGCAATATGTGACGCGAAGGTAGTAGATGTGAAATGTATCGAGGAAGTAGGTGTTGAGGGTATTGAGGAAACTCATTAGGAATTTATTGCAATGGGTCCAGTTAAACAACAGTGGGAAATAAGTTATCTCTAAGTAGTTATACACTTGGAGTTGATTCTATGTTAAACAAACTTTAAGAGCACCATTACGATCAAGACCCTCTCTTTTCCTAAGTTCACTTCAATCATAAAACACCGCGATTCCCTCGATTATAAATCGCCACCCGGGTCCTGATGTAGCAGATCAAACTATCTCGCCACTTTCTAGGGAAAACTTTACTGGCATGCCTTCAAATTCCAATAAATATGGCATGCCAGTGGTTGCATGCTTTATAAGGGTGTATCCAGTAATTTTTTTCATGAGAGGACGTTCTCAGGATTAGGTCGGAAAATAGAGGAAGGATTTTAAGATTTTTTCAGAGAACAATAAATATCTGAGAAACCTATTTCTTCGAAGGTAAATGAGTAACTGCCCCAACACGAGTTATTACCATTGGTATGTTTTGTGAATAGTTAGGAACTGTGCCAAGATATACATTTTATATTGCTATCAGTCTTAGCGCTATGAGCACCTTTTAAAATTCAATTTTTCCTGCAAATTTCCGTATTTTAAAAGAAAAATATGTTCCTTCATGTTATCAACGCTAACTTAAAGTGAATAAGGTCTTTTATGGTTTTAGATTTAGAGAGAGGCATGGAAAACGGCCATTTCTCCCCCACTCCAGCGAGCGTTACCCCTCCATTTTGCGATTCACTTCGTAATATCTCACAACTTTTCAGGCAGATTCCTAAAAAAATTCATTAGTGCTAGCATCTACCCAGGTACGGGTTTCATGTACATTGCTCACTCGCTCTAAGTTGAGGGTGACGTCACATTAAAGTTTTCTCGTATTTCCTAACTTCCAAGGCCTAACTTCTACTTCTCATACACGCTGAAATCGTTTGAAACCCTGGGAAAGTTTTAGCATCGAGACATTTCTCGACGTCCATCACATCGGATGGAAACCATATCATCATCTTAAAAATCCATGACCCCACTCTAAACTTGGGAGTGAAATGAGTATGGTCTGCGCTATGTTAATGTAGATTGACGTCACACTGTTTTTTCTCATTCCTCTCATTTACCATACCCCTATATATAATTATTTCACCCATCCTCGACTTTCAAACCTCTTGTGGTGTTCGTGAAGGAAGTTTTGGCAAAGAAGACCTCGAGTTCTCAATAACCAAAGCAATGAAGAATATCATCGGTTGCGGAGGAGAGGGAAATGGTGGCGGACTAAGGAATTTCATTAATTATTGGCTATAATTAAGAATTTAATAATCCTAGTCATTGAAATGCTAATGCCAGAGAAGACTAAGAACGAAAACCAACTAGAAAATATGGAGTGAGAAAATGGATCGAAAATTATAACGCAGCCCGCCGCGAGCTTCACATATTTCACACTAATGGCAGCAGTCTCGGCCCACCTTCTTCAACTCTGATACTAGCACCACCAAACAATCGTCTTTAGAACTCACTGAAGCGTTGTGCGCGAATATTTTACATCAGTTATCATTTTTTTTATTCATAAACCGGTTTAGCGTCTACTTGTGCGATTACGGATCAAAAGGAAATTATTTTATAATCACCATTTAACTTTACGCAATTATGCATGCCAATATCAAATATTTAATGCCATTGGTCCATACGCATTCAGTTAATACCAGTATCATCAAGTTAAATATCTCATCAATAACAAATTTTGTGATTTCAGTAAATGGAACGAATAATGTTGCATTTCCTCAGTGGTTGAAATATGTGACTAGCAAAATATCCTGTTAGGCACTAATAATAAAGAATAACAATGAACGGAAATCTTACCTTTCAAATTTTCAGCTCAAAATTTAGCAAAACGCCACAATTAGAACTACGATCTAAATATTTTAGCCAAGAGTCCCTTGACAATCAAAAATTAGAGCAGATATTACTGATAATATGGGGTTTTTTCCAACAATACGTCAACTCCAATGAAGCCATTAATCAAACATAAAATGTGAAATGTTACAAAGGTGTTACAAAATAAATATGCGAGATAGGATTGACATAAATTATAAATGCCTTCGGAGTGTAATCAAATAGAATTGGTGATATGTTTTTGTCTCTATAACACACACGAGAAACCAGAGGATCTTTGAAGTTGACAAAGAATAAAATTGTCCACATGCAGTGTTTTAGTTGCAGGAAGAATGTAAGCCTTATTTTGAGAAAGTTAGTCAACATTAACATATTTCAGTTTAAAAGATGAAAACAGATAAGAAATTAAATATTTGTTACGGGCAAGATGATAATAAATGTTAGAAGCAGTCATTCAATAGACCTTGTGGAATCAGTTAACAAAGAGAACTTTCTAGTGATTTATGACTATTTCCTTTCTGGAAAATTAAATAGGATCCCTTGAAAAGCTTAAGTGTGTAGAACAATTAAAATACCCGTACAATTGTGACCAAGCTGTCATCTTCTTATGCGCTATACCACGGGACGGCTTATAATTAAATAACATATTATCGCGTTAATTTTATGCTTATCGGAAATTTGCTAGGTTATCCAACTTTTTGCACGAGTAGACGGGAAACAAGGACCACTAAATTTACAAAAAGTGTTCATTGATCGTTATTTCATGCTTCGCGCTTTTAAGATCCAAGCTGAGCTCCACAGAGTTCCTTAGAGAATTGTTTGAGGACGCTACTGTCGCAATGCTTAACACCTGACACTCGTCGCGCGCGTAGGAAAGTTCAATGCCCAGGGGCGCGAATACTGAAGTGTATTTAGAGGTAAAGTTATTGATGTTTCACAGTGGCAAACCAAGACGGCAAAGAAAGACGTCCATTCCGTAGATAATAAAAAATATACAGAATGGTTATGGGTTGATAATGTTTGTAAAAACTTGAGATGGGAAGAAAATAGAAGTTTAAGACAAATGTTATTCCTTCGGAGGTGCGAAATCTGCGAGATTCACGGTGTTTTTAGCAAGGCTCTAAAAGGTATTTATTGAAATTTGGTGAAGAGATTTACCTGTATGATGTCCTCCTCATGAAAGTCCATTTCGTAAATTGGAGAAGCCCTTAGTAGAAGAAGGCCATTTGCGCCATTAGGGATGGGAAAGGAAAGGTGGAGAAGAACCCGGCGTCGGCATTAGCCTATTCTTGGCTAAAGACGCCAAGGGTTTCGCAGTTTAACGTCCAATGCGACGTACTCACTCACGGACGTACTCATTTAAAGTGCTCTCCACAAATCACCTCATGTAGGGATAGGGATACCACTTAAAATATTTGAAGTCTCCAGGAATTGAACCCGGGCCTACTCGGTGGGAAGCCTGTACCTTAGCCTCCGTACCATCCCGATGCCTAGACGCTCATGGTTAACCTTTGTCATGGCATGAAAAATTCGTACATTTTAAGCATTCAATTAGCACTAAAGTAACCATTTTAAGAATTCATCAGGTTTCCGGCAGAAATGTGTCATTACATAAGGTATAAAAGCCTCAAACCTACATTAACAGGCCTGGTTTATTAACGTGAAGGACATTTCTACTGTTCAACTAAAAGTAAAATAACCATTAAGATTCCTTTGCCCTATGAATAACCCATTTAAAAATTAAGTTCTAGTAGCAGTTATATTGGTTAATTGTAAAGTACGTGCAGTGGTTTCAAACAGTTCAGGATCAGTAGTCACTTTTCCTCTTGGTATTTTTGCAATTATTTCATGTGTTACCATTATTCATCAGTGCACCACATAGACCACTGCTTGGTTGTTTAATGTTCCATAGGAAAAATTTTGATAATTGAGTGCATTAATTGCATCTGCAAAACTGCATCGGCATATTTATGCTGTTTTGTAAAGCGTTTGAAACATCCCGATTTAAGCTATTCCAGTCCACTGTTGTTTAATTTACTAAGTGATATTTCCTTTTGTCACTTTTGTGCTATCTTCTCGTAATCTTCAAAGTTTTGGCCATTCTTACCTCAAAAAAAGGATGGATTTTTTGGCCATTTAGTTCTCTCCAGGCCATATGTTTATATGCCTTGCAGGCACACCCCAAACACCTCGATATTCTGTGTCCCTTTTAAGTATCCTAGGCCAAACACTCAGTATGTTAGTGGCGATCAAATCATTTGTACTCTATATCTTTGTGGCACTCTGCAAGCTGCCTTGCTTTACAATTTCCAGTAATAATTGTTGATTTCTAAATTCTTGGCTATATTTGTCAAATTGCTGTTCCTATCCAAGAGCTCTTGCTATAAACTATCCAAAAGTAAAATTTATTGTCTCTAGTGTAACTTTATGGAATTTGTATAACGGATTGAAATGAAATTATTGACTTGTGGAATTGCAAAGTCAATAATTTCATTTCAATGTCCAAAAGTATTTTACATTGTGAAAGTGGCCCCCAATTATCAGTATAAAATGGAGTTTGTGTCATAAATATTATTTGATTAAGTCTATTGAAATTCATTCAAATTCACATTGTTTGCATTTACCAAGTTAATTGTTATTTCTAGATCATTTTGACAAATTCTTTGGTTGTTCATATGCTTATTTTGTTGATATATTACACAGGTGTCTGCTAATATTTTTGTCAGTGTGTTCAGAGAAGGAGATTAAAAAGAATTAAGAACAAATGAGCCCCTATAAAAATTCCCAGAGGTTCTTCCAATGTAACTGATTCTCCTTGGAAAAATGTGCATTCATTATAGCTCTTCACTTCCTAATTTTTAAAAATATATTTAACCTAATCTGTTGTCCCTTTTTACGAGCCTGAATTTCTCCATTAAAATGCCATGGGGTCATCAAGGCATCTGTGAAATCTTATGTGAATTGCAGTAGCTATCTCCCCGAGGTATACCCTGAGTTGACACTCTTAGGTGACATTTATTGAGATAATCTGTATTAAAACTATGATGGTTTTTACCAACCAGTTGCAATTTTTCCAAAAATTTTACATTTCATTAATAATTTCTCCTTCATGATGTCCAACATGCATATTCTTCTCCTTCCTTACATGTTTCCTTTTCTTACAAAACCACTCTTATTTCAAATTAACCACAAATCTGTTCTTAACATCTTAACTGTTATCAATTTGTTCCTCCTTGTGAAAGCTTCTTTGTCTAGCACAATTCTATTTCATTTTTCCCTACTGCTTCAATCATTTTGGTCTAAAACACAAGATATATAAACTATTCCACCTTTTCTAGTTTATGAGCTCCTATTTTGATATTTTACTTAGCCTTACTATATTTCTCAAAGCCTTATAACTGCTGCTTTGTTTACATTTTACATTTATTTTTAACCTCTACCTTTCACTCTGATTTTCTGATGCAACCAGTAATGAATGTTACCCCTTGACTGTCTTTCTAGTTTCAGGTTGATCATCTGCAAGCCTAATTGAATTTATGAATTCCCTACCAACTTTCATTCATACTTCCAGCTCTTCCTATGCCTCTTTTTTTCTTTTCCACCTCATAAACATTGAAGAGAAGGTTCAATTTTTCCCAATTTATTTTTATGAAAATTTTCTCATAAAAAGGTGAGCTGCATGATACACTATGCCATTCGAGTTTCGAAATTCAGTTGTCCCCATTTGAAAAGTTTAGAAAATGGAAGTTTACATTTGCAAGAGAGTTGAAACCGTTCCATCATCATATGAGGTTCATATGACAAAGATTCTAATACAGTGAGTTGTCATAAATCTAGTACAAAATATTTTTATTAATCACTCGGAAAATGAAATATGCGTCTCTGAATATAATGAAATGACCTTGGCTGTTGGTTGCTTTATTCAATGATAAATACTATATAAGTACAGGCAGTCTTGCCAGTCTCTTTCATATTTTCATCTACTGTGTAGGCTCCTCTTACTTTGTAAGTGATGTTTATGATGGCTGTTTTTGTAAAGTAAAAATACCTTATTTTTAGTTATTCCAGGTATTTGACTTACTTAATCTAATTTCTTACATGCTTCCCTATCCATGCATACTTAATAATAAAAAGCATTCATATTTATGAGAGAGTGAAGCTTAAAAGGTTGTTTTCCCTGTGGTCTTCTGTTCCTTTGAAAATATCCTTTTCTATCTGCAACTGAATCTTTTGACCTGAGTGTAGGAAACATAGAAAATTTCCTATCCCTAAAGCACATTCCATTCTTTTAAGTTCTCTTACTTTTGTGCCTCTGAAAACTTATTCTGGACTCATTAATCAGATTATTTCCTGTGTAAAAAATGGAGGTTTGATAGGATGCCTGAGTCATTACGAGTTCCTTGTTCAGTTCCATAATAGTACCAAAAGCTCTGTTACATCATTCTAATTAATTTTTTTCATTCAATCATCATTAACTGTAACTACCTAAAATGAGTGGCAAGAAATATTTCATTCATTTTATTAATATTGAATTGCATGACTGTTGAAATACTGGCCCTAAAGGACTCTTTTGAGCTTTTAATTATCATGACTGATTATCATTTTTGTTTGTTTAACAGGATAAACAGGAGCGCGAAGAAGAGGAGAGGAAGCGAAGACTGCAGCTTTATGTATTTATTTCAAGATGCATTGCCTATCCATTTAATTCAAAACAGCCAACAGATATGACGAGGCGCCAAACTAAAATCACAAAGCAGCAACTTGAAACAATTCAGGGCAGATTTACTGTGAGTGTACAAATTCGTAAATTCTTGATATTCTGTAAAACTGGTTAATAATATGGTGTGTGAATGAAGGTTTTCCAAAGCAACTGGTGTTCTTGTGATGACTTTTTGATATTTCCTGTGACTTATTGAGCATTTTTTAGACTTTTTTGAGAATGAAAGATTGGGTCTTAAAACAGGTGACCTCTCAGTCAGGAATTACTTTATTTAATCAAAAACTCATGAAAAAAAGAGGGAAAAGCAGACACTGTTTTGAAAATCTTGAGATTTTGATATTCAAATGAGGAATTCCCAATGAAAATTATTTCCATATTTTAACATCATTTCAGATTTACCTTGGACCATGTGGGTCCTGGAAAAACTGAAACTATAGTTAGACCTCTTACAGTACCTGTGGTTCATAAAGCATTAAGGGATGGTCCACAGTAAAATCTGATTAAAAATAATTCTGAGAAAAATCAGGAAGAAGGATAGCATATTTATCAGAAAATTCAGGAATATGAAACCATAAAATTAGCCACCCTGTAAAAAATGCTGAATACACCGCAGGAAATCCCAAAAAAATTAAAATGAGATAACATAAAGAGTGCTGCATTTTCTGAAACGCCTCCCTGACTTCAGCAAACATAAATATTTATAGCCAGTATTATAGTGATTAAAGACAGTACCACCGATGAATAATTTTCTTTTTGAAAGTTCAAATTCAAGAGCTTGTAGAAAATGCATGCACCTTTATAAGTAAAGGTTCTCATGTGTAATTATTCATTAGTTAATGTTAGGATACCTATACATTTTAGTTTTTAGGATGTTTTTAATTGAGCCAAAGATCTTTAGTTAAAGGGTTCTTACAAAATCATCTTGAAAGATTTCCTTTTGCTATCGTTTTAATCTTTACCCCTTTCATACTCAAAGTTTTTATTCATAATGACTACGGTGGTGCCAAAAAAACCATCCCTGAATATAGGGAGAGTAGAGAATGTTCCTGCATTATCTATGTATGTTGTAAGTGATAACTAAAAGGATGAAGATAAATCCCTGAGAACAAAACCCTAAAAATATAGGGTACCATTTGGACAGTGTTTTGTGTGTCGACTTACCAACTGGCCTGTAATTCACCCTGGTGTTTGCTGTGCCTAGACACCTAGAGACCATTAATTGAGAGAAAGGGAGTCTAAAGGGTGAGTTCTCTGGTTGTCTGCCAGTTTTTTGTGTATATGGTATGGGCTAGGGTCCCCTCTATGATCCCATGAATAGGTGCCTGGAAACTAGCCACTCCTGTTCAATAAGTTTTATTCATATTCCAGAGGTGAATGCAAAGGAGGGGGAGATCTTTGTAGGATATCTGAGGTGTACTGGCTTTGGTCGCCTGATAAATAAAATGCCAAAATCAAAATATGTAGCCACCCTTATATCCATTGTTCTACCCCTGGCAATCACACGGGCTGGCAGTGTGAATCCGAAGTGTGACTCTGTGGTTAACAGAGAAGCTGTAGGTTAAAGTTATTGTTGGCACAGCAAAGAAAAATTTTCCACCATATAAATATCTTGTCCAGGAATGGGTAGTGGAGATTGTATATTGCTGTTTGGAAGCCTTGTAATTTGGTAGGTCTCCCTTCCTATCATGCAGTGTTATCAACTACATCAGGTTTCCCACAATATTGTGAGCCATAGCACACTTGCCTCTATTAACCTACGATTAATTAAACAATACTACGAGGGTGGTCCCAGAAGTACCGACTCAACAAAGAAAACACAAAAATGTTGGAAAAAAATTTATTTATTTTTCATCATAATCTCCTTTCAGCTCTCTACACTTTTCCCAGTATTGCTCAATAAGTTTGATACCCTTTTTATAATAAGAACTGTCTTGCTCCTCAAAATAGCCATTAACTGCCGACATCACTTCTTCACGGTTGGAAAATCTTTGACCACCTAGCCATTTTTTCAAGTTTGCAAACAGAAAATAATCTGAGGGGGCTAAATCTGGTGAATAGGGTGCATGCGGTTGCAATTCAAATTAAATTCATGAACTTTGGCCATTGCAATAATGGATTTGTGAGCTGGTGCAATGCCTGGATTAAACAACACTTTCTTCTTCTCCAAATGCAGCCACTTTTGCTTGATTTCTTTGCTTAAACTTGCAGTAAGTTTACATAATACTTGCCATGGATAGTTTTTCCTTTTTCAAGAGAGTCAATGAAAATTAGTATGCGCGCATCCCAAAAAACCGATGCCATGACCTTACCTGCAAGTGAAACTCTCTTCGCCTTTTGTGAAGTCGGTTCTCTCTTTTGAATTCATTGTTTTGATTGTCTTTTGTCTCGGGTGTGAAGTAATGGACCCATGCTTCAAAATGCAATGCAATGGTGCAAAAATTCTGCTTTGCTGCTGTTAAACTTTGCTAAACACTCAATTAAAACATCTTCACGACACTGGTTTTGCTTGAGTGTGAGCAAACACGGCACCCATCTTGTACTTCATCATGTCCAATTTTTCAGTTAATATGCGATGTACCGCACATTTTGAAATGCCTACTATGTCTGCTAGCTCATGCACTTTCAGTCGATGGTCATCCAGTATCACCTTGTGGATTTTCTTCACTGTTTCTTGTGTCATCACCTCATTTGGTCGACCAATGCAATGCTCGTCTTGACAGCTCATATGGCCTCATTTAAACTCTGCTACTCAATATTTTACTGTTGGAAATGAAGGAGCAGAGTCACTCAGAGTAGAATCCAGTTCAGCTTTTATATTGGTTGGGCTGAGGCCTTTCAAATGAAAGTATGGTATCACATAACGATGACCAATTTTCTCCATTTTCACCAATTTCCTCAAAACTTTCACTATTGATGGCTGTCAAACAAATACTAAACAAAATAGCATCTTCAAGCTTGAAATATATGTTTTATAGATTGCTTACTTTATAATACAGTGATATTTTTCAAACAACTACTGCCATCTGTAGGTCAAGCTGAGTACATGTAGGTCTCAGGTACCAGGCCGGGTATGATCATTTGCAATTTGTGGAAATAGAGTGACCAATAAATGTTAAGTATATCAATAAATTGAGTGATTATTGATTATATTATTCCAAGTCCTAGAATTAATTTAAGAAAATTGCATTGCTAAATTCAATATTACATTCCATTCAAATAAAATTTTAATGTTTTTGATGACATGCAGTTGAATGGCTGCATTAAAATCATGTTCAACTAAATATGAAGCTGGAAATTCATTAAGGGAATTTTTAACCACTATTCATAGTGCACAGTAGTAATCAAAAACTTCTTCATGTAACCAAAACTCGTTTTAATTTTTCTTGAACTTAGATTTCAATTCTATAACATTTTACCATCCAATTAATCTTTCCTCTAACACACTAACTTCCTTGATATCTAAAAACGGATTGATTAACTAGTCTGAAAATTCTATCAAATGAATATGTTTAAGTGAATTTGATATGTACTGAGGTAGTAAATTTGTTGTTGTGAAGTGAGATGTCTGGGCCAAGAAAGGTGATGGTGGAGTCTGAAATGGAAGAAGTGAATTTAAATGTGAATGGATAATTTAAAGTCAATATGAAGTTTTTGAGGGACTCAGAACTGTGTGTCAGAGAATAATATTATCATCTATGTAGCGGACCCAGAAAAGAAGTTTTTGTGAAAGGAAAATCTCTTCAAGGTGGCCAATGAAGAGATTGGCATATGATGATATCCTTGTTCCGACTGCTGGGCCTTTGATTTGTAAGTTGAAGCAGTTTTGAAACAAAAATGCATTTTGTGTGAGGACGAAAGTGACTAAATTGAGGGAAAATTCAGTCGAAGGACACTGGGGTGAGGGATGTAGAGAGAGGTGCCAGAGGGATGATAAGCCTTCTTCATGGGAAATGGAGGTGTAGAGGGAGGTAACATCGATGGTGGCCAAAAGAAGGTTGTAGATGGGGGAATGAAGACAACATTTAAACGGTGGAGGAATTGGTTTGTGTCTTTTATGAAGGAGGGTACAAGTGGTTGTAGGCGGTGGTCAAGAAATGCGGAGATTCTGTTGGTGGGAGAGTTAAAACTGGAGATCATAGGGTGACAGAGGATGTTGGGTTTGAGTATTTTTGGGAGGTGAGGCCTTCTTCTGGTCCAAATTGGAAGAAGAAAGAATGAATTTTTGTTTGAAAAGTGGGTGTCAGGTTGTTGGTGAGAGTGGTTTAATTGGATATATCAGATGACCAAGGGCTTTGGAAATGTAATGTTTGTTTTTAAAAGTACTCCTGAGGAACCTTTACTGGCAGTAGTGAACACGATGTTGGAGTTGGATGGTAGGTTTTTTCAGGCATGATGTTCATTGATTCATTCACAGGTTATTTTTAGGTTTGAAGGATTCTATGAAGGATTTATTGGAGAGTTGTAGAATTAGGTGAATGGTAGCCAAGGAGATTATCTCAAGATGGAAAATATGTTTGACATGTATTCATGACTGTATTGGCAGTGGGTGAGGATAAGGTAGGCATATTTTTTAGACTCTTGGCAAGAAAAGCCATTAAGCTGGGGGTGGATAGCTGGAAGAATCACAGACAATAGTAAGGAAATGACGAGACCATTGGGAACGATTCCTGGGGGCAGGCAAGAGGTGAGAAACTCAGTGTGGCTGGTGTATTCAGCGAGTTCTGTTGCAGTATGAGTGGCATATTACACCTCCCAAGTCATTTGCTAAACATTCCCTTTCAATCAGTAGCAATAATAGTATATGTCCCAGGTGAGATGATGTTGTGCAACATGTATCTGTTGAAGGATGCACCAGCCACCCAGTGTCTAGCCCTTGCCTGTTAGTTGCTTCAGCCCTTCTTTTTATTTATTTTATTTTCTTCAACTCACAAAATCCCCCACTAGAGAAGCTCTAGGTCAACAGAACAAGAGGAGAAAGAATATTATATCGAGTTGAACCTCTTTTATGTAATTGTTCAGAATAAAGCCAGTTGAATGGTTTTAATGGAATTTTTTCCTCCATTGACCTATGCATTTGCTACTGTAATTTGACAGCAAAAATGTCCATTCACCCAGATCTGTGCAGTAGTGATTCCTTCCCTATTTTGACTGTCAGAGAAAGATTTTATAGTGTTGATTTTAGTCCCCAAACCAACTGGCAAATTCGTCAAGCTCATGGACCATTTCTAAGAGCAATTGTATTATTAGCATGATGAAGGTTCTGATGCAGATGTCCTAACCTTCTCAATACTCAGCAGTGCAGAAAAGCTAGTGTTGACATCGTATTCTGCCTGACATACTTCAGTTCAATAAAGGTGCAAGGAATGAATCACTATTGTTTGGCTGAGAAAATGTCTATTCCTTATCTTTAAGAAATATTGTAATAAAATGAACCTATTCTCCTTTTTACAATTTAAAAAGCCAGAATGGCCAACAGATTCTTTAGCACAGCATCTTTAGCCTAATGCTATTCTCATCCTATTTGCATAGGTAGCTTATGCAAAGCATCACTTTCTTCTTAGCTATTTACATCAAATTTGGATCCTGTTATCTAGTGTATAGCCATTTTTACCATGCATTATGCATTACTATCATTCTGTACATGGTCTGTGTAATAAATGCGCAAACTGGTGCAATCAGGTGGCCATGACACAGATTATAGCCCCACCCACTAGTGGCGCCTGTTGCCTGAGACCAAATGAGCCATCTGTGCTTGGCGGATCATCGAGCTCTGCATATGGTGCCAATTATGTTAGTTTCTCTTGTCTTTCTTTTTACTGTTTTTCGAAAATGGAAATTGATAAAATCACGGAGCAAGGAATCAACGTCAAGTTTTTGGTGAAGTGCGGTAAAAGTTATCAAGAAATTACTGAAATGTGACAGCTGTTTACGGTGATAATGCTCAGAAGAAAATATCCTTTTTCAAGTGAATTAAGCATTTTAAAGATGGCTGACAAGACGCCACGGATGATGCAAGGCTGGGACGACCTTCAACCACCTGCGTTGACGGCAAAATTGATTGTGTGCAGCCCCTTGTCCTTACCAATCATTGAAAAACTGTCCGAATGATAACTGATGAACTGAAATTAGGAAAGGTGCTCATTATTTTAGCGAACGTGATGGATGGATGGATCCTTCACATTCAGCATTGATTGTTCACCAGTTTCTGGCAAAAAATTCAATCACCATCCTTGATCATCCTCCTTATTCACCAGATCTCACCCCCTGCATCCTTTTCCTATTCCAAAAATGCAAAAATGTGATGAGGGGACATCGCTGGGAAGATGTGGACACACATAAAGCAAGAAATTATGAGAAAACTAAAAAGTCTAACTGCCAAGGACTTCCAAGGGTGCTTTAAACAGTGGAAAAGAAGGTGGAATAACTCATGACTAGAGAACTACTAAGTAAATTAATTCTTTAAAAATTGCAAAATGTTAGTTAACAAATTGAGTTGTTGAGACATAAGTAGAAAAAATAAGTTCAAAGAGTAGAGTAATTTTTAAATTAAAATCCAAAATTTTATGTTCAGTTATTGTTAATTTTTATGTAGACAATGGCCCTTTTTGATAAAGTTTTAATTCATTACTGGCTTGGGGATTTTGCTAACAAAACACATTGATTCAAATACCGTTGCTTACCCTCTGGAAGTAGGTAGTTTAAAAAAAACTGATTCCCAAAACACTGCAAACCTGTTGATTTTGCTGGATTTTTCCATTCACCTTTTCATCTTGATTGCCACTTTCCTTTTTCGCCAGTGTATAAGGCATGCCGATAGGGACTCTTAGCAACCAAGCCCTGGCTTGAAATTCAATAGCACCCTCCTGGGTACCCTTTTAGCAGTAAAGAAAACATTATACTCAGAAGCTCATGCCCCCATGTCGATACTCTCAACCTATTTTGAGGAAGACCTGGTTATGGGACTGGGAAAATGGTTATCTGCAAGCTGCATTAGAGTCATTAATTGTAAAATATGATCTGCAAAAGGACAATGCATTTGGAATCCAAGAAATGTATTTTAATAGGGAGAGAAGGAGAGCATTTTTGTCATTTGGTCCTTTAATGCTTTTTTCATAACTAAATAAATGGCAATTTTCAGTTAAGCAAAATGGTGTAATGCATTGGGTGTTAAATTTTCTGCATTGTATATTTATTGTGACAACAGTTTGTTAAGAAAATGTTACTTCAGTTTTCACAAGATTTCACATGGTTTCTCCTTAAAACATGATAACTTAGACAATGACTAAAATCATGGATACAGGGTGGGAGATCACATCCAATATGTCTTTTGTTTTTTAAAATACTAAAAGTATTTTAGCATTTAGGATTTCATGTTTTCCGTGCCAAAATAATTTGATAAAAACTAAACGTCATAGCTAACATTATAAACCTGCAAATCAATAATCTCTTTTGAATCAAATCTCAAATCAAATGAGCAATCTTGATTTGAATCCAAATCAACAAACTTTACATAGTTACTCCATCTAGTGAATTGTTAGTAGTTAGAAAGTTATTATGAGCACAATTTTTATTTTCTCAGTCATTTAAATGGCATCCTCAATTTTCACAACTGACCCTTAGGAGAATATGGTTCCAACTTAAAGCATATTAAAATAATGTACTAATCATGCATAATGTAAGGAAATAAATTAATCAGTGAAGAACATTTTGAGGAATAAAATTACAGATATTATTTATAGTCCAAGTAATAATTATACATAATATTAGGAAATAAATCTAGTCAGTGAAGAATGTTTTTTTTTTTTTTTTTTTTTTTTTTTTTTTTTATTTATTGCACAACACAACATACATACATATACGTATTGCACATACACGGGCAAATTACCCATTAAAATTGAGAATATATATATATAAAAAAAGAAAAAGAAATTTCTTCACAATTACAAATTGTGTCTCAGACATCGCTTAAACTGAAAAGCATTCATAGCAAAGAAATCAATTTCAGGAGGAAGTTCATTTCCTTCCCTCAGAATTCTAGCTATTGGGCTGTGGTAGATATAGTTGTGTCTATAGAATTCTCTGTGAAATAATAACTTGCTTCTGGTAGCATAAGAAGGCGTTTGCAAAGAGACTAATTCCAAAATTTCTGGACTGGACACGCTGTTATTCAACAATTTGTGTAGGAACATCATATCTGCCATGATGCGCCGGGAAGATAAAACTGAGATCCCCAGGTCCTTGTATGCATCCGGGTACGAAATATTGTATGTGTCAACGCCAAGTTTGCGCATGCATAGCCTAATAAAGCGTCTTTGAACCTTTTCAAGCCTATTAATATGACACTCATAAAATGGTGACCACACAATGCAGCCATATTCCAAAATTGGTAAAACAAGCATGATGAATAGTGATTTGATGCAAGTTACATCAAAAATATCTCTGGTGAATCGGGTGATGAACCCCAACATTTTATTAGCTCTTTTAACACTAGTATCAATATGATTGTCAAAAGTCATTGAGTGAGTAAATATTATGCCCAGATCCTTGATCTCAATAGTTCGGGCGAGAGGTGTATTCATGATGCAATACTTGAATAAAACAGGAGTATTATTTCTATAAAATGACATACAGCTACACTTTTTGATATTGAGTTCCAAGACATTGTAAGAACACCAGTTTGTTAATTGATTTATGCTATTTTGCAATACATGGCAATCAGTTAAGGATTTAATTTTTAAGTATAGTTTTAAATCATCCGCAAATAGGAGAAACTGTACATGATGGATTGCACTTGCAATGTCATTTATGAATACATTAAACAGAAATGGACCCAAATGTGATCCCTGAGGAACTCCAGAAGTGACATTAAATGTGTTTGAAAGGTGTGATTTTATTTTTACAACCTGCTTCCTCTCATGAAGGTAGCAATCAAACCATTTTAACAATCTACCAGAGATACCATAAGCAAAGAGTTTACTAATAAGATGATTAATACTAACTGTATCAAAGGCCTTGCTAAAATCCATGTATATGGCATCGACTTGCAAACCAACATTAAATGCCTTTAAAACATAATTCTGAAAGGAAATCAGATTAGTGGTGGTGGATCGACCAGCATAAAAACCATGTTGCTCATTCAGAATAACAGATTTAAAGATAGGACTAACATGGTTCAGAACAAGACGCTCAAATACTTTAGCAATGCATGATTGTATAGAAATAGGTCTATAGTTCATTACATCTTCTTTGACACCTGATTTAAAAATAGGAACTACATGACTGAATTTTAGTATACCAGGAAAGATACCCTGACACAAGGAAAAATTGAATAAAAAGGTAAGGGGTTCGACAAGGATATCACAACAATATCGTAAAACAGACGGTGGAATACCATCTGGTCCAGGGCCCTTGTTCACATCGAGTGCATTAAGCATATCAAACACCTCTTGTGACGTCAGAGTAATTGAGGGTAAGATTGAGGAAGGGCAGTCAAAAGAGTATGTAGGTGTAGTGTGAGACAAGGGTTTATAAACTCCAGCAAAATAGTTGGCAAATAAATTAACAATTTCCTTGGTGCTGTTTCCCTCAGTTGTCAAAAAATGCATATTAGCTGGAAGGTTGTTAGACTTTCTTACAGAGTTTACATAGTTCCAAAAAAACTTAATATTGTGTGGAATAGATTCTTGCACCTTCATTATATAATTATAATGGCACTTTTTGATCTCTCTCTTGCAAACGCTTCTGACATTGCTAAATTCCAGGTAAGCACTGCGAGATTTAGATATCTTATATTGTTTATGTAATTTCCTTTTGGTATCCACCATTCTAATGATCTCTATGGTAAACCAAGCTGGATAATTACGATGATTCAACTTCTTCATTGGAGTCCATCGTGAAATGAGTTCGTTTAATTGTTCAATAAACCGGCGAAAACTCTCATCCACATCACAACCCATCCACAATAAATCCCAGCTTACCTCACATAAATCATTGTGTAAACTCACAATATCACAGTTCCTAAGGTCTAACATTTCAGGCGAAGGTGCCAGACATTCATAATCACTAGAAACATTCAAAGTATAACATAAAGCTGGATGATAACACTCGATTGGGAATAAAACATCTACAGGCTCGCAAACTTCGTGTTCATCAGTCGATGAGAAAACGAGATCGAGAAGGTCATTATTGGAGTTGAATATTTTGTTTATCTGCTTCAGCTGTAGGAACATACAAAGGTCACTTAAAACCTGAGCAGCAGGTTGCACCACACTATTAGCGGAGAAAGAATTATCCTCCCAATTCGCGCCCGGCAGGTTAAAATCACCAAATATGACCATTAAAGATGAATTAGAATGTACACTCGCGATCTCTTCCACTGACTCACTGAAGGCTAAGTACAGATCACAAGATGATTTTGGGGGAAAGTATGCTGCACCAACCAAAACAAACGATTTACCAATGCTGATTTTCACAAAAACATGTTCCACATTATTAACATAAGACGAAACTCGAGATGACGGAAATATTTTCCTCACTGCTATTAACACTCCCCCGCCACATTTCTTATTGCTGGTGTTCGCATCACGATCCATCCTAAAAATGGAGTAAGTTGGCAACCCAAGTTCTTCGTCAGAAATATCACAACACAAATTTGTTTCAGTGAATACAAGAACATCGTGATCAAGATTATACACTCCTAGTTGTAATTCTTTAAACTTAGAACGGATTCCTCTCACATTTTGGTAATAGCACGATAATTGCCCCTTATTTAGTTTTTTCGCTGTGCCTTACTAACAATTTTTGGAACATCATTAAAATATTTAATCACTAGATCTTTTTCACCTTTCTCAATTCTTGCAACCATTTCACCTTTTAATTTCTTGTAGTACTGCCGTTCCATGTAGGTCCGATCCTTTGCGATGGATAAGTCGTTGGTAGATTGTGACGAATTTTTTGCTTTAATGAAGTCGAAAAAGAAATCGGACGCGTCAGGCTTATGGGTAAAAATTACCTTCAAGGGTCTCTTGCCTTTGATCAACTTGGGTTTTCCCAGTCTAATAACACGAGACACTTTGTAAGACTTGTTGGACACTTCCTTGATAATCTCCTTGACCTTATCCAAGTCAATATTGCTGTTTACATCCGTGTCAGATGACTCCTCAACACCGAACAGTATAACGTTTCTGGCCCTAATTTTCCTATCATTGATTTCTGAAACGATTGACTCCATTGCAACCGGCTCGCCGAGGCTTGCTGATGATTGCGAATGACTCTGTTTCAGATCTTCAATTTCCTTCTTTAGTTCCATCACCAAATTTTTAAGTTCACCCACCATCGCGATACTTATCTCAGCCACGTTGGCAGCTGACTTTGGGTTGCACTGAGAACAAAACCAATCGGCGTCAGAGTCCGCAATGAGTACCTTAAAGGTGTTGTCTCTCAGATTTGAGCACTTTTTGTGTACTTTAGTACGGCACTTACTGCAAATAATATGCTGTGCATTCAATTCAACTCGCTTCCGACACGTAGCACAATTTTCACTGTCAGCCATCTTGGAAAAAAAAAAGAAAAAAAGGTGAAGGTAAAGGTTTTGACAAATAAAATTACAGATGTTATTTATAGTCCAGTCAGCATGGCAGAAGAGAGCAAGCAGACTAAAAGATGTTGTCACAAGTAAATTTCTTTGATTGAATTAACTCTGAATAACATGTGGCATCATAATGTCTTCATTAACTGTTTTAAAAAGTGCCATTTAAAAATGTATAAATTAATTAAAATTTAATTTTTCCTTTGTTTTCAATAACTCAGGGGGATGCGAAGCTGGAAGAAAATGTTTTGCCATAAAGTTTTTTTTGAAGTTGAATTGTCTTGAAAATGAATTTTGGCCAGTTTTTCTATTTATCATTCCGTTTTTTAATTTGCATCTCATGCCTAAAAATTATTAGGGTCATTTTCCTTATGTGTAACTCACATTTTGTGCATATTTTAAAAATTAATGTGAGCCTGAAAAGTAAGCTATTTTTGGAATATTTTACCGTTTGCCAATTAATTATGACAGAAAAGCCAACCAATTTACAGTTAGGGGAGAATTTGATTGCAAACAACATTTGACCAAAAAACTTTCTCCTGGCTTTCCGTTCAGTTGAGTTATCCAAAAATTTGAAAACTAAATTTTAATTGGTTTATAACTTAAGGGTAGTGCTTCTTGTGATATGCATGTTTGTTGACTCTACTCTCTATTCCAAGCCTGTTTAAATGAAAAAATAGTCTTGAAACAAATCTTCCAATCATAATCCCTCAGTACTGGACCATTAAATCTGCAATGTAAATTAAAAAGGTATACATTTGTTAATTTCATATATGAAAGTTTTTGGATATCTTTTGAAAGCTTTTTTTTAGCATTAGGTACCTATCCTTTTTAAGTCCTATAAATAGAATAAATGGATCATATGAGCTAATATTTAGGGATTATGTCAGGAAATATTAACTCTTATCTGTCATTATTTGTACCCACTTTAACTCTCTCCAATGAATGGCTTTTGGCTGGGATAGCTAATAAATCAAGCGCTAATTTTGCCAAGAGTGAAAATATGTTGTTGTTTTCCTTCCAGTTAATTAATGACTCACCATCATGGCCAAGTTATGACTGTTTAGAACACTCCTAGATTTCATTTTGATTTTTTCTGCTAGTGATGGGACTCACGTGCTAGTGGGATTCCTTTTCTGTTTTATTTCCTGGTTTCAAAATTTTTCAGTTCAAAACCAGACAATTTTATATATATTGTTTTTCTCTTGAAACTGTCATTCACCAAGCCACTGTTTCAAGTGCAAGAGGAAATAATGATAGTTTGGGGCTGTCGACAGTGGCCCAAAAAAGCTCATCCAATAACATTCTTTGTTCTTTACATTGGTCGGTAAGAATTTTCCCTCCCAACAGTGCACACAATTTGCGATATCCAAGCTTTTCCGAAACAATCATGTAAACGGTGGTGCATCTAACAAGAGGAAATAATGAGCCAGAACTCATTACTTTATGCTCATAAACTAGGCACAACTCTCAATAAATTTGGCAGCTGATGATCCTTAAGCGTGCAATTTGCAACTGGCAGCAGCAACAAATTTCACAGACATTGCTCTCTGTATTCGCTGACAGGCAAATGGCTACTGAATCAAAACAATATTTCAGCTGCTTAAGAAGTAATTAATAGATGGTGCTGCATGCATATAACTCTGTTCTGACCCGCCAATATTTAAACATAAGAAAATGGCCCTTGCTTTTCAATATGGCTCATAATATCCCTACACCCCATATTACACATTTTGAGTAACTCATTCTTTAGCTCTGCATACTTTCTTTACTTTATATTCTGCATAACTTTCCTTTAATTGTATCCTGAATGCCTATTATTTTTCTCTTTGTCCTTGCTTTCTCAACATTCTACCATGTATTACAATCTTCAGCATCCAATTACTTTTCAGTCTCCTGCATTCACTTAAACCCTCTCCTTTGAATTTCTCCCAGCCCATCTCTCTTCCAATAACCTGGTGTAAACCTTAAGTTATTTTCCTTTCCATCCATTTTAACATCTCTACACATCTCATAAGCCTCCAATTAACTCTTATCCTATTGCCTCAAAGGTCAAGTTTCTGATCCATGTAACATTACACTCTGTTCTCTGTAATTTTACTGAAAGTAACTTTCATCAACTCCTTCCTCTTTGTAGAAGCTCCATCACCTAACACAATTCTCTTTTTAATATCCTTACTTTATCCATTTTCTCCTCAAATACTTACTACAGACTACAGGTGAACTGTTCTAGTTTATGTCCCCAATCTTCTATATTTATCTCAGTTTCCCTATATGTTGAGAATCTCATCATCATCATTTTTTTTATCAGGTTTATTCTGTAATACACTGAGTAATGATTATAACCCTTTATTTAAATGGCTAACTACTGCTTGATCATCTACAAATATAACTGATTTGATAAGTTCAATACCTACTTTCACCCCTGATTCCACCCTTTCCCATCCCCCATACAAATTCCTCCATGTGTAAATTGAAAAGAACAGGCAATAATAGACCTTGTCTTACTCCCCTCCCTAGCTCTGCTCATCTCATCTTTTATCCATACTTGTGCAGTCTGTTTGCAGACATCTTTGAGCTCATGGGCTAACAGATTAGGTTACTTAAAATCCTTGCTTATTAGAAGTACAAGTGCAGTGAAAATTGAATATTCTCTAAGTCTTAGCATGTTATTTGAAATATTCTGCTGAATCTAGTATTCATTTCAGTTGCAATTAGAATTTTCCAAAGAATGATGATTGAGAGCTAGGAATGGTGTCAGAATCCTTCCACAATTTGGCAAATACAAATGAGATTATGAAGCATGGTATATACAGCATAGCTTGTCAGATTTTATTGGAACAGATGGTATATTGAATTTTGCATGAAACTTATGGCAAAGAAATGGATATTTGGAATGAGAAATAATAAATAGGGTGCCCAGGAAAACCTTTTAAGTGACTGTCAACTCTCAAATAATTCATACTCTACAGTGGAACTTCAAAATTTAACCAGTTTTGAATTTATAATATATATATATACATATATATATATTATATACGGGTCGCGGTGGTCTAGCGGTAGAGCGTTGGACTACTGACCGGAGGGTCCCGGGTTCGATTCCCGGGCATGGCACTTTGGGCACCTGCAGCTCCACCCAAGCTAGTTGATTTTTCAGGTACCAGATCTTCCTGGGAAACCATAACTGGCACAGGGAAAGGAACTGGCCCCCCTACCCTGATGTGTGAATATTCACACGCCGTCAGACTTGGTACATGGGTGAGCTCTACCATCACCTACTAAACCGACCTTCGGGTTGATTACTGTGTTTATTGTTTATGATTTTATATTATATACATGTATATATATATATATATATATATATATATATATATATATATATATATATATATATATATATATATATATATATATATATATATATATATATATATATATATATATATATATGTATATGTGTATATATATATATATATATATATATATAAACCATAAACACAGTAATCAACCCGAAGGTCGGTTTAGTAGGTGATGGTAGAGCTCACCCATGTACCAAGCCCTATACGGCGTGTGAATATTCACACATCAGGGTAGGGGGGCCAGTTCCTTTCCCTGTGCCGGTTATGGTTTCCCAGGAAGATCTGGTACCCGAAAAATCAACTAGCTTGGGTGGAGCTGCAGGTGCCCAAAGTGCCTTGCCCGGGAATCGAACCCGGGACTCTCCGGTCAGCAGTCCAACGTTCTACCCGCTAGACCACCGCGACCCGCACATATATATATATATATATGTGCGGGTCGCGGTGGTCTAGCGGCTATATATATATATATATATATATATTATAATATATTTGCCTTTATGCCATGTAAATCTCAAAGTTTGTGAAAAGTAAAATAAAATGATTGAAAGTTATAAAACTTTGTAATGTCTATTTAGCTGCTATTGGTTTTACAATTTAGTTTCGTTTGGTGAAATATGTATTTGAAAAGTATGGAGAATTCATGAGAACTAATAAAATAATTGTAAGTGTGATGGTTATATATACCTCAAATTGCAATTAATTGGACCCAACCAATATTGATTTTTCCACATTTTAACTTATGAAAAAATATTGGCAAATGATTACATTGACATGCCTTCTTTTCATAAGTGATAATAAAATTTCAACATTTTGTACTTATATACCTACAATTCATAAATGCATAATATACTATATAATACTTAAATCTTAAGAGGTGAATGCAAGTATAATTAGAGCTATGCCAAATGCTAATGGCTGTAGATGATATTTCATTTCAATCGGTTAAATTTGTAAACATCTAATGAAATCATTCAATCAATTTGAAAATTAAATCTCAAAGCTTTACAGATCCATTTTTAATATGTAAAAATAATTCACACTAATGATTTGTACTTTCCTATGCTAAGCATTACTTATAATTATTTTTATATGTAATAATTGTATAATTTGTTGAAAAATGTCACCATTAAGTTTAAGTGTTTGGGTTTTGCACCAATACTTGAATGTTGAATACCAGTTGCAATAATTTTGGAAAAGAAAGTGAATAGTTTCATGTATGCAGATTTTTTTTTGTAAAAAAAATTACAAATGATTGTGTGTGCTGTTGATGCTAGAAGTATGTTAATATAAACTGAGTTAATTCCTTGTAATTTCATGACATGTATAATTGATGTAAACATTTATAGAGGGTGCAGCATAACTTCCTTTATTTATAAAGCAAAACCCCTTTAAAAAAGGAAGTTATGTTGCCCCATCCTGTGTATAGGAAAACTTTTCATCCGTACAATTATATTAATTTAAAATATTAATATCTTCACTTTTCCCAGAAATGCACAAGTTATTCAGGTTAATTCAAGAATAAGCAGTAAATAAGCAGCTTTCTGTATTGAAATGTTTTATTGGTAGTAAAAAATCATCTACATAGTTTTTCGGCTGTTAACTTGATACAAAGCTAATTTCAGTATAGCATTCGTGGGTAAATAGAATATAAACAGTTGTAAGATTGTGACAATTCAAGAATCTCAGGTTTCTTCCTATTCCTCTGGGGTATTATAAGAAGTGCCTTAAACTCGCTGTCATGGAATCTTCATTGGTTCCTTGGTAAATAGCCTGGTGAGTCTTACATATTCACTGAAACTCTCAGAAAGCAAATATCAGTAACTGTAGTTGTGGCACCAGCTTGTGCTCGCACAAATGTGATTATTTTACAGTGCCAAAGTTATCCTTCTATACCAGAATTCCAACCAGAATTCCTGGAGACATTCACAGTAAAGTTACGGAATCTAAAACAAAAATTCATTGTGTAAGAGGATGACTGAGTTGTTTGACTTGTTGAATCATTTGGGGGATCTGAGTTCAAATTCCATTGTAGGTAAATTACTTTTTTATTGTGAATTTCAGTTTTCTTACTTATACTTTACTACTCTTTTAAGCATTAATTTAAAATTTTTGAGTCCCAATGTCTTGGCAACCAGGTCCATGAGATTTTCAGAATCAAAAATATTCGTGGTCACCAAATTCAAGGGAAGTTTTTCAATTTAATTTTTAGAAACCCTTTAATATAAAAATGTAGTCTTTTAGAATACTTTTTTGTATTTTGCCAACATTTTTGGTTTTTTACAGAGTTTCTTGAAAGGTGATACCCAAATAATGGCTGATGAAGCCTTCCAGAATGCTGTTCAAAGTTACTATGAAGTGTTCCTTCGTTCTGATCGTGTCCTTAAAATGGTGATGTCAGGAGCCTGTTCCCAGTATGACTTCAGAGAGGTCTTCCGCAACAATATTGAGAAAAGAGTCAGGTAATAGTTCATTCATGATTCATTCCATAAACATGTCCACACGCAAAAGAGTATTACAAATTGTGACCTTAATAATGTAAATAAAATGTTCAAATGTTGGTTAAATTTTTGAAGAAGTAAATATGATTGCCATTATTTAATATATGTAATAAAACATAAATTATTCACTTAGTTAAACAGTATGAGCAAAAATGAAAAAGATGCATAGTTACAGCTTTAATTTAGTTCTCCTGTGGCATGCTTTACCGTGTGCCTTAATCATTGCATGTGTTTAATATTAAGGTAAATTATTAATCCTTAGCAAGTTTATGCTCAGCAGAAGAATGCCTGATCATTGTCTGGTGCAATGCCATTTTCTTCATAGTGATGATGTTATGCTTTGTATAGGAAAAACACAGAACAAGGCATTGCTGCTACTCACTTTTTCAAAGAGACACATAAAAAACTGACTGCAACTGCAATATACACAACATACATATGTACTAAGTTCTGAATACTATAGTGAATAGATCTATATTTTGCTGAATACAGACTTATATATTTCAGCAAATGACTTTTAAACACCTAAAATAATTTGAGAATGATTACAAAACAATGTGCCAAGTAATAGGAATTTGGCATGTAATCTCCTCTGCACATATATTTTAACCCAAATTGCAAAAAGGGCAAATTGTCTGGAAATATTTTTGAACACGTGTTGCATGGAAAACCTGATGTAGTATGGCAGTCTAATTCCACAAAACTCTTAATAGAATTAGTACATGTCCATGTTTATTGCATGAAAACTCTAGGTGAACATAATTCTTAGTTGTGAATGAAGTCATAGCCCAACCCAGATATTCATTATGAAAGTGATTAGAAATTCTCCAGAGATTTCATTTTAAGTTTGTAAAAAAAACAATATTTTTAAATGTTGTATGTGTATCAGAACTGCTGTAACACTAAAGTGAAGGTGACTAATGCATTGCCAGATTTCTTGAAAACAGAAACATAAGGACCTAATACAGTTTCAGAATGAGTTTAACTTAATGGCAATTTCCAAAAATATATATTTAAAGTATATACTGGGGAAAATTGATTATTGAAAATCTCCTAAAGTGGTATTTTCTCAGTTTCTTGAAATATATTTTAGAAAACTTTCATTGATAACCTTTAATAAATTGATTTTATTTTTCCGCAAACTGTCCAATGACAGCATTTTCTCAACAGGATTCTGAATATCTATAATAGGTTTCAGTCCCCACAGTTATACTTATATTAAAATGATATAATATGATAACAATAACAAACAATAATAGTAATAACATAACTTGCTTTTACTCTACTTTGACAGGGACATTTAATATTTTGTTGCTGCTATTCACCCAAATTAATACTTAATTGATGTAATGTAATAAAAGAAAACACAAATTTTGGAAAAAAATTTATTTATTTTTCAACATAATCTCCTTTCAGTTCTATACACCCTTCCCAGCGATGTTCAATAAGTTCGATACCCTTTTTATTATAAGAACTGACTTATTCCTCAAAATAGCCATTAACTGTGATATCACTTCTTCACGATTGGAAAATCTTTGACCACCGAGTCATTTTTTCAAGTTTGTGAACAGAAAATAATCTGAGGGGGCTAAATCTGGGGAATAGAGTGCATGAGGTAGCAATTCAAACTTTAATTCATGAATTTTGACCATTGCAGTAATGTATATTTGAGCTGGTGCATTGTCTTGATGAAACAACACTTTCCTCTTAGCCAAATGCAGCCACTTTTGCTTGATTTCTTCGCTCAAATGTTGCAATAAGTTCGCGTAATACTTCCCATTGATAGTTATTCCTTTTTCAAGATGGTCAATGAAAATTATTCCACTCGCATCCCAAAAAACTAATGCCATGGCCTTGCCTGCAGATGAAACGGTTCTTCTCCTTCTATGGAGCCTGTTCTCCCTGTTGAATCCATTGTTTTGACTGTTCTTTTGTCTCGGGTGTGAAGTAATGGACCCATGTTTCATCCATGGTTATGAAATGGCGCAAAAATTCTGCTTTGTTGCTGTGAAACTTTGCTTGACACTCAATAGAAACATGGCACTGGTTTTGCTGGAGCGTGAGCAAACGTGGCACCGATCTTGCACACAGCTTCATCATGTCCAAATTTTCAGTTAATATGCAATGTACTGCACATTTTGAAATGCCTACTATGTCTGCTAGCTCATGCATTTTCAGTCGACGATCATCCAGTATCACTTTGTGGATTTCTTCACTATTTCTTGAGTCGTCACCTCATTTGGTTGACCAATGCGATGCTCGTCTTGACAGCTCATATGGCCTCATTTAAACTCTGCTACCCAATATTTTACTGTTGTAAACAAAGGAGTAGAGTCGCCCAGAGTAGAATCTAGTTCAGTTTTAATGTTGGTTAGGCTGAGGCCTTTCAAATAAAAGTATTGTATCCAATAACGATGGCCAGTTTTCTCCATTTTCATAAATTCACTGAAAACTTTCACTATTGATGGCATGCCAAACAAAAACTAAACAACGTATCTCCTTCAAACTAGAAGCATATGCTTTATAGATCGCATACTTTTTAATGTAGTGATATTGTTCAAACAACTATCGCCATCTCTAGATCAGGCTGGGTACTTAAGGGACATTCTATATGCTAATGCCTACAGTTTAAGAAGAGGATAAATATGCCTAATTCGTAGTCATTATACTACTTCGTTTCCTAGTTAGTTAAATTTCCCTGGAATGTCATATTTTTATAGAGACATCACATAGCTTCCTGAGCACATCACTCTAAACCAACCATTTTCATCCAAAAATATGCATGAGTGTTATTATAAATTATTATTATATACCTATCCTGAGGTTACCTAATATCCAATTAAGCAATTATTTTCCAAGCTTATAAAGAGGAGGCTTTTTTGCAACTCAGCAGCTGTGTTAACATGTTCAGTAATACCTACTTTACTGTAATGATATAAAGCCATGGAATGAAAGCAACCAACAAAAAATTAATTCTCAGACAAAACTATTCAATCAAGACAGAATAATGCTGTTGGTACAAAAAGTAAAATAGCCTCTGAAATATAAACACTGACACTTACCAATCATTACATGCACAAACTTGAAACATTCATGAAATTTCTCTTTTCAGTATACAGTTACAATATTAAATTATGATGATATTTACTTAATACCGGAAGTACTGTATGTAATAGTTCCACAAATAATGACTGACTTCTAAAACTAGAAATTATAATTTTGCAGCATAAACAATTTTCAATATTAAGTTGGATGATGATAAAACTCGCCTAGATGTCATAGAGAAGGCATATAAACAACTACAAAGAGATTTCCATGCATTTCTGGATCTTCAAACGGTGTAATCAATCGTAATACTTCAGCAGAAGAGCAGCTAAAATAGTATTTAGTTCAAGTGAATTTGGAAAAATCAGTAACCATTGACATGTTAATTCATCAGTGTAATTCATTAACATTATCGCTGTCATTGTCAACTACTTAGATTCAAAGTTTATAATTTTATTTCGAGTTTTAACTCAAGTATTTTATTCAATATTTATAATAAAGATTCTGCAGGTAACTAACCAACTGACCCAGTAAAGATTCAAGAGAGATGGAAAGAATAAATAGAGGATCTATATGGTAAAGATATTAAACCAGCAATGTCAGCTTAGGAAAGCATTTGACAAAGAAGATGAAGTAATAATATGTGAAGTTGTGGCACTTAATGTGACAGTTGTTATCACTACAAGACCTAGAAGAAATACATTTCTGAACCTCAGTGATTCTAATATGTCAATCTAACATCTAACAATCTAAGTCCTTTGAACTTTTTGATCACAAAAGCATCTCCCTTTTGGTGTAGATGGATTACATTCCAGTAGAAAATAAAGTGTTATATTTACATAGGTCATATGGGTAATTAATTTGTATACCTCATTACTCACTCTCCTGTCTATCCTTGTTTGGTCTCACATTTCTAGGCAGTCATCTAAGGATATACCCTATCCACTTGTTGACAGAATTGTTCAATTTATTTTACTTTATTTTGTAATTTCTTTGCTTGTAACATTTTAAATCTGCCACATATATTGGTGTTAGTTTTTCACCACTGATGAATTTCTCTTTACATATTCAAATAAACTGTAGGAAATGAGGGGACATAACCAGTAGATGCCTGGGTAGCTTAATTGACTAAAGAGCTTGACTAGAAATTGAGGGATCTGGGTTGAAAACCCAGTCCAGACAAATAGCTTGTTTCATACCTCAATTTCTCCTTGTGTCTATCCAATTTACTCGGTTTTATTTTGTACTGTGCAGCTTAGAGTTAGTTGAAATGAGAAATATTGCCATTAACATAAATTTACTTCAAGCATGTTTGAGGAAAGTTACAAAAATTTAACGAGCTGTACAAATTGCAAATGGGTATTATTCTAATGTGTATGGGACATTCCCCATGCCCAAGATTGACTGTATTGGCATCAAAATGTGGGTACCATTGAAGAACCCTCTAAACCCTTTGCACTCGGGTGCCTTTTTCCTCGATTGCCTCGGTCTACTCGGGATTAAATTTTTTAAATACCCCAAATTTACTGAGCATGGCACTAGAATGAAAAACTGGAGTTTCTTTTCATACAAATTAATTTAATTGGATCTTTTTACATAATTATTGATAAATTTATTGATAAACCATAATTTAAACTCTACAATTTTTCATGGTATGATATTTTTGGAAGCATTCACCAACATGAAGACCTGGTTTGCATTCACATATCTCACAGATATATGTCGTCTCTCTTCTTCCACCTTTGATTTTTCTGTTAGAGAAAACTGCACAATCTTTATGGCTTTTGTTAGGGTGAGGTGGGATTATATGGAGTTTCCCATCTAAATGTTGCTCTATATTTGTGGATGGTTATCTAATCCTGGAAGTTTGTGACACATCTCGGAATTCTCCAACGAGATCGTGTACTAGTTTCGTAATAAATTTCACATGCGAGATCGGTTTTTCATTTTTTCTTTGTTGGCATTCTTTGTACAATATACATAAATTTACACCCTCCTACTCAAGATTCCTGATTATGCAATAGATAGAAAAAGAATGTTTGATGAGACAGCTGACACTAGGAAGAAAAGGAAATGAAAGTATCCAAACTAGAAAGCAATGAACTACGGAACACCTGACTGAGGTAACTTTACCTTCAGGCGATCTTTTTTACAGAAACAGGTCATCTCTCAAAGGCATTGCTTTACATTTAGTTGACTTCCAAGTGATGAAGGGCAAACAATGCAAATGAAAAGAACTTACAACACAGCAAAGAGATAACAACAAACATCTGCGTAGGTGGTGGCATCCTTTGGAAACAGCATTAAAATCGACGACGACATCATGGGTCGATACTATTCATTTATAAAACAAGCCATGCTATTAATTAAGCCTTACTTTACTTGGCATTTCATGCAGATGGTTACCAGTAGAGTTAATGGAAATATGGACAAAAATCCCAATTCCCCTCATGGTGAAACTCCGTGTCAAGTGTGGCTCGACATATGAGCTGCTGCCGCTGCTAACATCCGAGTGCAAAAGGTTAAGACCAAAGTCAGAGAAAAAACTGTATGTTGCTTGGCCGAATCATAGTATGGGGAAATGAAGCAGATTCTTCATTCACCCTTTATGTGCCTAATAAAGTTTGTAGTAAGGAACATTGATCTCATTGAATTGAAAAAATCAAAAGAAATGAAAAGAATGCATGCCACATCTTCAAATTGTGTAAGGATATTAAAATAAAAATTGTACAAATCTTCGAGAGACAATTAAAGAATCTCTTGCCTTTTTATTCCTGTGTTAATTAACAGTTGATTATTTCCAACTACATGCTAACCATTAATTTGCTTTAAATGAGATATTTACTTTCTTAACATTAGAAACTAGGCATTTTTAAAACTAAAAGGTTAGTTTTCCTGAATATGTGCCAGCAAATGTATTTTTCAGGGTTTCTTTTATGAATAATTCCAAATACAATAAAGTATACTCTCTCCTATTATATGACTTCGTTAAATACCATAAATTAAATGGAACAAGTGTAAAATGTAGTTATTCAAAATGAAAATAATTCTTTTCATAGTGTGCCCAAACAATAGCTCCATAATAAAGTTGAGTCCTAATTAAAGCAATATATAACATTATCATTGCTTTATGATTCTGAAAACCAGATGTTCTTCTTATTATGAAGCCCAATGTTCAATAAACAGATGGCACTAAATTTTCAATGTGAGGCACAAAGGTACATTTTTCATCAAAAGTTACTCCCAAGTCCTTACATTTACTTCCTTTTTTAACAGAGAGCTGCCAATCATTATTTTTACTCACTAATATTCTTATCTTTTTTTTTCTTTTGTTCATCCATTTTGCTTCATATATCAGCTTCTCAATTTGTCTTGTTTCATGCTTTCTTTTCTCTTCCCATTTGTACTTATTCCCCAAAGAAGAGCAGGAATCCTCTGATTTTCCCTCCCACAAATCTCACTTCTGAAACCCACGGCTGCCTCTTCCTTAAAAACCATTCCCTACTATATCATTGCATATTTTTAGATTTAGAAGCACTCACATTAGGATTTGCAGTTATGTCTGTCCTGATAAGCATACAGGAATAAAAAATATATGTATAATTTGCTAAATTTGTGATTCCATGCCACCACTGATTACATCTGCACAATAATATCACAAGAAGTTGATAGTTGTGGCAGGAATGAACAATATGGAAATGCCCCCACTTAATGACAGGGTTCTGTGCTTCAAAAATGTTGAGTATTAATGATATGACCTTTAATATCCATACCAGACTTACTGATGAACTTAATGCTTAATCAAATATTATTTAGGTGCATTTCATACAAAATCATAATGCATTGCTTGCTCTTTGTCATTACACTTTTTGAGGAATTATTTTTCTTTTAATTTGTCATAATGCTGGAATGAGTTATGCCATTAAATTAATGTTGGAGATGATTACAGTGAATGGATATTAGGTGAATTACCTTTCTTCATAGAGTATGCCTGTCCATGAGGGTAGTAAAGAAGTGTATAGGGATGAAAATAAAAGCTAGGAAACAGATTGGAGAGACAAACACATTGGAGCAATTTTATCAGCTAGATAATTTGTTGCAGTTATATTTAGCGATTTATTCCTAAAAAGAGGCTATGAATGGTATCTACCTTCAACTGATTAAGACAAGATGTAGTGGAAGTTTGTCATTATGAGAAAAAGAAGATGGTTCTGTGAACCAAAACGTGTAGTACGTTGCCAATAAACTTGTGGAAGAGTATAAATTTGTTTTTCTTATAATGATATTCACCATTTGTTTACAATCATTTCGATTAACATTTTCTGTGAATTTTTGTATTGTCTAACATTTTATAGTGCCCTAGTATACTACTGAAATTCATCTATTTTCTCTGAGGGACGATCTAAGTTTTTTAGGGCATTCATTGATCCTTTCTCATATATAAGGTTGGAGCACTTTGGTGCTATGTGCTAAGGATTTAATAGTAGTGGGCAGGATAACAAGTTTAGATGTGTTTTGAAGTTAGTTTTTATTCTTTTTCAATCACATGACATTTTTCTTGAGTGCAGTAGTACTTTTCTTGGTTATGCTTCCTCTTGGTTATTTCCTCTTTTTATAATACAGTTGGAATTCATAATCCTAATTAGACCTTGAAAATGTTATGGTACACTGAAACCTAGGTTAATTAATAAACATTTTCATGTGCATTTTGCCATTCAAACATCAAAATATGTCTGCCAAAGACATCATGGGTTTTATTTTATGGCAAGATATGCCAGCGCAATGCTTTTTATTTTTCTCTATATCTATTCTTTATCCATACCCAAGCCATTGCTTTTTCACCTTTTATCACAAACGTGCAGTGCCATGTAGTATATACTTGTAATAATAGCAAATTATACTGCAGCAGTTGTTGAGCATATTTTTCAGACTAAAACTTTGTGTAGGTTCAGGCAGTGATGACAATTTCTAAAGGCTGGTCAGGAAAGATTCCAAAGGTGTGTTGCAAAATTCAACATCTGTTCCATTTTAACAGGCCTCATGCTTTAGTATAAGATTTCTTTATCTGGGGAATGATGGATTTTGAACATCCAATAAAAGTCTTTCAGAAATCTTACATTTGTTGAGTTTAGGTCTGAATTCAAAATTAAATGTTATGCCATATATTATTGCCATGTCTCTGACAAAATAGTTAAATGAATCATTTTCATCATCAGCTTTACAAATATTAATAGCAATGAAATTCCCAAATTAATTTGCAAGTCAGAGTATAAGATAGTGTAGTTGACTGATTATTTGGAATAATATTTTGTAAGCAGTAAATCTTTCACTGAAATGCCTTTTATAACCATATGTAAAACAAATATTTTAAATATTTTCAAACAAAGCATTTACCACATAGTATTTCAATAAATGTTAAATTTTTTAATTGAATAATCAATGTTGATATAAAATAGGTAGTAGTTCAAATTACTGCAGGTTGTCCTTTAAGGTATAAGGGAATTCCAGTGGTGCTTCTTTTGTTTACTGAGTAATGTGTATTTTATAGTGTTCATGGATCCTCTTCCCTTGATATTTGTGTAGATGAATTATGATCTCCAAAAAGCTCTATTTAATTAGGCATCGGCTTATATTTGGTCGATTTTTCATAGGTAACATCTTGGGTTGACTGATAAAAACACCATGGTTTATTCATAATGTATGAAATTCACTGGGGACTGTGAGTGGTGGCAATAATACGTATAAGCATTACCAACATATACAGTATTTATATATATCTTGATTTTATGAAAAATGTATAAAAAAAAGTGTCAACTGCTTCAATCTACATGCATTCTTTACTCATGAACATATTTGAAATTTTAATGATTTTTACACTCTGAAATTGTTACATTGAAATGCATATTAGCGCATGACTCCATTAAAAGTTACTTTTACGGTATCTCCCAAAGTTTCTTGGAATATTTTAAATTGTCTAACTTTGATGACATTCCCCTTAGGCATGTTGGAAGGGCTTAAATATTGCCGTGACCCTTATACCAGTGCTGGTAGAGGCAATGGTAATTGCTCCTGGTATCCCACCTATTCTGGATAGATCTAAGGGTTGGAGCCAGTCATAAGTTAGTCCACACAGCATCTAGTCCTGAGTAAGGAGGCTGCAAAGGCATCTGACCTTAGTGGGTGGCCATGATAGTGATGATGTCACATTAAGAGCCCTATTGAATAAGAGAAAAGGAAAAATCAATTGCTTGTCCCATAAAACTGTGATGAGCAGAAATTAAATCACAAAAATACTTATTCATGACAGTGGTAAATTAATCTTGATTTTATGTAATTTTATGTTAAATGAAACTGTTTTTTATGACCCCATGCATTTATATACAACAAATAAAATACTATAATCTGGTATTCAATGCATTAAGAGTACTCCTTCCTTCTCCACCGGGCCAAGTTTATATATCTGCAATAATTAAAATAAGCAAAAGACAGTATTTAGTATCTACCTTACCATTGCATGTGCTACTTTGGACTTTGTGAAATGTAATATAGTTAATTTTAATGGTAGCTCACTAAGTTATTTAGAATTTCGACAGCAACAAGAGAATCTCGGATTAAACTTAATTTATGCCTTGGGACACTGTCAGTTTAATCCAAGGCATGGTTTTTTCTGGCTGCCAGAACTTCTTTGGAGGCCTCCAACATTTCAGGGAAATTAACTTCCTCACTATCCTAAATATATGTACATGTGAATTTCTTTCCATAGGATATAATACAAGTTGAGCTCCACCCTCACCTGTCAAACCAACTGTCATATTGTAGCATTGCTGTTGGTAACTTGGTTTCTGAATGGTTCAGTTTATCATGTCATTGAAAAACAATGCATGTTCAAAGGCTGTCAATAAAGTAACTTACCTTTCGGCCTAGTGTGATGGTGGATAAGGCTAGAGCAGTCATCTTGGTGTCTAAATGTTCATACTTTCAATATGCATCCTGCTGTGGCAGTGTGCAGACTGTGGTTTTTCTACTTTGCTAACTGCAAACTGTTTAGATGTGCACTGCAATAGAAAATCCATGAGTTGTGAAGTGCGATCTGTGATTAGGTTTTTACTGGCAATAAACCACAAGCCAATTGTAATTCATTGGCAACTTTTTGAAGTGTACAGAGATGGAATAATGAGTCTAGGTGGAATGAGGCAGTGATGAATTCAGTTTAAAAATGGCTGCAGAAATGTGCACAACAAGAACTGCGGTGGTTGGCCAAGCTTCATGACAGATCAGATGGACTGATGGAAGGCCAGTTATTGGACATACGTCCGTTTATTCTTAAACTAACAGCACCACTGATGTACAACATTGTCACTCATCACTTAGTCGGTGCACGGTACAAATTTCCCGATGAATGTCAGCAGCTTTGAAGCTTATTGCCTGTAAAAAACTTGTCACTAAATAGATATTACATATGTTTGCCAGGATTTCCAATTGTATTGTTCATTTTGACTGGCTACTGTAAACAAAGCAGCGCAGCCTTCCAAACACTGCAGCTCAAGGTGTACTGCCCTAGTGTGTGTGTCAATACAGTAATCTTTCAGCTCCCACCACTATTTTGCTCACTACAAGCAAACGTAAGTTACTTTCTGGGCAGCCTTCTTATATAATTTCGATTCTTTTATCAAAAACTGTTTTAATGGAAATTTTTATATAGTATTCACATGTGTAATCTAGAAACTCCCAGTATTTTATTTAAGAATTCAAGGAAAGTTATCCTTTTCTCTGAAAAATATAAAAGTAACTGCTGCAGGTAAATTTTTGTTACCAGGGACAGGTAATTTTAATAAATATGCCTTTGGCTTAACCAGTTAAATGTTCTGGCCATTCATTTATTATTAGTTCATTACTAGGCAAACAATTTGTTACTGTTTATTTATGGTTGTTTTTATGAGAAAGATGTTAAAAACTGCGATTCCTTGGAATTCATAATCTGATTACCTTAGATAAAAGTCAGTGACATTTTGTTTTCAAGGTGCATTAAGACCCATGATCCCCCAGGTGGTGGTGATATAAATCAGCAATCAACCTATTTAGTGTAATTGTCTGACCTACGGAGGCATATGCTACAGGGGTAAATAACGTTTTGCACACACTGTACAGCATATTCTTTCCAGAATTTATCTCTATATTTTGAAAAAAAAATGGCATGGGAAGAAAATTATTTTTTAATCAAATGAACATTGCATACCTACTGATACTTTAGACATTTTAATGCATTTTATTCTAGGGCTCTTCCTGAAGTTGATGGTTTAAGTAAAGAAACTGTACTCACCTCATGGATGGCAAAGTTTGATTGCATATTTAAAGGTAAGATAATATTCTTCATTCAGTCAGACCTTAATCCTCTTTTTCACTGTGAGATTTATCTTAATAATACTATTTTTTAATTCAGTATTAGGAGCCTGATTCAGGGATTAGTATTGCTATTGAAGTTTAACCAAATTTTAAAAATCCTGATTATTGAATCTTTACTCTAATTGGGTTTTTGAAAAAAAATTCTTAACTTCTCTATTACTTGAATATTTTACAGCATACACTAGAGTAATTATTCTAAAAACAGGAGTGATAGTATCAGATACAAGTATGCTTAATAACTAGTTTCATGAAATTGGTCACACTCCTGCAACATTATCATGTATTCAGCTTAACACTGCTAAAACACTTGTTTCATTGTATACATAATAGCAAAAATAATGTTCATTTCCACTTTAATGTATCATACAGGTATTATATTATCATGAACATTTCTTTCTCCCTGGGAGGATGTGGACAGCACCATGTTTGCCTATTCTCAGTTTTGGTTACTATATCTGCATTCAAAGTGTCATGAATGGATTCAAGGAATGCTAGGTTTTCATCATAGTTCTTTGGTGTGGTTCCATTTGTTGTGATTCACAAATTGGTTGAATACCATCTAGATTATCTTATTCCCTAATTATGACAGGTTTTAACTCTCTGGCTCCACAATGGTATACACATGACAGCATTTACCTTCTATTTTCACTCATATTAATTGGAATAAATATTTATTAGGTTATTACCCAAGGCAATTCTTACCCACCTAATTAATAATGAAGGGAATACAGGCACATTGATAAATTGTAGAGTGTGGCAGTTGGTCATTTAGTCAATAAAAACAAAGTTATTTTCTATGAAAAATTGAGTGTAGTTGAACTAAAACAGCAATGGAAAGGTAATAAAAATTCAGACTGTGTATCAGTTGGGTCCTGAAATCAATTTTCCAAAATAGTCATAAACAATCAGCCCTTAAATATTCAGATTTCACGGCATTAGTTAGCAATAGACATTTTTCAAACTTTATACTGAATGTAAAAGTAATGCATTGGAATAATACATTTTAAAACTTTCTTTTATACTTTATACTATATACAATACTAAATGTGGTAGATAATACCTTTTAGTCATGGCAAGGCTGTAATTGCAGGAATATGAAAGCCTGGCTTAGCTGAAAATTTACCAAGAATTCTGGTTTACTCTCCATCACCTAGTAGGTATTCAAAATGGGGAATAATTGATAACCAATTCAAACTACTATGCAGTGACTTTATGGAATAGATTAAGTAGGATTACAACTGCCCAAAATATGTACACCTGTGTATTAGGCTTAAAAACATTTTTAGTAACTAGATTGGGAAAAATGGGAAATATTTTTTTAAAAACTAGAAAAATTGCTGTCCACTCAGTGGATTTATACTCAATTGTCTTGTGATTTTGTTTGTTATTCTCCAAACATTATGATGGGAGGAGTAATGAGCTTTTGAAATTTATTTTTACATCATTTTAATTCTTTCCACATAATGAACATGAGAATCTACCCATTTCTAAAATTCATATATTACCCAAGTATGCATAAATAACCATTATGTGAGATTTTGTACAGTTTCATTTACTTTTCAACCATGATTAGTTTGAATTTCTGCATACTACATTGATAACACCAATGGGTTTATTTAAATGTCTAGTGACAATGCTTCCATGATTTCCCAATGCCTAATCAGTCAAGTCACTGTAATTCTGTAGAATGGAAAAATATAGTTAAGTTTCTTTACTTTGACCCTCAAATATCTGGTAGTCACCTAATGGGTAGTAGTTTTTTCACTCCGAGAGGTTAGGGAGTAATAAGATTCAGCAAGATCAGACAACATAAAACTGAATGCAGCCAAATTTAAAAAGCCAAATAGCACAATTCTTATATGTACACTCCTTCCATGTAACCTTCATATACATAGCATCTGTCTGGGATTACTATCTCATTTTTATCAGATCCTTTATTCATCTTTCTATATTTCATCTTAGTCCTCTTTGCAGCCTTGTTAATTTCATATAGTTTCACTGATTTTTCGAATTCTTATACTGTTTAAATATACAAGGAATGTAACAAGTTTAAAGTTTCAAGTTTATGGTCCCGGTATTTTTTGTTTACATTCTTTTACTGTCTCACACTGTCAAATTGGTCCACTCCACTCAAGTTTTATCCAGCTCTAATCATGGTTGTTCAGCTTCCTATACCCCCTTCTCCCAAGCTCTCTACAGGCATATTTCCTTCTACTTGCCTATCATTCCTAAGTGATATATTTCTTCTCATCCTTACTACTTATCACTCTCCCCTCTTCCTGTTCCACCGCTTTTATAAGGAGATTTCAAGTTCCACAGCCTGGTATCTG
The DNA here is from genome assembly GCA_037158775.1 of Hetaerina titia. Classification (NCBI taxonomy): domain Eukaryota; kingdom Metazoa; phylum Arthropoda; class Insecta; order Odonata; family Calopterygidae; genus Hetaerina; species Hetaerina titia. The sequence continues at coordinate 88,320,940 of CM073779.1, forward strand.
AACAAGAGCTTCTTCTAGACATTTTTTCATAGGAATTTTCCCATAGTGTGCATTGGACTGCATTTTAGCTGGTCCTTTGGAAGCTCCCTATTTAATGATCTGTCAGAGTGACAGCACTACTACATGTCAGGTAGCTGCCAGACTTTGAATGCCAACATAATGAAACCTAAGTACAATGTCCCCATTAATGGTGGGTCGGTGAGTGCCTAAATACTTTTATAAAGAATGGTGCATTCTAGCTATAATTACTAATATCACAATTTATGTGCAGATAATCAAAGAATTGTTTGCAGGTTTGTCAAAAATAAAGGAAACAACTCCTGAAATAATCTCTTCTTTTTTATGGATTCAAACATCGTACTATATGTGTTTAGGAAAGATGACACATGCCTGATGTGCAAATGCTCAATTGCACTGCCCTATGAAATAAAATTCTAAATTAAATTCACTCCTCATCATACAAAATTTTGAAGGGCTGAAGAATAAATAATATTAATACTATTGTTGGATAGGTTTTTGCATTGTAGAATAATTTTTTTAGTAGAATAATAAGAATAATAGTAGAATAATTAGAATTATTTCAAGATTTCCTTTTCACCTACTTTACAGTTTTTTTCTGGAAAAGGATTGTTGTTATTTATCTCATCATTTTTCTGGGTCTATTTTGTAAACAGTGGTGATGATAACATGCAAGTTCTTGGTCAACATGTAATGTGCTAATCCCAGCTTTTGATATAAAAAAATGCATTCACGTGCAATGCAGACTCTTGTTGCTGGTGGCACTCTGTTGCAGCGTAAAAGAGTACAGTACGATTCCATGTCAGGACATTAGCATGTATAGCAGACGACAGCAAACCTGGCAAAATAAAATGGACATTCAATCAGAAATTATTTTGGAAGGCATTTTCCTAAGTGATGGTGATGACAATGAGAAAGCTTTAGAGATTATAATGGATTCTCCATCATCAAGTGTTGATGAAATTGAAGGATACGTCGATTTTTGGATTTTGGATTGAAATCTACGTAGAAAGAGTAATCCCATAATATATCTGGCAGCAATTCAACTTGCATTTCCAGTAAAGATGTATATACACAAATTAAACTATTTTTAAGTACTTCCTACTTGCAAGGCACCACCAGAAAACGTAATCTCTTAAATGTTTATGAACTAAATAAACTGTTAAAGATTACAGTGTTCAAATGATTTAATTCATTTAGGTGATTATGTTATTGACTCAATTAATTATTATGCCATTAAATCACTGGCTCGTTAAGGAAAGTGCATTTATTTATCACCATTATTGTGATTAGGTTGGTCATCAACTGGCTAGTAAGAGGTAAATTCAAAGGATATCAAAATAAATTTGAGAAGTGATGCTGCAGGATTAAATGAAAATTTTGTGCATTTCATTTAACTTATCAAAATTGTTAAAGAGATGATGCTGTATTTATGTGTCCCATAATCATAAAGAAGATTGCTTTCTTTTGTTGTGTAGGTTACTACCAGAAATGTCAGAGATTATCTCTTCTACTCTTGTGAAAGAAAGCCCATTTCAGCAAAAAGAATCCCATGCTTTGCCTGTAGTCAATCATCTTCGCTCCCCTCACTTAAACCAATTGCATTAGAAGGAGGTGGTGTCATTCCATCAAGGGATGTTGACATCAAAACAGCAGGACTTTTCAGAAATTGTTTCTTCCCCTCAGTTCTCCTTTCCAATTATTTTTTGACTGTGGTTATGAGGACATTTTGATCTAAGAATGCAGCACAAAAGTAAAAAACCAAAATAAGATTAGTACCTTCGGTTGAAATATTATGCTAGAAACTAATACTGGAAGCTGTTGTATGCTGAACTAGGTCAACTGATTTCACTTATAACACTCATAAGATACCCAAGATTTCCAAAAGACATGGGACACCTAGCTTTGGATTCCAAATAGTCATTTTCTCATTTAAGTCTGAATTACTCATAATTGATGCAGGAAATGTACTCTCTTCCTAATTTCTCCAACCATCAGAGGAAAAATTTCCTTTCAATTCATCAAATGATATACCTACTACTGTTCAACTGATCAAAGACAAATATGTGCCATTTAATCTCGGTTGACTATGCACTTCATGCATACACATTGAGTGTTCAATTAATGTGCTCAAAAATTTTGACTGATTTACGTACCTCTATAAGCTTTCTCCATTTCCTTAGATTACATATTTTTTCTCAGTCTCCCTGAACTCTCAGGGAACACTCCCAACTTCATTGGCATTATTACACAGATTACAATTAAATCTTTATCTTTCCACATTTCATGCCCTTTGTTTCCATTCCCTGCACAGATGCTCAAGATGCACTATCTACTCCCTAACAGTGATACGAGCAATGAGATAGTTATGTCATCCATTCGGAAACTTGGCTATTAAGTGCTTGCAGTGCAATTCAAAAACATTCATGAGCCTGTTATCACAGCCAAATCCTGATTAGGACCACAGCCTTATACACGAGATATGGAAAAAAGCAGAAATTTCTAGTCAAAATTAGGGATCAACTTATATCGAAGTATACATGTATATGGAATGCCTGTTACTTTTGGATATGATGGTCAAAACAAAGTACTACCTTGATCAAAAAGTTCCCGGAATTTATTCAGAAAATTAAAAATACAAGTTTATTCATCTAAATCTATATTGTCCCCTTCAAAGTAATCCCCATCGACTGCAACACACTTATGCCAGCGCTTGATCCAATCCTCGAAACATTTTTTATATTCGGTTTTCGGTATGTCCATCAGTGCTTCCTGCGATTTTTCCATTACTTCCTCTCGGCTGCTAAAACGCGTTCCCCGTAATGGTTTTTTAACTCGATTTAACAGAAAGAAGTCACAGGGAGCCAAATCAGGTGAATTCGGTGGCTGTTGGATGGTATTTGTTGCATTTTTCGTCAAAAAATTACGAATAATGATAGCACTGTGCGACGGTCTCTGGTCTCTTTCTGCGAATTGCTTCACGCAAACGTCTCATAACGCCCAAATAATACTCTTTGTTTACTGTCTGGCCTTCTGGCAAAAATTCATGATGCACTACACCGTTGTAATCCATGAAAACCGTCAGCATTGCCTTCTTTTTTGACTGAAAACGACGTGGTTTTTTTGGTCTCGGCTCATTTGGTGAACGCCATTCACTTGCCTGATGTCTGGATTGCGTGTCGTACTCATAAACCCACGTCTCGTCTCCAGTAATGATCCTTTTGATGAATGTGGGATCGGATTCAGCCTCGCAAATCATGTCTTTTGCGACGTCAACACGGTCTCTTTTTTGCATGAAATTGAGGTCTTTTGGCACCAACTTTGCTGCTACACGACGGAAACCCAAAGCATTAACCACAATGTCTTGGGCGTATCCATAGGCAATGTTCAAGTCCTCCGCTATTTCTCTGATGGTTAATTTGCGGTTATTGACCAACATTTCTTTTACTTTATCAATTTTTTCACCGACTTTCGATGTCGATGGTCTGCCACTGCGTTCATCATCTTCGATCGACTCACGACCACTTCTGAACCGCTCGTGCCACTGGTAAATGACCGTTTTTTTTAGAGAATCGTTGCCGAAACACTTTTCCAACATTTCCAACGTCCGTGCGCCACTAAATCCGTTTTTTACGCAAAATTTAATACAAGTTCGTTGTTGCAAATTTAAATCCATTTCTGCAATTGTAAAAAATCGCCAACACACACAGAGATAGATGTACTCTTGGCTACGTAACTTTTGCAAATGTCAAGTTATGACACTAAGATTTAAAGGGAATATGAACAACAGATGTACCAATTTAACAAAAAAAAACAGAACTCAAATCGGAACGATGGGAGCGCCACACGGTGGTTATTCCGGGAACTTTTTGTTCAAGGTAGTATTCCTTCAAATCCAATGCCAAGAAGAAATGGTTGTCAAGAGGATGCATCTAAACTCAAAAAGTATTTAGTCTGTAATTATATGTCACAGTACTGTAGACTCGTAGCTAAATTCAAGTCTATTTTGGTAGGTTGATCAAAAAAATTTGAGAAGAGGCTGAAGGGCTGGTTGAAGAAGGTTGTGAGAATTAATGATCGCAGTATTATTTTCCTTTGTTAAGGCCATTAATATTTGAATTTTTAAAAACATTTTCATGTGAATTTCAGGTTTATAGTTACTGGAAAGTAATTGAGTCAGAATTATTGGTATTGATATCTGGATTATTTAATTATGGTTATACCTCCTCTACCAAAACTAAAGTTTTACCAGAGGTTGTTAGACATATGAGGATGAAACATGTTTAATCTTTGATAAACAATATAGTACATGCAGTCATGCATTATGACCAGGTGTCTCAGTTCTTTTCCATATACCAATTTTAGTTTACAAAGTATATCTCTTATCAGAAAATTACTGATTGGCTTTTGCTGACATTTCCTAGAGGATTCATGGAGACTTAGGATTTTCTGGTTATATGCTGGTTGATCTACCCATGCCATGTACTGCTCAGTATCAACAGAAGGATTTTCTGGTTATATGCTGGTTGATCTACCCATGCCATGTACTGCTCAGTATCAACAGAAGGATTTTCTGGTTATATGCTGGTTGATCTACCCATGTCATATACTGCTCAGTATCAACGGAATATCCAAAGAAAGTGCTCTACAAAAAAACAGTTCAACACCATGTAATCCCCGCTCACCAGATAGGAATACAGGTCTATCCCAAAAAAAAAGTGGAATGATTTTTTTCCTGCCAAAGCTGATGGCTGGAGTGGAGCGATTTAGGGTGGGAAAGGTGATGGGTGGTCTGGGAAAAGCAATGAGGCCTGCTTCAATTGTCTTCAGGCTATTACATTGTGCAGATCCCTGCTAGACTAGACCCCAGTTCAAGGGTCACATCACAATTCTCAATGCCACATTCCATCGAGCAACAATATGCGATTAATTTTGTATTAAGCTCAATTAATTGGGTTTGGAGACTTATAGATGTACTTGTAGAGAATGTACCAAGGAATATAGAGAGGAGGTTGGCAGTGAGAAACTCCCTGGATATCCATCAATGACACAGTGCAACGAAAATGTACAAAATGTGAGACAGATACCAAATTTTGAGTGTCAAAATGTTTGCAGTAGAATGCAATATTCTGAAAACCACACTATATTGAATTTCTACAGATGATTTAGCCATGAGAATGGTGGGTGCCAAGATGGCCCCTAAGATGCTGTTGGAAGATTAGAAGACTGCTCGTGTAACAATTTTGCATGATCTCTTGGACTGCTGTGAAAGTGACCTACAGCCTGGATGTGGCACTGCTAGACTTCTTTTTGTTCCCAAGAATAAATGAAGCTTGAAAAACAACTATTTGGAACACAGGATAACGTCAAAGAGGCTGTGACAAGGTGCGCGAACAAAATTCCCATGAACACCTTCCAGGAAGCATACCACAAATGGCAGTGGTGCTGGCATCAGTGTGTCAATGCACAAGGGGGCTATTTTGCAGAATTTTAGTAATATTTACTTTGAACGACTATAATTTTTCCCCTACATTCCATGCCATTCCCAGTTCATCTAGGGAGGGAAAGTTAGATTAGGATGAGGACCCCAAAGTGATGCAGAGGTTGATGGTACTTGAGGTAACACTTGTTTTGACAGAATATGGTACCAAGTTATGAAACAAAGGTTCTCTGAGTGAGATCATTAGGGAGAGGGTGGGTCCAATCTTGAGTCCAACATCTTATGTTTTTCCTGATCCAGGTCTTCTAATTATTAGGAAGCTGAATGTGAAGACTCCAGTCCATGCACTGGCTGCATAAATGGCAGTGACAGAGGAGGCATTTAGGTCACTCAATAGAATGCCTCAGCTTCCACCTAATTGGCTCAAGGTGGAATCATCACCTTTTAACTTCTAAACATTCCATTGAGGGATTGGGATCACAGAAGTTAGGGTACTTCATCTTCTATATAACCTTCAGAGTGCAAATTCATATGTACCCCTCCCCATCCCACCTGTAAAATCACTTCTCAAGCTTAATTAGACTACTACTGGCTACAGGAAAATTTTCCAATCACAGAGATGTATTTGGTATCAAAGAGATTAATGGCAATGCATAACACATTATTTGTAGACTATTGCTGATATTTCAAAGTACCTATTTGTTTTTTTTCGTATATTTTCACTTGTGTTATATTCTCAGTAGTATTTAACAAATGTAAAATATGGAGGTAATATGGTGGGCATCACAAATATTAGAGGTAGCTTTTCATTGCTGTTGCAAAGAACAATTATCTTTTTAACATTGATGGAAATTCTTCTGAATTTTTTAATTACTTTTTTAGTATTCACTGGACATATTCAGCTCACTGTATGAGTTGTATTTGTTAGACCTCAGATAATTATGCTGTTTAATTTTTGAGTAATTAATTATAATGACAAGGTAATTCTTGGTAAATAGGTGACGCTACAATTCTAATGAGTAAATACAGTTTGATACAGTGGGTGGGTGAATACAAAAGTTCACAATTCTTTAACATTAATCCATTCCACAGAAGCAATCATTTTATGAAAATATCAAAGATAGAACCCAATATGCAATGCATTTACTCCAGGCAATTCATTTTTTGTAAAAACATGTGTTTGCATTGAATATAGTATATGTCACAAAATTTATTGCTTTCTGTAGGGCAAAATAACTTTTTTAGTAATTCATGTGAAATGTATTGATTAGGAGAAAGGAAAACAAAATCGCAAAACATCCGAGCCGCTAATGGAAAAATACCAATAGATGATGATGACATTGGGAATAGACGGAAAGAATATATTGAAGTACTCTATCAAGCTCCCAAACCACTAGAAGATGGCTTAATTAAAAATGAAGCATGATAAGTAAAGACGATCGGGGTCCTCGGATACTAAGAAGTGAATTCGAGAGAGCCGTAGCAGAACTGAGAAACAACAAGGCACCAGGAGTTGACAAAATAAATGGAGAAATAATCAAGGTACTCGGGGTCAAAGTGAAGGATGCCCTATTTGGAATAATCAAAGATAGCTACAACAGTGAAAAGATACCAGAAGACTTTGAGAAAAGTATAATGATTGCAATACCCAAGAAACCAAAAACATAGATGCGAAGAACACAGAACTTTGAGCTTGGTGACTCAAGCATCAAAAATCCTTGCTTGGATGGCTGCGTAGATTTTCGTGGTGGTGGCTTGAAGAATTCTGCATATCCGGGTTTTCACCGCGTTGTTGTTTGAAGCCGACAACAGTTTCGCCGAAGTTGCATCCGGCATCTTCGACCTGAAGACGCCGGATGAAACTTCTGCGAAACTGTTGTCGGCTTCAAACAACAACGCAGTGAAAACCCGGATATGCAGAATTCTCCTTGCTCGGATAATTAGCCGAAGAATACAAGGAAACCTCTAAGAAAACCAATTCGGTTTCAGGAAAAACCGAGGTGCAAGAGAGGAAATTCTCAGCTTGAGAGTTCTGGTGGAAAAAATGAGATATGTAAATGACAGCCATTATACGTGGCATTTGTGGACTTGGAGAAGGCCTTCGACAATGTCGAATGGAACAAGATGTTCAAGATACTAGAAGGGCTTGGACTGGATTACAACGACAGAAGAATTATCCATAGCCTATACAAGAATCAGGTTACAAGAATGCAAACAAAAAATGGGAGAAAAATAAAGCCAAAATAAACAAAGGAGTAAGACAAGGATGCAACCTCTCGCCAGCAATATTCAATGTATACCTGGAAGAGGCAATGATAGAAACAAATGAATTGGGTATCAAAGGAGCCAAGGAAAATGGAGAAGAAATCAACATGCTCCAGTTTGCAGATGGCATTGCAGTAGTGGCGGAAACGCAAGAGGACCTGCAAGCCACTGGATCAAGTGCTGGGGAATATATTATGAACATCAACAGGAAGAAAACTAGAATCTTTGTGTGCGGAAGAGAGAAACTGAATGCAGATATTGCAATTCGAGGGGTGAAATTAGAACAAGTGGAATACTTCATTTACCTGGGCAGCAGCATAACATGGGATGGAAGAAGTTCGGCCGACATCAAGCAAAGAATAACCCAAGCTTAGAATGTATTCATGAAGAAGAGGCAATTACTATGTTCAAAGAACCTAAATCTGGAAACAAGGAAACAATTCATCGAGACTTTCGTGTGGAACATGGCGCTCTATGGTACCGAGACTTGGTACATTGGAAAAATTGGACCAGCGAAGAATAGAAGCCTTTGAAATATGGTGCTGGAGGAGAATGCTTAAGATTAAATGGACAGATAAAGTAAGGAATAAGGAAGTATGTAGAAGAGCAGAAGAGGATAGAACCATATGGAAAACTCTACTGCAAAGAATAAATAGACGGATTGGACACACGTTGAGGCACAATGGATTGATTAGAAATATAATAGAAGGGAAGATTCCACGAGGAAGACCAAGAGACATGTACATAGGACAAATTAAGAAAGACGTAAAACAGAAAAGGTATCAGGGATTGACATTAAATAGAGGCGGATGGAGGACTGCAATAAACCAATCCTAGAGTTAAAATACTGATGATGGTATTGCATAATTCATTAATCAATGTTGTGTTGAAATTATCTTAACTTATTTTAACTGATTACTTAAGGCCTTGAGTCTTCCAACCCTTATGCTTACAAGCAGTTTGTCCCGCTAAGTTTGTAAATACATCTAACTTTTGTAGAATCATTGTTTCTCCTGATTAGGTACTGATATTTGGTTGGCTGATCCTTTGTAGTATGCTTCTTGTCCTCCTATCCCAAGTATCAAAACAACATCATTCTAAATATGTACTCAAATGAAATCTAAGGCGTAAACATAAATGATTAATTAATTAATTAAAATTAATTTTACAAACTAGATGCATTATTATGTATGACATACAATTTTTATACTAGCAACAGTGTGGGCTGTACATTTTTATTGCTTACAGAGCAGAGTTAAAAACAGTACCCTCCCCTGCAATTCGAACTTCTCTCTTAAGTCCTCCAGAAATTGTGTTACTTGATCATAAAACTGCAGGCATTCCTGGGAGGGAAAAGTTAAGCTCAATGCATAGAAATTTACTAATTGGCATTGGAGTGGAGAAAGAGAGATATGTTGTGTAAAAGACAGGAGAGTTATACTTTTTAGGGAAAGCAGTAACCTTTTTGCAAATGAGTCGCCTTAATTTATGCTACCTATGTGGATGCATCACTGTAATCTTTGTAATCAGTTTTTATCTCTCTCTGCTCTGCCCATTGGCCTACAATTTAAGCACTTTACAAGTTCAGTACTCGAGGCTTGCTGACTTGCCAAAATATTACTGGTGATAGAAAAATAGGGGAGCCTGGCAAGGCAACCCATCTCTTGAAATATACTACCTATTGAATTCTCTAGGTGCCTTATAAGCATCCATGCCTGAGAAATTTGGAGCTTCCCATGGGAACAATCAAATGCAAATAATACCACTGATATTAACCTTTAAATTGGATAAATAAATATACTGTATTCACAAAAACATCACTACAGTCTGATCAAAGTATTCTATTACAACATTGGTACCTATTACATATTGTTACTTACTCATAAATTAGAGTTTGTAAAGTACTTAAGATGGAAAACAGCAGACACTGGAAAATTTGTTTTTTTTTACATGAAATATAGAGAAATGGTTACTGGGGCACATCAAATCCAGCAAGATAAAAAAATTAACATAAAATAGGACAAAAAATAGGATAAAATAGGATAAAAAAAGGACATGAACAATCATGAAGTTTTCTTTGTCTAAGTGTTGTGAGTTTTAATTGATTATTTTAAAAATGGCTTCTTTCATGATGTGCCTAGATCAGGGAAGGCCAATTCAGTGCTCATGCTCATGGCTCACAGCTTGCCATGACTGTGAAGAACCAGCTGAGGTAGGGGAAGCAGAAATGGCCCATCAGGTGAACGAGAGTAGATGCGATTGGTGTGCATAAACTTCAAATATTTATTTTTATTCCATTAGATCAACATTAAATATTATTCTTGCTTCTGATAAATTTTAATGGCCTCCACTGAGAGTCACAGCAATAGTTCCTCCAACATCTCTTTTCAATGCCCCATCCATAATCTGAGGTTCCTCACAATATGGTTCATGTTTGCTGACTGTAACTTACTCTTTTTAAATAGGCAGGTGAGCATAGTTTGGTTGTATTCTCTTGGTTTGGTTTGGTGTTTTGAACTCTAACTTACTGGCTGTTTATTTTCCAATTTACATTAATGCTCAGTCTTTTCATGTTTATTCCTGTTTTCCGAAATATATGAAATACATCACCATTTTAAAAATCCAAAAACAATGCATGATTTTTTCTTCAGGTGATGAAGACACCAAGAGGCCTTCTCGAATGCAGCAACAATCACTTAATAGTGAATGCATTCTCTCTAAGGAACAGTTGTATGATATGTTTCAGCAAATCCTTGGAGTTAAAAAATTTGAGCACCAGCTGCTCTTTAATGCCTTACAGGTATTAAAAATGTTTGATGAATAGAAAGGAAAAGTAGTATGAAATATGTATAAACCTATAATTAAAACAAAATTTCAGTTGGATTCTGCTGATGAACAAGCAGCAGCCATAAGAAGAGAATTGGATGGAAGAATGCAAAAAGTGGCAGAAATGGAAAAGGTGAGTCCATTGAAAACACCATTACTTAGGATATTGAATGCTTTGTATTGCTTTGTATAGATGTACTCGTATTGGCTAACAAGTAAAATAAAAATGCAAAGTATGATGCTGAAATGCACTTAAAAATTGTGATAAAGTTCTAACTATTGTGGTATTGAAATAAAAATAATTGCAGACAATATTTTGCCAATAGAGGTGATTACCTAGTTCTAGCTAGTAGATTAAAAGCTGAGCACCATTTTTGGGTTGACTTGGGCATCAAAGTCCTCCTAATTGGTATAGTTTTAGCTTCTTTATTTCATGTTATTTTCATTTAGGGCTGATATTATGAATTATGGTTATTTGTTGTCCACAAATAGTTATCATATAAGCAGCCTGAATCTTCAGTTTAAGAAATTGTATTATAACCATTTACTAGCTGTTAAATATGAAATTATGGGATATAACATTTTAAGCCAAAGCTGTCAGCAGTGTGCAATGCTACTGTCTTGTTTATGCCTCATGCCACCAAATATAATGTTAACTTGTGGCGATTTTATAAACATTTGAAGACTAAAAGATCTATAAATGGCAAAATGTGCAAAGCATCTAACTTTTCTTGATCATGAATCATGATCTTCTTTAAAATGGATAAAAATCATTAATTGTTAGCACAAATAGATTTATTTTATTATTAAAACATTGGTATAGAAAATGGAGATTATGATTTGTATAGTAGTATTGATGTAGGCATCACAACTTCTTTTCCCTGATCTTTAGTACAGTGTTTTCTCACTCTTATATGCACAACGTAAGCACTTAGTTCTGATTACAGTAGTAATGCATTCTACTTCATTTCAAAAATGGTTAAAAATTATCCAAAGATTTCATTTTAATAGCACAAAAAATAGTTTTTTTCAATTCTCAAAACTTTTAGTTCAGCAGAAATCCTGTAACTTAGTGAAGGTACCTACTGCATTACCAAATGTATTTTCAATACATTTGGTAATGAGACAACACAAATGAGGTAACAAAACAAGAAATTTATGGTCTGAAACACCACAATGTGTGTTTAGTTAAATTAAAACTTCAGCAAATTAATGTTTAAAATATATATTGGGCAAATTGGTTATCTTTATTATTAAATCCATCCTATGGTGGGACTTTCTCAGTGTATTGAAATATATTTATGAAAACCTTCATCACTCATTAAAATTGATTTTATTTTTCTTTTGGAATTGTGCTTGCCTGGGTGAAAAACTTTGTAGGAAGCAAATCAATATCATGACCATGAAATTATGTATATTTATCCTCTTCTTAAACTAAGAATTGGTAATCATAGCAATTTAGTTAAATGATTCCCATAAATAGGAAGATACTTGATTTGGTATTGCTTGACAAATTCATACAATTGTATGAATTGAATGTATGTGTATTGGGGAAGATTTTGTGGGTCCAAGGATAAGTGGCTATGTAGCATAGGTTTATGCATGTCATGTTGTGGCTTTTCTTCTGCTATACATATTCAAACAACATCCAGTATTTTTAGAAACACATTTGTATATGATTCTATGATAAAATAATAATGATTTAAAAAATTCAGTCTGCTAAATTCAATGAACTAATGCATTCTTATAATTATTTGAGTTTTTTATTGCACTCTTGCAATGAGTGTATGGTGACAAGTTGGATATAATTGTAACACAAATGAAGGTCATTCATTTATCACTCTTTCAGTTACATTTATCCTGTTATTTTAGAGTTATACTTTGATAGTAGTGAAGATTCAATAGCTGAGTCAAAATATTGTATTAATATGGTATTAATATAAGTTATTGAAGACTAGTGACAAAAACGTAATGTCTTTGTCAAAGTAGAATAAAAACATGTAATTTTATTGCTTTCGTACTAAGTTAAATGCTGTCATATTATGGTATCATGTTATATTACAATGTTAATATAAGTTTAACCATGGAGACTGAAACTTAGGAAAACGAATATTAGGAAACTTGGTTGAGAAAAAGATGTCATTGGATTTATTATTAATAACTTAGTTTGATAAGAACTTACTTCCAGAGACAAATATTTTCTGACAAAATATTATAAATACTGCATTTTATTAGCAATAATTTAATAAAAATGTATATGAACATTTTTAATTTTCAGAACCGGAAACTGATGCCTAAATTTGTTTTAAAAGAAATGGAATCTCTGTATATTGAAGAATTGAAAACATCCATTAACCTTCTAATGGCAAATTTAGAATCTCTTCCAGTTTCAAAAGGCTCAGCAGATTCAAAATATGGCCTTCAAAAGTTAAAACGTTACAACCACAGGTATGTTATTGATGAATTCTTTGTAATTTTTTGTAGGCTGTCACATTTTCACATGTTGTCAGTTTGTGTTTGTGTGGTTATAAAAGTGCTGTAGTATATCACAACAGTTTATAGAATAAGTTTCCTTAGTCAGTTTACTATACTTATTAAACAACTTGCAAAAAGATGCATCTGTTGTATTTGCCATTTTTGTAGCCATTAGGATATATTGAGAGCTTGCATATGTGCTTGCACATTTTTGTGTACTCGTATTGTCATGTTTCATTTTTAATGAAATATAGACAGTATACCTGAAGATGAAATGCATATAGTAGGTTGAATTTCGATGTGTCTATATTATTTTAATGTGTTTATATAGTGGGTTTTATGCGATTCCTATTATGATGAATTAAAGTAATATTTTTAACAATATGTTGCCTCAATATATTTAGAGAACCTCTTTTGTGATTCTGATACAGTAATTATTTTCCAAACTTTAATCAATGAAAAACTTACTTTTCGATAAAACCACTTGCTGTCCTTTATCTGTGCCAATGTCTTCAGTTTAAAGTAAGACATAACCTTGACAAATGGATGTGTTCTTTGTCTTAGAGGATACACTTATTTTATGAAATAATAGTTATGGTATAATTTTTACCTGATTCCATTGTCTAAAAACCTGAACTACATTATTTAAATGATAAAAAAATTTAGAGTGGTACCATTTGTCAAAACTTAATACTTATGTGGTGGTCCAGTTTGCTGTAAAAAGAATTTAAAAAGAATGTGGGCATCATGAGTGTAAATAGTTGCTGATGTAATTTCTGTCATTATGTGAAATGAACCTGGATATTTTCTTTTAACAAAACCTCAGTTGTATATGGCCTTATGTTTTGTGACCAAGTAGATTACGGCATTTGACTGCTGTCTAGGGGGTTATGGATTAAAATTTGTTTGATGCTTTTTGATATCCTTAGACAAACACTGGCTGTGTGATTTTTTGGATATCATATTAATTTGGTTAGCTATAATTGGAAAAGGAAATGAAATGGCCCCCTACATTGAATGCATGAATGCCTCTGGTGTGAGGTATGAGGTTAGCTTATAAGTAACACAAGCAGATGTGGATGGTGACCTAGCAGAGCAATGGCCATTCAACTCACTCAATTGGATACATTTTCTAAAGTCACAGAACAGACTGCATCCTGAAATGGATTCTGAGTTATCCACAGCATTTATCCGCAATGGTAATGGTTTTCAGGCAACATCATGGTGTCTCTTGGTGACAAAAATTTCTCCAGTCACCTCGCTGACATCTTCCAGTCAGAAGTGATGATGTGTTGGTTTAGGCCATCTTATATAGGGGAATGGGAGCCTTAGGTTGCTCTGATTGGTCGAGCGAGGTGTCTGTGTCTAAGCGTCAATCTTGAGCACTCTCTTCCGGCTATTGACTAGCATACAACGATCATCTTGGCTGTAATTTTTGGGGTGTTTGGTAATTTCTATCGCCTTCTGGATTAGCCTTAGTTAGTACTGGTTCTCACTGCCAATCACTTTTGTTTAGATAAAGCAAAGTCTAACATGTGGCCTGGTTCAGGCCACTTGTGCTTGGAGACAGTAAAAAGCATAACTGTTTCTTCTCCGTGGTGCATGCATAGGGCAGACAGGAAGATCAGTCTAACGCTGAATACGAGAGCATGAAAATGCTGTGGAGAAGAAATAGTTCACCTTTCTGTCATTTCAGAGCCCATGTGGTCTGAACCAGGCCACACGATGGATTTCAATAAAGCAAAAGTGATTTGCAGTGAGAGCTACTATCCGAGGCTAGTTTGGAAGGTGATAGAAATCAACAAAAACCCCAAAAATTAAAACCAAGAGGAGTGTTATATGCTAGTCAATAGCCGGAAGAGAGTGTTCATGATTGACAACCAGACACCTAGCTCAACCAATCAGAGCCAATGTAGGGTTCCCATTCCTCTACATAAAATGGCCAAAATTAGCATATCTTCACTTCTGACTGGAAGATGCCAGCAGGATGGCTGAAAAAACTGTTGTTGCCAGGAGACACCCTGATGTAAAGAAATTCCCAAAAACCACTATCGTTGTTAATTATATCCTGGTTGCATTCAATATTTCTTTCTAAGAGTTATCTCATTCTTGCTGTTACATCAGGTATACCTTTCCTCTTCCTGAACTCAAACTGATCATCCTCTAAGGAATTTTGGATTTCCTCTCCATTCTTTTATGTATGATCCAAAGTACCACCTTAGCAGCATTTGAATGCAAAGTAATGATACACTTTAAACTTTCGGGCTTCACTTCGTGGAATTGTTTGATGTCCATATTAAATGAGTTTATAATTTTCCACAGACTTAATTTCAAGGTAAAACACTTTTCACCAACTTGGGGAATTATCAGGTACAAGTTTGGTCCACATGCAGCATTTGGATGCACACCCTTAGGACAGAGGAAAGGGGGTGGCTATGTAGGAGGGATATAGAGGGTAGAAAGTTGAAGGTGGGGGTCTGGGTTTTTCAGCTATGGGAAGGGAAAGGCATTGGGTGGGGTTTTTCGGGTAAGGGAAGGGAAATGTGGTGGTGCATTAGTTATGATGTGGCATTGGGTGTACTCAGCTATGTTCTTTTTTTTATTTTTATTTTTAAAGCATTATTCACATACAGTAGTTGGGCCAATTTACAGTGAAAAATATAACAAACATAAAAGAGGACAAAAAGACAATAATAGCATAACAATAACAACGAGAACAGAGCATGGAGCGGCGAAAAATTTAATTTGTTGAAAGGTGGGATAAAGCTTGGGTGGTGAAATTGTTGCATGATAAATTTCAAGGATCGACAGTGTGAGGGAGTGAATTTAGAAGGGGGGAGAGGTGAAATAAAGGTGAGCGCTTGGTGAGAGATATTCTAGGAATAGGTAGATGGAGTAGGGAGTGGCAGTTCAGGGCAATCAGTAGTCGAGTTTAGGGTGCTGTGGAGGAGTTATAAATCAGCTTTAAGTCTGCGACTTTGGGGACTAGAAATGGATGAAGAAGACAGAACAGCACTTGAGGACATATTGAGGAAATGTGGGACTCGGTGTTTGACTACTTCGGCAAAGAAGTGAGAGATGCAATCGAGGGATTTAAAATTAGTTGTGGATGAGGTGGACCAAATTGGGGAGCAATATGATAGTATGGGGAGGACAATTGTTGAGAAGCATGAATGAAGTGCAATTGGATCTTTAATTTCTGTGAAGCAGTAAAGAAGGCCTAATAGGGACATTGCTTTATTTTTTACAGTCTGTATGTGGTCGAAGTAATTTAGTCTATGGTCCGTTAAAACACCAAGGTCTTTCATGGATGTTACTCTATTTAAGGGAGTTGAGTTAATTGAGTCTTGATCTTGATATTCTTTGCCTGTGGACAGGGCCCAACTGCCAGTTAGACTCCTTCCACAATTACCTCAACATGATGATCCAAATATTTCCTTTCCCGTGGAAAAAGAAGTCAGTGGCACAATTCACTTCCTAGATTTGGTAATTTCCATAAAAGAAAAGAGGCACAAGTTCTCTTTTTAAAGGAAACCCACATATACCGATCATATAATTCCCAATGATTCGGCCCACAATTTTTCTCAGAAATATGCAGCCCTTCACTCGATGATCCACTGGCTCCTGCACAACCCCCTTTCCTCCACAAATTTCAGTGATGAACTTTGGACAATTACAAATATAGCCTCAGGCAATGGGTACAACTCGAACATAGTTGGAAAAATACTTCAGAAAAAGCAAAAAGCAATGACCATAAGTAGAAATCCCACCTCTCAGTCCTCAAAATCTAAAGACATGAAGTGGTGCTCGATCCCATTCCTAGGAGATATCTCCTATAAAATCTCCAATCACCTTTCTACTTCACTCAAAGTGACCTTTTACCCACCCTTTACTCTCTCTAAACTCATGGCTAATGGCAAAGACAAACAGGATGTTCTTTTTAAATGCGATGCGATTAAAAAAAATGCGATAATTGCAACATCCCATATGTTGGTTGAACTGTGACACAAGTCAAAGAACACATCAGGTGTCACAAAAATTAAAAACTCCAATTCCCTCTTTGTAAAACACCTAAGAGATTGTAAAAACAATGGCAATTTAGTCCCAGAAATACTACATATTTTCCCTAAAGGATTAAAAATGGGCACTCTCGAGCAAATCGAGATTCGAAGGCACTTGGCAGACCCCAAAACAATACTTTGTAACACGTAATTATATGCTTATCCCTCCCCACTCCTATCCAAGAAATTGAACATGAGGGAAAACAAATCCAACAGTTTAAAGTACTCATTGACATCTACCCCTCCCATACCTCTGACCACACCCAATGCCACATCATAACCAAGGTACCACTGCCTTCCCTTTCCCATGCCCAAAAAACCCTGAACCTCCACCAACTTCCCACCCTCCCTTTCTCTCCTGCATAGCCAGCCCCTCTCCTCTGTCCTAAGGGTATATTCAACTGTTGCATGTGAGGCAAACTTGTATCTGATGATGCCGCAAGTTGGAGAAATGCATTTACCTTGAAATAAATTCTCTGGTATATTACAAACTCGTTTAATATGGACAGCAAAGTTATTGTTTAACATTCCTCACATAAAGCTGTCTTTTCCTTTTCCTTGATGAGAACTGATGCTGATCTGATAAAAACTTCCATCAACATTCCTTACTCATGAATGCTACATATTAGTCAATAAAACTTTTCCTCCCATATTTTCCTAAACCCTTCAGTAGTCCTGCAAGGATATTATATATCCTCACAACTTTATTTGATGTGATTTCCTTTACACCAGTCTCTCTCATAATCAAGTATGCCTGAGGATAAGTTATCTACATCTACTCCATATTCACTTTCTATGTCTGAATTTGGTGGACTAATATCTTTAACGTATGGTTCTGCTATACATTTCTTTCATCTCTCTTGAATCTATTGTGGTTCAATTAATAATTCTCCTGACTTATCTTTGATTGTACAGATTTTTCCTTTTTTTACTCCATGATAGTGCTTTCTCCTTTCAGTACAACACACTTCATTCAGCCTTCCTCTGTAAACCTCCCATTATCTTTACATTGTATCTTATGCCATACTTCTTTTGCCCTTCAAACCTCCCACTTGGGTTTATTATTTCTTTGTACTTCATCACTATTGCTTTCTTTATAATATTCCATTTCCTTTTTTCATTTACCTAAATAGATTAGTATATGCAATTATTTCTAAACTAACTATCCATAGTATAACTGAATATAAAACATCTAAGAAGGTATTAAGAACATATAGAATTAGATATTATGGGAAATATTATATTATTTTACATAACTTGACGATTACATTAGTAAAATATCTGAAGAGTTCTAATAACACAGGCCAACAGTGGTTTTGGTGCCAGAGCTTTTAATGCTGATTTAAAGAACAATTGGGGTGCTGAATCCAATTATGACACTAGTTTTTTCCTATCAGCTATAGTTTTCAAGATATAGATATGTTGTTACTTACGTAAAAAAATCTTCTACATGATTATATGGGAATATTATATTAATAATAAAACCCACTGAATATAAAGACTTGATTTATTTCTAAGGCTGTTAAATCACCCACAAACACAACAGAATTTTACAATAAAATTGAACACAAATACTAAAATTTTTTACTGTAATAAAACAAATTGAAAAGAAAAAAATACATAAAAATATCACTCAACACATCGGAAGCTTCTTTTGTGCGATTTTCATGAGTGCACTTTGTTCAAGCAGTCTCGTTTTAAGCACCAGCAGTAATCTGCCATCATATGGTTATCCCATCTTCCTTGGTAGCGAGCTTCCATTGTTTTTATATCCTGGTGAAATCTTTCACCTTGTTCTTCACTTGTGTCTCCTAAATTTCCAAGAAAATTGTCTAAGTGGCTGTGTAGGTAGTGAACTTTTGTGCTCATATTACATCCAAGTGATTTGAAGTTACTGAGCATAATGTTTACCAGCTCAATATAATTTTCACTTTTGTGATTTCCTAGAAAATTTTTTATGACGTCAACAAATGACGATTTGTGGCCCCTCAAAAATACCAGCTTTAAGTTTTTCAATACTTATATGGGGCATCTTTAGTCTTAAGTAGCCGAAGCATGGTCCATCCTTGTCAAGAGCCTTTACAAATTGCTTCATTAGGCCTAGTTTAATATGTAGAGGCGGTAAGATGGTTTTCTCTCTTTCAACTAAAGATTCAGCAATGATGTTTTCTTTCCCAACAACCAAGTTTTCTCTCTTAGGCCACTCCTTCTTAATCCAGTGGTTTTGTCTGTCCCTGCTATCCCAGAGGCACAAAAAACAAGGATATTTTGTGTAGCCACTTTGCTGCCCAAGAAGAAAGTTCACCATTTTTAAATCTACACAAATCACCCAGCGATGTTCCTGGTATTTTATCTTCTGTAAGACCAATGCTATTGTATCGTATTCTTCTTTCATTTTAGTTGAAAGAGCGATTGGTATTGCGCCAAACCTGTTACCATTGTGAAGAAGTACACATTTTAAACTACGCTTGGAGCTATCAATAAACAAACGCCAATCACTAGCATCATATTGTGATAGTAGTCCCATTTTTTCCAAAAGACCCTTAACGTCTAAACAAAATGTAAGATTGTCTTCTTGAGTAAAGAAGGGTAGCATATCCTTTTCCTTTGTGCGATAAAAACTTATTTTTGTACCGGGTTGCAGTAAATTCTTTTCATGCAGTCTTGATGCTAGTAGTTCGGATGCTTCCTTCGATAAGTTCAGTTCTCTAGCAAGATCGCTTAGTTCATCTTGATTAAATAGTTGAGGGATTGTTGATACCCCCTCGTAGTCACTGCCACTATCGTCAATAGAATGAGAAATGTTTTCAAATAACTCAAATTCTTCCTTAGATATATCTGTTAACGTCTGAAATATTGGGATCGGTATTTCTTCTGAATGGGGTACCGGGCGTCTAGCTGAAGGCAAATCTAGATATGTCCACTTGTGGCGATTTTTTCGATTAATTCCCGAAACATTTACTATGCAAAAGTAACAGTCGTCAATATGGTTCACAGGTTCTCTCCACACCATTGGCACACCAAATTTTAGACCTTTCCTTTGTCCTGTTGTCCATTGCCGCAGATCTTCAGTACATGTTTTATCTTGGTCACCAAGCTTAACACCAAAATATCCCAAGTATGCACGTTTCACAAAGTCTGTAATATTTTTCCTATTTTCTTTTACCATATATTCCCATGCATACTTATAGATTTATTTAACTTTGAAAATTATTTTCCGGAATATATCAAATATTAAAACAACTAATCGTAAGATGTGCCATATCTAAAAAAGTAGAGCTGTTAAATAAAAACGGATTTCATATTTGGATTTAGCTCTACAAATATAGTTAAAATCGACACAAAGATTCCCAGCACCAAAAAAAAATTTTTTTTTGTAGGCCTGTGTAATTTATACATTTAAATGTGCTTTACATTTTTTTCACATGATTACTGTGTTTATGGTTTTTTTTATGTGCACAATGATACAGATATTTCATGTTTTCTGATAGCTGAAGTCACCCAAAACCAAAAAGTCGGCAATGAATTTGTTATATTCATGCATTGAAAAAGATTCTACCCATTTAGCTACCTAGGGCAGCATCTATAATTTTATTGTTAATATGTGATGACTTTATGTCATAATAAGTAAATATTAAATTATATTTCAAACTTTTTTTATAAATATACTCTTCTGACATGTGAATGTGTTTTATATGATGTAAAGTGTCGTGCATAACTGTGTCATTTAGCAGCATCTTTTTAGCTTTTCAGTTCCTAGCATTTGACTACTAAGTTGTGAATAAAGCATTTTACTGATCATTGCTTTCATGTATGCATTTAAAACTTGACCAAACTCAGGCTTATATGTAGGTAATATATATATATATATATACTACCTTGAACAAAAAGTTCCCGGAATAACCACCGTGTGGCGCTCCCATCGTTCCGATTTGAGTTCTGTTTTTTTGTTAAATTGGTACATCTGTTGTTGATATTCCCTTTAAATCTTAGTGTCATAACTTGACATTTGCAAAAGTTACGTAGCCAAGAGTACATCTATCTCCGTGTGTGTTGGCGATTTTTTACAATTGCAGAAATGGATTTAAATTTGCAACAACGAACTTGTATTAAATTTTGCGTAAAAAACGGATTTAGTGGCGCACGGACGTTGGAAATGTTGGAAAAGTGTTTCGGCAACGATTCTCTAAAAAAAACGGTCATTTACCAGTGGCACGAGCGGTTCAGAAGTGGTCGTGAGTCAATCGAAGATGATGAACGCAGTGGCAGACCATCGACATCGAAAGTCGGTGAAAAAATTGATAAAGTAAAAGAAATGTTGGTCAATAACCGCAAATTAACCATCAGAGAAATAGCGGAGGACTTGAACATTGCCTATGGATACGCCCAAGACATTGTGGTTAATGCTTTGGGTTTCCGTCGTGTAGCAGCAAAGTTGGTGCCAAAAGACCTCAATTTCATGCAAAAAAGAGACCGTGTTGACGTCGCAAAAGACATGATTTGCGAGGCTGAATCCGATCCCACATTCATCAAAAGGATCATTACTGGAGACGAGACGTGGGTTTATGAGTACGACACGCAATCCAGACATCAGGCAAGTGAATGGCGTTCACCAAATGAGCCGAGACCAAAAAAACCACGTCGTTTTCAGTCAAAAAAGAAGGCAATGCTGACGGTTTTCATGGATTACAACGGTGTAGTGCATCATGAATTTTTGCCAGAAGGCCAGACAGTAAACAAAGAGTATTATTTGGGCGTTATGAGACGTTTGCGTGAAGCAATTCGCAGAAAGAGACCAGAGACCGTCGCACAGTGCTATCATTATTCGTAATTTTTTGACGAAAAATGCAACAAATACCATCCAACAGCCACCGAATTCACCTGATTTGGCTCCCTGTGACTTCTTTCTGTTAAATCGAGTTAAAAAACCATTACGGGGAACGCGTTTTAGCAGCCGAGAGGAAGTAATGGAAAAATCGCAGGAAGCACTGATGGACATACCGAAAACCGAATATAAAAAATGTTTCGAGGATTGGATCAAGCGCTGGCATAAGTGTGTTGCAGTCGATGGGGATTACTTTGAAGGGGACAATATAGATTTAGATGAATAAACTTGTATTTTTAATTTTCTGAATAAATTCCGGGAACTTTTCGATCAAGGTAGTATATATACATATATATTATTATTATTATTAGGTAATCTACCGGTCAAGGTAGGTTTTTGGATGGAGACAACTATCAAATAAACATTTTGTGACTCCCCACCTAGCAAACTAATCTATATCAGGTCCCTCTTCATCTCGGTGTACTTCTTTCCTCCCTTCATCCCGTCCAACATCCCTATCCTGTTCCTACCCTTACCTCGCTTGCCCAACATTCTCCCCTCTATTGCCCTCTTCAACATTCCACTACCGCTCAATACGCCTCTCATCCATTTTTCCTGCTTCCATAGGATTTCTCTCAACAAACCCCTCTCCTCCCCCACAAATTTCTAGTACTTCCTCATTTGTTTTCCTTTCGGTCCATTTCACCTTCTCCATTCTTCTCCACACCCACATTTCAAAAGCCTCCAATCTACGTCCAACCTCCTGCTTCAGCGACCACGTTTCCTCGCCGTACATAGCTACGCTCCATATCAGAGTTGTTACGAGTCTTGTCTTAACATCCCTAATCAACGTCCCCGTCATCAACTCCCTCCTCCTTGAGAAAGCCTCCTTGCCTAGCGCAATTCTTCTCCTTACGTCCCTACCATATTTATCGCACTGAACCTCCAATTCACTCAACAATGCTTGCAACCCCTTGGCTGACTGAGCAACTAATGCTTGGTCATCAGCAAACCTAACCGATTTTACGAATTCCCCTCCGACTTTCATTCCTACCTCCAGTTCTTCCCATGCCTCTTTAATCATTTCCTCTACATATACGTTGAACAGTACCGGTGACAATGGGCAATCCTGCCTTACACCTCTTCCTAACACTGCCCATCCGGACTCTCCGTTCCCCACTCGCACCTGAACAGTCTGAGACATGTACAGGTTGCGGATCAGTCTCCTGTCCCTCCAATCCATTCCTATTATCTGCAATACACGCATTAATTTTTCCCAATTCACTCTATCAAACGCTTTTTCGAAATCCACAAAACAGGCAAAAACGTCCTGATTGTATTCTATATTCCTCTCGATTAGTGATCTCATTACTGCAATGGCATCACGCGTACCTCTTCCTTTCCTGAACCCAAACTGATCATCCCCTAAGTAATCATTTGCCTTACTCTCTATCCTTTTGTTGATGATCCTGAGAATAACTTTAGCTGCGTGGGATATCAAACTTATTGTTCTGTAATCCTCACATGACGAAGCCTTTGCCTTTTTTGGAATAGGAACTAACACCGATCTCACAAAATCTTCCGGCCAGATTCCTTCCTCATAGATACCACGAATCAGTCCATATATGGCCTTCTTCCCACCTTTTCCTAACCATTTCAACATTTCTACAGGAATGTTATCCACCCCCACGGCCTTATTTGCTTTCATCTCCTTTAGTGCCCTTTCTATTTAATTGTCGAGTATGCCTGGACCTAAGCTATCTTCTTCTACGTCATGTTCCTTTTGTATGTCTAACCTTGTCGGCCTAAGTTCTTTACCATACAGTGTTTCTATATATTCCTTCCATCTCTCTTGGATTTTTCCTGGTTCAACTTTTATCTTACCCCACTTATCTTTCACTGTTAGCACAGATCTTTCCTTCTTACTTCCTGATAATAACTTAACCTTGCTGTATAGAGCACCAATTTCACCCTTCTTCTGTAAATTTTCCATATCCTCGCATTGCGTTTTCCACCATTCTTCTTTGGCTTTATTTGTGGCCCTTCTCAATTTATTGTTTAACTCTTTGTACTTCATTTTACCTAACTCTGTGTTTACATTTTTCCATCTTCTCCTCCCATCCATCTTTGCAATCATTTCATCCGTTACCCATGGTTTCCTTATCCTTTTCCTGTTAACGGTTCCTATAGTGTCTTTAGCGGCTTCCAATATCCCTTTCTTGATACATTCCCATTTTTCTTCGATAGTACTCAGTTCTTTATCGTCATCCATTTTTTTCTCTACAGCCTTCTGATACTCCTTCCTCGTTAATCCATTTAATGCTTCTAAATTCCATTTCCTAACCCGCAGCCCTTGCCTTATCTTCTTGAAACGAACGTTACATTTCATAACAACTAAATTGTGGTCAGAGTCCGCATCCGCTCCCGGGAAACTGCGAATTTATCACACTGTTCCTAAACCTGTGCCTAACCATAATATAATCTAACTGATACCTTTCTGAGGCACCTGGCATTTTCCATGTATACCTACGCCTTTTGTGGTGTCTAAACCATGTGTTGGTGATGACTAACCCCTGTCTCCTGCAGAATTCAATTGCTTTCTCCCCGCGTTCATTCCTCGTGCCAAACCCATAGTCCCCCACCTCACCCCCATCTCTTCCTTCGCCTACCATCGCATTCCAATCCCAATATATATATATATATATATGTATATTTTTTTTTATTAGGTAATCTACCGGTTAAGGTAGGTTTTTGGATGGATGCAACTATCAAATAAATATTTTGTAGCTCCAAACAAAACCCAATCCAGCAACCTACTCTACATCAGGTCCCTCTTCATCTCCATGTACTTCTTTCCTCCCTTCATCCCATCCAACATCCCTATCCTGTTCCTGCCCTTTCCTCGTTTGCCTAACATTCTCCCCTCTATTACCTTCTTTAACATTCCACTACCGCTCAATATGCCTTTCATCCATCTCTCAACAAACGCCTCTCCCCACCCACCATCTCCAGTACTTCCTCATTTGTTTTCCTTTCGGTCTATTTCACCTTCTCCATTCTTCTCCACACCCACATTTCAAAAGCCTCCGGTCTACGTCTATCCTTCTGCTTCAGCAACCACGTTTCGGTGCTGTGCATAGCTACGCTCCATATCAGAGTTTTTACGAGTCTTGTCTTAACATCCCTACTCAACGTCTCCATCATCAACTCCCTCCTCCTTGAGAAAGCCTCCTTGCCTAGCGAAATTCTTCTCCTTACGTCCCTACCACTTTGATCGTATTGGTCCAAAACACTTCCGAGATATGTAAACTGTTCTCCCTGATCTAGTTTTTCCCCTCCTATTTTAATATTTAGCTTAGCTTTTTCCTTCAGGATCAGTCTCCTGTCCCTCCAATCCATTCCTATTTTCTGCAATACATGCATTAGATTTTCCCAATTCACTCTATTAAATGCTTTTTCGAAATCTACAAAACAGGCAAATACGTCCTGATTGTATTCTGTATTCCTCTCGATCAGTAATCTCATTACTGCAACGACATCATGCATATCTCTCCCCTTTTGATATCATCCTAATTTTGTATATTTTTTGTCTTTTTCCTTTACTTCTGGAAATACCTTGTTTCCATATTTGAGTTCACAATTTCCCTGTTTTATGATTCTCTTCATGTTGCCACTGTAGACCTTGAGCACCAACTTTGCATTTGAAATACAATAAAATATTGCTTAACAAAGCCACAAACACAGGGGTATTTATGTGGTAAAATATTTTGCAATGCATTACCTATTAAGTTTTCATGCATCTTGGGTTAAATCATCTCTCAGAAAGTGTATTTATATATTTGAATTTGCTGGATATTTTGATTTGATATTGATTTCTTGACTTAGCCATCTTATAGTAATTGTCGACTTTTACAAAAGAAGAACTTATTTTATTCAGTCTGAAAAAAGAAAGTTAATTATCCCTCAGCTATTGAAAAAAATAATTTTAACAAACATATGTTAATGCTCTCATGTACATTTATTTGCATTTGTGATAACAGTGGAAGTTTACATTGTAATGGTTTTTTAAATAACAATCCTTGGTAAGGTTACTTGAATAAGAATTATACCAAATTCACATAATGCAAATGTTTTAAATAGATTAATTTGAAATGCCTCTAAAATTGCTGATACAATTAAACCAGGATTTACTGAATGAGAAAGTTGACAGAGAAAGTTATCTACTTTTTGTATTTGCATGGAATCCATCAAATTACTCAGTTTGAGTATTTGTACAGCTAAATGTTCTGTCTTTTTTGATGATAGAGTAATCCTCATATAATGCATTAATATATATAATAATTAAAAGTGTGAAGTTGTTTTGCTTTGATTCAAATTTAATTTACATTAAGCATCAGTGTCCTTGATGTTCTAATATTAGATTGTCAGGAGGAGAAGTGCTACTTTTTTGTGCCTGAGTCTCAAAAACCTATGCATATTTAAAACATTTTCTGTGTAGGCTATTACTTTGATTGCTGACCAATTATGAAAAGAAAATATCATTACATGCAAGTTTGACTATATTTATTGGGATAGTAGACTTTGTTCTGGGCATTTATGTTTGTTCTTTCCCTCATACTGAAGGAAGGCCACCTTATTGCTTTCTCCATTTTTATTTTGAATGCATTATCAATGTAATACGAGTACATGTTTCATGAATCTCTGAGGTACAGAGTTATGTGGTGCCCATTATTGCTATCTATTTAATGAAATTTTATTTTCTGAAGCTGTGGTTATAATTATTATTCAGCTATAATTATTGTTATAATTCCCTTGAGCATCATTTCCTGCACAGTTTCATGGTTTAAGTGAAGTATGGAAGTTACTGGAAACTATCCACTGCATCAGATTTAGCCATCCATCTGGATAGAGAAAACATTAAAATGTTGTTGAAATATATGTATGCTAGGAATTTTTAGCATTGACTTGTGTATAGCTATTTGCTGCTCTAATCTTCTCATATCATGTTGTGTCTAGTAACTTCTGATAATTAATTTTTTTTCCCTCATTGAACCAGATAATTTCAGAATACTTGTCATTAAGTTATCATAGTGGTCTTTCTCTGCTATTCCAGTGACTAATTCTATTTCTTTATAATGTTTAAGTTGTCTTATGTCTGGAATTTGACAGTAAG
Organism: Hetaerina titia; assembly: GCA_037158775.1. NCBI lineage: Eukaryota > Metazoa > Arthropoda > Insecta > Odonata > Calopterygidae > Hetaerina > Hetaerina titia. The sequence goes on from CM073779.1 coordinate 88,348,023, forward strand.
TCACTATCTATCTACCTATGGTAAATATATAAACCCAGAGAATTTGAATTACATCAGCTACTCAGCTAATCTGTCAAACTTTTGATTCAGGGATATAAGAGTGTATTGATGTGAAAGAACATATATTTACAAGTTAGTTGTGTGCCCATTCACTACTTTTATCACTATGAAACTTAACTTCACCCCTCAATACCCTTTCATTCCTAGAGGCTACTGTAAGAGTTCAAATAATGTTGGCTCTAGCTATCATTGAGATTTTACTGAGGCATATTCTAATGTTATGAAAAACAGTTTTTACACAGATCACTGAAAGTATTTAAGAATTAATTTTCAATAAAACTTTTATTTTACTAGCTAAATAACATCAAAGACCTATGTTATAGTCCTGAACTCACTGCATAATAAATTTATTTACATAATTTTCATAGTATGAATCTGAAACTTTGACTCTGAAAAAAGCCATACACTTTACAGTAAAACGTTTATGAATATAATTATGAACTGGCTAATTTCAAATCATTGAGACAAACAAAGTTGAAGTACAAGAAAAAACACCCAGTGCATTTTACAAATTGTAATAATGCATGACTTCGTATGTATCTGTAATGTCTCATGATCAGAATGTTCACTCATTGTTGTCAGGTTCAGTACCTGTCAAAATTTTCTTACAAATTTCTTTTTTGTGTTATATTTTCCATTTTTTTATTTTGCTTCCTTTGTGCTTTACATAGTGGTTATTTAGTTGTGTCAAAATACAACCTATATTGCCAAAATTATGGCTTGACATAGAGAAGGCAGTGAGGGTCAGGAACATTTTTGTTCTGTAATGGACTTGCAGAGTTTCTGAGCTTATTTTTTGATAAAATGTAGTATTTTCCATTCATTTAAAGCAAAGCACACAAATATAAATTCAATGAAATAGAGTCATAAGTTTTCATATATTAAGTCAATTCAAGTTTAACCAATTCGTAAACTCCACCATACTTTTGGATGTAATTTGATTTTTTTTTTAATTTCTAAGCAAAAGTATGGTGGAGTTTACGAGAGGAATATCAGATTTAATTTTTTGAGAATGATTTACATTTTGAAATAATACTAATTAGGCATTTTGATAATTATAGATACTGAACAAATGAAATATTTTTCCATAAATTGGATAATGATAAGTATAAGCCTATAGCATTGCTTGTTATAATGTTGGGAAGCAGTAAATGAATGAACCCAATTGTTTTACTATTTTATATGTATGTATGTGTGTGTGTATATATACACACACACATGCACACATATATATCTGAATATGATTAAATAAATCCAGGCTCTTAGTGTGCTTTGTTTTTTAATTAAAATTTATTTCACTATGAATTTCAATGGTATGCATGCATAAGGGTCAGCCATTGAAATCCCCATCCTCCCACCATCTCAGGACATTCTCACTTACTTCATTCATCACTGGCCATCATCCATATCCATCACATGTTGGCAAAATTTTGAAGGTGCAAATCTGGTTGGTTAGTTTTAGGCAGGCAATGGATGATAAGGATTTATTAATGAAGTGATTACCCATGCATCAATACCCATCATGGTTACTCATCAGTCAGTCACTGATGAAGCATGCCATTAACCTGTCAATCATCTGCAACAAGGCAATTAAGTCAAAGCTTAGTGAAATGTAAGTAAAATATAGAAAAAATGATTTTGACATTATATTCATTGATAATCACCTTGTGGTGTGTATATTTCATTAAATAATTTACACATGACATATTTTGATGTTGGTTCAGTAAGCATTATGATATATTTTCAAGAGTTGAGAAGCTTCAGTTTAAATTAAAACATGAACAACATACCACTAAGTTTGTTTAATGTTCATGAAAATTGAAGAAATTTACTTGTATAAAAACTCATGCATGGGTTATCAATAGTTCATTTTAATTTTGATTCTATTGTGATTTTCGCAAGGATTTGGCAGAAATGGCTTATGGCCAAATTTGAAATTGGAATCAAGCATCATCCATAGTTATGAAGGTACTGGTATATGCATAAGTTACAAGAATCTGATGTTATCAGAGTTAAATAAAGCTTTATAATTTACATTGTCATTTTTGACTTTGTCTTATATCAAGAAGATTATACAAAAGCTTCAATCATCACCACAATAGGAAGCTTCTATGCATGCAACCTTAAAAAAACATTCAACCCAAGACCCTCTGAACTAAAATTAAGTACACCATTTTAGGTTAATAAGGCAACTTTATATGAAGATTTAACTCTATGGTTTTTTCTATACTTGAATGGCTTCTGAAATAAAGTTTAAGCTATGAAATAGACTCCTTTTTAAGAAAAATGTCAGCATAGCATCAGAGGATAACAAACAAAGCAGGATATTTCTTATTCCATAATCAGTGGAAGTACTACATTTTTTAAATACAACTAATGAGGGATATTTTGAGCTGTAGAATAGCTGTAGTAGTCTTCCACTTACTTTACTGTATTATGTGTACATGTGTAATGTACTCACTTTATGTGATCATATGTGAGTCTCTGAAATGCCAGATGAAACCAATTAAATTACTTCATAAAGTCCATTGTATTAATTCTTGTAATTCAGAGCCATGTTTCCAATGCTATATAATAGTGATAGTTTCATTGGCAGCATAATGAAGAAATTTCACAAAATTATGCCGAGTAGGTATTTTACTTAGTTTACATAGAAATTCCTGGTCTAACCTCTATTGTCCTCGGACCTTATTGTCAATACCACTTTTGACAATAGAAAAATTCTCATTTTTTTAATATAACTTATTATAAGAAAATTATATAAGTAGGTTCAGACATTTTAACCTGGGATTGAATCTTGGAAAGACTGTAAATTTGCCATTCTGGACAAAAAACATTTATCTTTACTTACTACACTAGTGAAACATGTTCAGAGTTGTATGTAATACTGCTTTGGTGCTCTACGTATGTAGTGTTAAATGCTCAATGAATGGTTATTGTGCTCAGTGTATTCATTTTGTATTTGAGTGTTTTTATTTGAAGAATAATGATGTGGATACTATAAATGCAGTATGACATGATCATAGAATGTACTTGGATTTGAAATGATAAGGAATCTATAAACTTAGCTATGAAATTTTGTGTGCCCTTGTGTGTTTATTTCTATTGCTCTTTGTCTGCAGAAGTCTTTTTCAGGTTATTTTATATTTTTCTTGTTTTTAATGTCCATTTGTTTCCCAGTAAATATATTTGATTTTTAATCATACTTTTGCAATAATTCAAACAAAACAAGATCAAAATTGAAGTGAATTGGCTTAAAACAAAAACCTGTGTATTTATTTACATGATCTGATTAACTCAACAAAATTGGAGTAAAAATATATATTCCAAATTGTTTGCACATGTAAACATTGTTTTATTAGCGTTGTAAACAAAAAAGAAACTCTCTCTCTCTCTTTCTCTCTCTCTCTCTCTCTCTGTCTCTCTCTCTCTCTCTCTCTCTCTCTCTCTGGACAAACCCTTAATTGAATGAACAAAATCCATTTTGCATGTAACCTTAAAATTGTTGAGTAAATAAATTAATAAAGTATGTAAATAAATTTTTAAGGAAACATTTTGATACTTGCATAGTTTTAAAAAAGTTTAAGATTTTGTACAAAGTGACAATACTTACCTACAATGGCAACATCATATTCATTCTCTGAATGCAAGGTCTGTTCAATAAATACGCGAACTGGGGTAATGTGGCTGTCATGATGCAGGCAGGCTATAGCCCTGCCCACTATGGGCACTAGTTGCCTGAAACCAAATGAGCCATCTGTGCTTGGCGGATCGTCGAGCTGGGCATATGGTGCCAGTTAAGTTAGTTTCTGTTGTCCTTTTTTTACTGTTTTTCGAAAATGGAAATTGATAAAATCACGGAGCAAGGAATCAACATCAAGTTTTTGGTGAAGTGTGGTAAAAGTTATCAAGAAATTACTGAAATGTTGACAGCTGTTTACAGGGATAATGCTCTGAAAAACTTTCGTTTTCAAGTAGAGTAAGCATTATAAAGATGGCCGACAAGACGCCATGGATGATGCAAGGCTGGGATGACCTTCAACCACCTGCGTTGACAACAACATTGATTGTGTGCAGCCCCTTGTCCTTACCAATTATCAAAAAACTGTCCGAATGATAGCTGATGGATTGAATATAGGAAAATCAACAGTGCACACTATTTTAACTGAACATTTGGGTTTAAAAAATGTGCTAAAATTGTGCCCAAACTGCTGACACCAGATGAAAAGTTGACTGTGTTACTGGAAAAATTCACTTGAAAATGATGCAGGATTTCTCAATAGAGTAATCACTGGGGACGGATCGTGGTTTTATGAGTATGACATTGAACTTTTATCGCAAAGCAAGGAGTGCAAAGCAAAGATGACCCTCGAACCAAAAAATCAAGAAAAAGCTGATTGAAAATCAAAGTCATGCTCCTGGTTTCCTTTGATTTCGAAGGTGTTGTTCATCATGAATGCCTTCCTGAAGGACAAACAGTAAATGCCGAGTGCTACCTTACAGTTCTCAAGTGTTCGAGAGATCGCATGAGTCATGTGCGACCGAATTTGGCTCAAGGCGATGGATGGATCCTTCACCATGGTAATGCACCTGCAGCATTCAGCATTGATTGCTCACCAGTTTCTGGCTAAAAATTCAATCACTATCTTTGATCATACTCCTTATTTGCTAGATCTCACCCCCTGCGACTTTTTTCCTATTCCCAAAATGCAAAAATGTGGTGAGGGGACATCACTGGGAAGATGTAGACATAATAAAGCAAGAAATTACGAGAAAACTAAAAAGCCTAACTCCCGAGGACTTCCAAGGGTGCTTTAAACAGTGGAAAAGAAGATGAAATGAATGCATAGCAACAAGTGGAGAGTGTTTTGAAGGGGACAAAATCGATGTAGACTAAATTTTGCAAAATTTTTTTATGGCCTCAGTTCTCATATTTATTGGGCAGACCTCATATATGGAAATATTATGTATGGGAAGAAACTAAGTGTTCAGTTTGATAAACTAATTGTTGGCTACATTAATACAAAATGTTAACATTTTCAACTTCTGGGTGGAAATTTTGCACTATTAATCATTTTGATTTGGGACAAATTAACTCCATAGAGAACATTTTTTAAATTCAAAACCTGATAATAATTTAATTTCATCTTTATTTGGAATGTTTTTTTTATATTTGCATGTTATATTGTGTTGTTTGTGATAAAAATGGACATATTTTGAGTTGTGTATCTTTTTGCAAGTTGCAGTTTATGTTGCCACACTCTTGTATGGTTTCATGTCTACCTCTGTAATCAAAGTAATTTTTCACTCTAAAAATATGGAATCTCCTAAAAGGATGGCTTTCATGTGCATGTTCAGATAATTGACAATATCAAGTTGTCTAAAGGGATATAGATTAAGTGGTGCACCCTTGAAATTCTGTTTTAATTAGTTTTTGTCAAAAATTATTAATGATTATTACTGTATCTATTTATGCAGCCTTCAATTTCTTCACTATATCGGAAAGAGAATTTCAGGTGTTTTCTTTTCTTTTGTTGGTGTATTTTTGAGTGTGTGAATACATTGTTCTTGCATAAGGTTATGCTTAGATCCTTTTAATTTACTTCTTAGGCTTGGAGATATTTTCGTTTTTGTATATTGTTTAAATTAGATGCAAAATTTAATTTCCAGTTATGCTAGCCCAATGTTCATTTTTTTGTTTGTTGCCTAATTGTAGATGTCTTTTACTTTGATTTATTGCTCTTAATGTTCGCAGTTTGATGATATCAGCGACTGTATATGCAATAGCATGATGAATGCCTGTTAAATATCTCAAGTTAACCAGCAGCTGCTCTATTCAGAGTATTATATTCTGTATTTGTCATTGAACAATTTTTACTCATCTGATACTAGTAATAAAAGTATAATTGGTGTACGAGAGTCCTCAAAAATGTATTGTATTGTTTTGTGGTTAGCTGAATCAGATATCATATCATATGATTTCTAGTGCTGTTATATGATATAATAAATAACTAGGTTACTCTCATACTGTCGAACATTATACTCAATAATTAATCATGGCCTCCAGGGTAGGACTCATTACCTTAATAATGTAGAAGTGTACCATACTTCATATTGTAACAATGCTACTAAGAAAAACGGCATTTCTTATTTTTTAAATATTAATGCTGAAAAGAATGATTTCTTTTAACAATTTGGTTATGTAATTGTCTGTGTTCAAAAAAGGGCTACCCATTTATTGCTGTCTCAACCTGATTGAAAAAGGTTGCTAAATTCTGAAAAGTTAATCCAAGTTCAATATATTATCATATTTATTATTTATAAATTTGAACAATGCTCTTATTTTAATCATAAGGTGTACAGATATGTGAATACTCCCTTTAGTTTTTAATACATATGACTTTTTGTGTTGAATTATTAATGAAGAATTGGAAGTAGCAAATTTATTTCATCTTAAAGTTGTAACAATTTATTAAATGTTCAAAAAATCACCAAATTGATATAGTTTTGCAAAAAATGTAGTTTTCAAGCAGGTGCATTAAAAATGTACGTAAAAACAGTTTGGCTTAAATGGGTCATCAGACTTTCCAACATTCTTTCTCATAGAGATTTCATCTTTGAAGCTGGTGGGACTTTCCTATTTTTGAAGAAGCAATAGTACAAGGGTAGTCTGAAAGGTTTCCAACCTAGCAAATAAATGAGACATTTTTTTCTTTAGATTTATTTTTCAATGTAGTATCCTTTTAAGTGGATATACATTTTCCAAGGCTCTAACTTTTTCACTGGTCCAAATAGTAGTTGATGTATTTCTCTGTAAAATAGATATTTACCTTGCAATATCCACATCATTCGATATAAATCTCTGTCCTCTTCCAAGCAAAACTTTAAGGTTAGGGAACAGAAAATAGTTACCAGGGCCAGATCTGGTAAATGCATGGAGTGGTCCATCTTTCAAAGTCCAATCATGAATTTTAGCTATGGCAACTGTAAAAGTTTGAGCAAGTGTATTGCCCTTTTCAATCAGGACAATACACTTGCTCACACTTCCACATTAGCCATAGATAAAATACAGAATATGACAATGATTTGTCTTTTTAAAGATAATCAAATAACATAATTCCCTTATTATCCTACAAAAGTCTCCATCACCTTCCCAGCTGATGGAACCATCCTCACCTTTTTTGGAACAGGTTCCCCCTTTTCAGTCCACTGTCTTCACTTCTTTCATCTCAGGGTTGTAGAGGTTGATCCAAGTTTTGTCTACAGTTATGAATCGATACAAAAATTTGACTCACTTTGCTTAAACGGCTTCAACAGGACCTTGGAAATGTTCATTCAAATGCGTTTTTGGTTCAAAGTGACCAAATGCAGCAGCCAACATGTTTATAGCTTGTTTATATCCATCCTTTAGTCAATATATGACCAACGTGTTCTTTTGATATGCCCATAGCCTCTAATACCCCTCCAACCTTATTTAGAAGGTCATCCAGTACCATTTGGAGAACATTTTTGATGATATCAGTGGTTATCTGCGGTTATCGCAATTTTTGGCCATCCAAGTGCTTATCATCAGCCAAGCTTATACAGCTGTTTTACCTCCAGCTCCCCACAATGTCAAGGTTGTAAATGATGCTGCAGTCCCCATACACAGTATCCAACTTGTTTTTGATTGTGTAGGCATATTCTCTTTCAAAAACAAATGTTCAATGACAGCTACTCCAGTTTTTCCTTTTTTGCAAAAAGTCTCCCAATGACTCACTCAAACTATTGTCAAACAACAACTGAGTGTCCCAAATGGCTGAAATTTTGGCGAATACCTGTTAGCCTATGCGTAAACATATTTCCTAACTCTTGTTGAAGAGTGCTGCAATCTTCATGTTGAGTTCAGAAACTTTTCACGCAACCCTCTTAAATGGAAAACATCAGCAACTAAGGAAACGTGCTTATAATTCTTGATGTCAAGAATTAACGTAATTATTGAATAAAAACTTTAAACCTCCTTTAAAAAAGATAATATAAAGATATAAAAAATATTTAAATCAATTTAGCAGTTTTTATCAGTCATATGTTCAGTGCATATTTGTATTAAACACATTGCCAATATTAAGTTACTGGTTAACTTAATAGATTTCATAGTAGTGTATCAACATTTCGATGTGATATAATCACTTATTTCATTTGACTCAAAGGCTCATGGATTTCAATTTAACACTAATAATTTTAGTGAGCATGTTATTACCAGCACTTAAATTATTTTTTTTATATTGGCAACTAATGAATGTAAGTTAGCTCAATAGATTTGCAGTAGTGCAAATAACTGCTGTAGTTTGTAATTGTTTTTTTGCTGTCATAACAAGCTGGAATGAGCTTAAAAACATTCACACCTGAAATATATGAAATTCTATGGGCTTATAACTATGACAGATATACTTGACTGGCATTTTTATTCCATCATCTATAGTTGAAAGTTAATTTCAAACTTGCATTATTACTCCCCACCTTGCAATAGTGTGCTAGTAGTTTTTGTTGAAACACTTAGTAATAATTTTGTTTTTTAAGTGTGTATTGGGAAAATGTACTCTTGCTAAGTTCATTATGTTGACATAAATCCATCTCAATTAATTGTCATTATTTCAATGATTTAATTATATAAAATGATAAAAAATAGATTATTTATGGTTAATCTTGTTGAGATGTTTCAAAGGATGACCCTTCATATTAACTCTTGTGAATTGAAGTAAAACTATTCTGAATTAGCTTTTACAATGAATTTGTGGCATACCATTAAAAGTTTTATAAAAGATAGTATCCTGTCTTTATCAATAATTAGTAGTTGACAACTGGTTGACAACTAATCTGTGCTTATCTCTCTTCCTTTGCTGTCCGTAGTCGAAGGAGAAGCTCTGTCTTAAGGCAGGTAGAGCTTGGCAAGGCTTTATTATTATAATTATGTTAATATACTTATTCTGCATGCTAGCATATATTGTTTAAACTAAGTTTCATTAGTGTGCATCTTGCTATCCCAATGGCATTACTACTTGGATTTTTAATTTTGGGCAACTATAAGCTGTCTTATATTTTGTGTTTGCTAAGTTGTCTTGACAAATAATATGTTTTGAATGTATTTATATCAATAAAAATTTTATTTAGTTTTAATTAAACAAATATTTATACTTAATATTTTCCCTTTACTTATGTTTTTCCAACTCACCTGAAGCTCTTTATGGTGCTGTTGTTGTTAATAATTATGCTGTCATATGGGATAAAGCCATGTTATGTAACTTAATGTCTAAATGTTATGTTATAGATATGTGTGCATTTCAGGTATGATGTGATTACTAGTTAAGTGTGCATGTTTCCTTTAATAATAATTTTTATGAGATTATATTGCTGACAATAGATCACAAGGCTCTTTGGCCAAGCTGGAGGGAGACTCAGCTGACAGTGACACCCAACTTACAAAGCTTGATGTGGTCCTCACTTTTCAATTGGAGGTAAGCTGTAATCATTTTGATTGTTTTAGGGTGATGTCATCCCCAAGGCTTATACCCAATAGCTACAAGTTTTGCCTACATTTAATAAAAATTTTGGAAAATCTGTGGAATTTGTGTAGCATATTTTGCCTATATTATACATTTTAAATCATCATGAAATCCTTTCATTTTTCTTCTTATTATTGTTGGTTTAACCATCTTGTATAGATCCGTCTTGTATAGATGTCTTGCCCTATAATAGTGCTAGGTTCCTTGAAAAGCATCATTAAGTGAATTGGCAATGAACAATAAATCTTTGTACATGTTTTAATGCTACTTACATTAATTGCTGTAACTGAGGAAATTGATTTTGAACTAGTTTATAAATATGAAGGTTTATTAAAATAGCTCTCCTCTATAGGTGGTTGTAATGGAGGTGAAAGGGCTGAAGTCATTAGCAGCTAATCGGATAGTGTATTGCACTATGGAGGTGGAAGGTGGAGAAAAACTGCAAACAGATCAAGCTGAGGCCTCAAAACCAATGTGAGAGAACATTCAATATAAAAAGTAAAATTTAAACCTTGACTAATAGGGCAGCAGTTTTTCATTTATTTCTGAATATTGCTCACTTTAAAGATAGTTTCAATTTCTCAGTTTGCATCAACTTATTCTGTAACTTGTATGCATTTTCTTAATTACCAAGTATTATATAATCCAGCTAAATCTGGCCATGAAATAATTTATCAAGTAGATGAGTACACAACTCCATGTGCCAACTCAGTGAGCTCAATGGGTAATGGACGTACCTTTTAATCCAAAGATTTTTAGATCTAAATTTAATTTGGCAAGAATATTGTGGTCACTTAAAGATTTTTCTGTGATATGTTTAGAGTGTGTCATATCTGAGAGGAGAATATTTTCCAATGGATTAAAGCACATGTTATGTATATTTAATGATTTGCACTCCACTGAGTGATTAACAAATTCAATAAGTGATATATTTCTGTAAAGCACCCACTGCACCACCCTGCTAATTATCAACTAAGCATGGCAACTAGAAATTCTGTTGAAAACTATTCATTGCAGTGTTTTTGGATATGTTAAGCTTATGGTTTGAAATATGAAATGGCTTATTGAAAAATTCACATATTTTTGTTCTATTTTACTACCAGAACTAACATTACAATAAATATTTAATGAAATTCAATTAATTTTTCATCTGTGAGAACTATATTATAACATAAAGTGAATAATTTTGAGGTAGTGATGGTGTCTTAAACATCATGCTATAATTTTATAAACACTGGACAATGGACAACACAAGTTATGGGAATAGGAGATGGGGTTGGAGTGGTTAATTTTGGTAGGTGGATTTAAAGGGAAGTGTGGTTGAGGGTATCCTAGTAGGCTACATTTATGCTATGTTAATTGATGATATGGAAATTGGTGTATCTGTGAAGGGAAGATATGAACAATGAGGAGCTACAAGAAAATAAACATTTCCATTCGTACCTCTCTTACCTCCTCAGATACACAAATGTAGCTAAAAACGTTTGAAGCCTTTTGTAATTGTCTCTTTGAATGGCAAGGAAGGCATTTATAATCTTCTGTGTGGATATAGAACTCAAAAGTTTCCAAAAGTACACCAATATTATTGCTTAATCAGTTGTTTCAATAAGAAGCAACAAATATTGGTGGGTTTACTGTAACGGCAATATTTGTAAAATGCAGTATTCTTTTTTTTGTATATCATTCTCCTAAATATTATTATGTGCACATGTTGGTGTTTTACACACATAGATGATTAATTGCTTGTATCAGAGGTTAAATTCATGTGATACCATGGTGCACATTTTTTTTAAGTACCATGCTGTTAGGTACTCATCATCAGTAATCATCTAAGAAATTTTAATGTGTAATAATTGCCCATACATTCATGTGTGATGATGTGATGTACAACCATAGCTTGAATATTTAAGTTTTATAGCTTAATTACACACAAATGCGATCTTCAAGATCATATCATCCAATGAATCTTTTTAGCATCATGCCATTTGTTAGCATTTCAACTGATTTTCCTTAAATCAAAAACAGTAAGATTTTCCACCACCCTAGTCCTGATGTGTTCATCACAGGTTATTTTATGTTTTGTCTCTTCATAACACTCAGAAAAACTAGTTACTGCTATAATTTCAGTCTCTTTGTAACTAAATATTTTTAATATGCTTCCATTAATCAAAAGATCTTCGAAATATATTTTCCTTGTGCCTAAGAACGAATGCAATTATTTGTTTCCATTTGACTTGTTTTAGGTGGGATACCCAAGGTGACTTTTCTACTACTCATCCCTTGCCTGCAGTAAAAGTGAAATTGTACACTGAGAATCCAGGGATGTTAGCCTTGGAGGATAAAGAATTAGGAAAAGTGATTTTGAGACCTACGCCCCTTTCATCCAAAGTAAGTTTTCCCTAAAAATAACTTTAATTTTAGCTTTTAGTAGCATTAATGTTTCAATAAATTGAAATTGTGTCATTGCGTTGAAAGATTGGTTCAAATTCCATGTTATTATTACATAATTGATTTTTAGACGGAAGCCTATTGAAGGTGGGATTATGTTGCAACATTTCGTATTTTCTGCTCATAAATGATCATTATTGTGTTACTGTAAGATGGGTGCTATTTCTATGACTATGTAAGTATATAGTTCAAATTCTTCAAAATTAAATTTTTGGGAAAACTTTGAATAGATTGCAATGGAGACAAAAGTATGTTAGTATAAGTAAGGAGACTAAAGTATATGCTCTACAAGAATCAATTATTCACATTGAAGAACATTTTTTGCAAAGATGAATAGGTAATATCCTAAGGCTGCAGTACTTGTTAGCACAGTTGAACATTCTGAATTGCACCTGGGTTCCAAAGAGAATTATAAATCATTGTATGTTAGAGAAATGGAAGGCATGTATGGAAAAACACTATATGGCAAAGACATATGGACAGGAAGCTTACACGCAGAAAGAGAATGTGATGTAGATGAGAATATCTTAGGTAAAGGCTTACTCAATGACAAATTGGGAAGGCCATTAAGGGAATATAAATTATGGCCTTTTATTTTCTCTATATAGTCCACTTTCATATTCCATAGGTAGTTTAAGCTACATTATGCCAACTCAGCAAAAGGTACCAATATTTAATGTTGGCCTAAGAGAAGCCCTGCTTTTTTGACAAGATATAAGCTAATTTTTTTAGTGACTTGATGTGACCTAAGTGAAGTAACATACTTTTTCGAATACTTAGAAAATACCACTCACTGATTTTGTCATCTATATCTAATAATGGTTGGAAAATTGGGAAATTATTATTATTATAAGGTAATATACTGGTTAAGGCAAGTTTTTGAATGGGCACAACTAGAAAATAAATATTTTGTTACTCCTAACAAAACACAATCCAGCAACCTACTGTACATCAGGTCCCTCTTCATCTCTGTGTATTTCCTTCATCCTGTCCAACATCCCTATCCTGTTCCTGCCCTTTCCTTGTTTGTCTTACATTCTCCCCTCTATTATGGCCTCCAACATCCCACTGCCGATCAATACGCCCTTCATCCATTTTCCTGTCTGCATAAGATTTCTATCAAGGAACCCCTCCTCTCGCCCACCATACCAATTACTTCCTCATTTCTTTTCCTTTGGATTCATTTTACCTTCTCCATTCTTCTCCGCACTCACATTTCAAAAGCCTCCAATTTACGTCTATCCTCCTGCTTCAATACATACAGTACAGTACATATCCATATCAAAGTTCTCCCTGATCTAGTTTTTCCCCTCCTATTTTAATATTTAGCTTAGCTTTTTCCTTCCTGGAAAATCACATAACCTTTGTTTTATTAATATTGATTCTCATCCCATATCTGTCGCACTGAATTTCAAACTCACTCAGGAATGCTTGCAACCCCTTGGCTGACTGAGCAACTAATGCTTGGTCATCAGCAAATCTAACCGATTTTACGAATTTCCCTCCGACTTTCATTGCTACCTCCAGTTCTTCCCATGCCTCTTTAATCATTTCCTCTACATATATGTTGAACAGCTCCGGTGATAATGGGCAACCCTGCCTTACACCTCTTCCTAACACTGCCCATCCGGACTCTCCATTTTCCACTCGCACCTGAGCAGTCTGAGACAAGCACAAGGCACAGTCTCCTGTCCCTCCAATCCATTCCTGTTTTCTGCAATACACGCATTAGTTTTCCCCAATTCACTGTATCAAATGCTTTTTCAAAATTTACGAAACAGGCAAATACGTCCTGATTGTATTCTATATTCCGCTCGATCAGTGATCTCATTACTGCAATGGCATCACGCGTACCTCTCCCCTTCCTAAACCCAAACTGATCATCCCCTAAGTAATGATTTGCCCTATTCTCAACCCTTTTGCTGATGATCCTGAGAACAGCTTTAGCTGCATGGGACATCAAACTTATTGTTCTGTAGTCCTCACATGATGCAGCCTTTACCTTTTTCGGAATAAGAACTAACACTGATCTCACAAAATCTTCCGGCCAGATTCTTCCTCGTAGATACTACAAATCCATCTCTTTACTCTTCCTCCCACATTTTCCTAAACCTTTTAGTAGTTCTGCAGGAATGTTGTCTACCCTTTGGGAAATTATATACAACTATTAATTGTATTAATAATTTATTCATTTTTAAAAATTTCAAATGTTTTAAATGCATCGTATTAATTTCCCTTTTTGTTTATCCATTTGATATTCCTCTAGTAACACCATAAAGATTTCCTGCAAACCTTAAAACTGAGTAATAGAAAAATTTTGTGTGCGCTTATATCTGGCACTAAAAGATGAATAGCATTCCAAATCGTGTAATGTCAGAAAAATTTGCATGAAATGTGAGTTGTTTATAGAGAAATAAGTTTCTATGATGATATTTTCAATTCCATTCATCCAGCACTTTTACATCAAGTGCTTATTAGGTTTACACATCATACAAGCTGATGAAATAGTAAGATCTAAAATAAGCCTAATGAAAACTGTGCACTCTAACAACTTGTTTTTGGAAATTTTCTTAATATCCATTGATCAATCAAGTACTGCATTTTAAGTTTCCTAAAATGTTCGATCAGAAAATTGTTGTGTAATCTTTTCCTGTGATGGGCTGCTTAGAGTAAAAAAATATGCGTTGTAGTTGTGCCAATATGATTAAATTTCTGAGACATATTTCTCATAAAAAGAGACGTTTCAGGCGTGATATGGTGGAATATCATGATTAATAAAAATTGGTAATTTTTATTACACATTTCTCATGTCAATAATGAACAGGAAGCTTGGAAATTTTACCAATGGAGAGCACATAACATGTGATACTCCTTAGTTTTGCAGAGTGGAAGGACAAAATCACGTGTATACCTAAGCAAATATTTCGATCATTGATGAGAAATGCATTGTAGAGAGTATCTAGCAATCTAGCATTCGTATCTAGTAATGATAAATACAGCCTTCACTGATCCTCAACTCCTTAGCATTCCACTGTAATTTCAGGTCCTAAATTCTGGTAGGAAAGTGTGCTGCAATGCCTTCAAATACGATCGTATATGCACAAGAGTTGAGGAAGAATCATCTGACCTTTTCTCTTGAAAAAAGCCAGTAAAACTTGTGTGTGGAATGGGAATTTCAGTGTGTATTTCTATGAAAAATTTTAATAAGCATTTTAGCAGAGAGATCAAGAAAACAGTATTATTATACAAGGTCTGTAAAAAAAAAGATGAGATGGATCACAATCAGTGAGGTATCACCTTCTAGCAGTGTCTATGAGAAGTAAAACACCGCCTTGCTCATGGCCCTATCTTGATTTATCGTGGCACGACAATATTTCTTGTCTGAGCCTGTACATGCTTACTGTATAAATTCTTGTGTCAGTGAGAATGAAGGTGTTACAGAAGTAGCGCATGAATTTTGTTTTAACCTCAGAAAAAGTAATGCTGAAACTTGGGCAATGATTCAAGTAGAATTCAACAGTGAATCTATGAGCTGGGTGCAGTGTTTTCATTGGTGCAACCACTGCCAGTCTGGACAAACCTCAACCAATGAAGAACCAAGAAGTGAATGTCCATCAGCATCAAAAAATGATGCCCACGTCAAGTGTGTGAATGATTTAGTGCATACAAACCATAGGTTAACTGTCAGAGAGATTGCCAATAAAGTTGACATTAATGTTGGCTCATGTTTCACCATTTTGACAGAAACTTTGGGCATAGAGGGCGTCACGTCCAAATTTGTGCTGCGAGTGTTAACAAATGAACATAGGCAAAAATGTCTTGCCATCAGCCATGAACTGTTCATTCATTCAAATGACAACCGAATCTTCTTAAAAGCAATTGTCAAAGGTAACAAAACCTGGGTTTATGGTTATCATATAGGAACCAAAGCCCAGTCTTCACAGTGGAAGGACCCATCTGCTCCATGACCCAAAAAAAGCTCCAATGTCGCAATCGAACGTGAGGGTCTTGATGGTATTCTTTGATTGGGAAGGGTCAATCATTGTGAATATGTCCCCAAGGAACAAACATTGAATGGGCAGGACTATATAGAGGTTATGAGAAGGTTAAGACATGCCATGTTGCAGAAGAGACCACAAATGTGGAAAAACAAGTCTTGGTGGTTTCTTCACGACAATGCGCCGGCACACACATCATTGGTTGCTACCAAGTTTTTGGCCGGAAACAGCACACCGATGATACCCTAACCACCCTACTCTCTGGATCTTGCGCCAGTGGACTTTTCCTATTTCCTAATTGAAAATCCACCCTCATAGGATGCCAATTTGAAAATATTGAAGACATCCAACAAAATTGTACTGCAGACTTAAAGGCTATCCCAAAAGAAGCCTTCCCAGTTGTATTTGAAAGCTGGAAAAAATGTTTGGAGCATTGTATTGGCAGCCAAGGCTGTATTTTGAAGGTGATAAGCGTGATTTAAGTGTAATTAATAAAACCAAGTATTTATTCGAACAGTTTCAACTTTTTTGAACAGACCTTGTATGTTTTTAATTGTTCATTTAAATAAAAACTTAAACTAAAGGTATGTAAGCATTTAATTGTCTGATTTAAAGAAACAGGTGTATCAACAGCTAGTGAGTTTGTGTTTTCTCTTTCTAACATTGTTATTGCACGTTGCATTAAAAGAAAGTAGAACTTGAAAGCTTGTATCCAGAGACAGGATATATGATGAGTAAAGAAAGTTGCTGTTTCATTCATACAGTAATGAAAGAATTTTTATCCTTTAGTCAACCAAAAATGATATAATGGTTATAACTTATTTAGGTCAGCACTTCAAGTAATAAATTCTTTGTGACATAAATTTTTAGGAAATATATCCAGTAGGCTGTGTATCATAGTGTGGTTCAAAACCATAGGAAATGCTGCATAGAGTAAGAGTTTGGTGAGATGCCCATACTATGCCACATTCCATTTAACATGTTGAAAACATTTATAGCAACTAAAGGATCATGTTTAAAAAACAATGTGACATACATGCATTATGAAATTAATGTGGAAATGATCTATTGCTTCGATATGTACAGCAATTATAGTCTTTTTCACTTCTTCATTTATCCATGGTTATTCATGGTTTTTGTGTCCATTAATTTGCCTCGAGTGTAGATCAGGTTCTCTTAGGTGTGGGACATTCAAATATTAAATGAATGTTCAAGAGTACTTTGTATTTTGTTTTACATAATCATTTTCTCTGTTAATTGCTCCTCGATGTGAATGTTTAAAAACCAAGAGGTCCTTAAAAAGATGTATTCTTGGTGACTTCATAGATCTAAGGGAAAATCCAGCTGAATAATATTTGACCACAATTGCTTACTAGATGTGGGAAACAAGTTTAATATTGAAATGCTTAAGTCACAAAGGATTTGTATTACATGTATCAGAGTTGTACATGATCATTTACTTGATGTTATACCATTGTATAAAATCCAGTGCCTGGAATGCAGCATAGAGTTCCTATGTGGAATCATTTTCAAATTAAATTTGATACTTTCCAATGATATTTCCATTTGAATTTAACTTTTACAGAATGTGTTAATGAGTGCTTGTAGTAGTATAGCAGGTGTGAAACATGTAAAAGCATATTCTGACCTCAGCTATTTTGTCTTAGGCTCCTGAATGGCATAGGATGACCATCCCAAAAAATTGTCCAGACCAAGATTTGAAAATCAAAATTGCTTGCAGGATGGATAAGCCCCTGAACATGAAGCATTGTGGGTAAGGTCTTTGTCCTTGCTTGGGCCTTTACTAATACTTTCACTTTACTTATACCTTCATTTTACAGGTAATTTTATTATGCCTTCATGAGATATTGTTATTAAACATGAGTATTGACTTGCACAGGATTCCAGTAAACAGCATGCAAACGTCAAAAATGGTCTGTATTTTTAAGGGAAAGGGTGCTGAGCAAAATTATTTTAACTAGCATTGCTACAATTATTTTAATAGGTGATTTAAAAATTGTGAATCCAAATACCATGACTGCAGTAATATGCTATGAGTGAAGGTCAAAATATGACCTGTTATTGACTGTATAAGGATAGACCATGTGCCTTGTATGTCAGAGATATGAAATTCATGAGACATGAGAAGAAGTCATTAAGCCTCAAATAATGAAGACAGCATAGCAAAGTAGCATAGAATTAATACATCATTCTCAAATGACACAAAACAATTGCAAAACCAGCACAGTTTGGCTAAGGTGTAAGCAATGCTAGGCAAAAAGCTGTAATGATATTCCTTAGCAAAATTTGTATAAAGCAGTAATTTTTGTCAGTATTCTCAAAAATATAATAGCATGGACTTAAACTAATAAGTTGATGCAAAAAAGGGATACATTGCCTGCAAATGACAAATTGGAATATTTTAATAACCAATGCAACTAACAATTGATGATAATAAACTACATCTATTCAAAGTAACTTTAAATGATGACACCTTGCCTAATGATTGGAAAAAATCAAAAAAATCAATTTTCAAGAAAGGGGATAAAGCAGTAGCCAAGAATTATAGACATAACCATTATATCAGTTGTCTGCAAAATAATGGAAAAAAGAATCTCTGACTACATTCAGGAATGGTGGACAAGAGATAGATGGCCACTCAAACACCAATATGGGTTTTGATTGGGATACTCGTGCAAAATGCAGCTTTTGGGATAAAACCAATATATCTGCGACGCAGTAGATAAAGGAAAGGTTGTTGATGCAGTAATCATTGATTTTTTTGGCAGCTTTTGACTGAGTGCCTCACAATAGATATTGATAAAGTTGTAGTAGTTACTATTGGATTTGAAGGTAAAGCAAATGGATAAAAAATTTTCTTATTGGCAGAATTCAAAAAGTGAAGATAGTGGATGCATTTACAAAACAGGTGAATGTATAGCAGGAGTTCCACGAGGCAGTATTCTAAGGCTGACTCTTTGCTGATGATTGCATTATATACAGATGGGTGGAGCGTATAAATGACCGCAAAATGACATCAATCGCCTTGGTGACTGGATTATAAATCATAATATGGGCATTAATATAAGTAAGGGTACGCAAACAACTTTTTCAAATACAATAAGTGCACAAAATGATATTTGCACCCTCTTCGGGGAGAAAGAATCTCCTGTAGCAATCATTGCAAATATTTAGGCATTTACTTAACTATGGATCTTGGGTAGGGAGTCCAAATAGATAATGTGACATGGAAGGCATTTAAAGTAGCTCATTGGGTACTGAGAAATTTAATAGGAAGTTGCATAGGCACCAAAGAAAAAGCCTATAAGATACTAGTTAGCCCTATCCTAGAATACTCATCCATAGTATGGGATCCATATGAGGTGGGACATATTAAAAAGGTAGAAAAAATTCAAAGAAAGGCATCAAGATATGTATTTGGAAGGTACGAAAGAACAGATAGTGTTACGGAAACTTTGGATATATAAGGTAATCCCAGAAGTACTGGACCCAACAAGGAAAACACAAAAATTTTGGAAAAAAAATGTATTTATTTTTCAACATAATCTTCTTTCAGCTCTATACACTTTTCCCAGTGATGCTCAATAAGTTTGATACCCTTTTTATAATAAGAACTGTCTTGCTCCTCAAAATAGCCATTAACTGCCAACATCACTTTTTCATGGTTGGAAAATCTTTGAACACCAAACCATTTTTTCAAGTTTGTGGACAGAAAATAATCTGAGAGGGCTAAATCTGGCGAATAGGATGCCTGAGGTAGCAATTCAAACTTTAATTCATGAATTTTGTCCATTGCAATAACAGATCTCATCAATAAGTACATTTGAACCTTCTCTCCTTCAATTCCTGAGTGGTCAGATTTCTGCATTTGCTTCTGCAGGGTTTGCACTAAATTGATGGGATATAATTTGAACAAGTTAGGATATAAAGTCAAGGTTCAGTAACACCTCTACAATGCCTGAAGAGTCCTTGACTGTTAATTGGATCAATGGATCAAACATCACCAAAATATCAAGAGTTATATGAAATACACATATTTATCTGGATAGCCAGTGCTTGTTAAGTATTGTAATTTGAGACTTTCAGAATGATCACTCTGTTGGGAAAATTTGACGCAAGTCTAGTTTCAG
The DNA here is from genome assembly GCA_037158775.1 of Hetaerina titia. Lineage (NCBI taxonomy): Eukaryota > Metazoa > Arthropoda > Insecta > Odonata > Calopterygidae > Hetaerina > Hetaerina titia. The sequence goes on from CM073779.1 coordinate 88,368,222, forward strand.
AATTTTTTCTAAAATTCTGCAACAAAGCAAAAAGGGTCAATTTTTCTTAATTCTGTAATATGATATTACAGAGACTTCAATTATTATACTAATAAGTTTATGGGTATGTAAATTGGGATTATGATATGACCTGTGGGGATTCCCAATTATAGTGTGATCAATTAGTGTTGTCTGTGGGTTCTTGCATTTGCAGCAACTGACTAAAACCAGAATTATAGCCTGACCAATTTCACTTATACCAGTGGCTCACAAAGTAATTAGGAATGACCCACCAAAGAAATGATTCAAATTCACAGATTCAAAAGGCGGAGGGAAAATATTGAAAATGGAAGGTATGTTCATCAGGAAAAAGTCTGGAAAAGTAGTGGCCACCCTGTCTCAATTCAGTCATCAATACCATAGAATCAATTTGTGAAGAAAAGAAAAGTGTGAAGGTTTGGTTGGTTCATTGGTCGTTTAGAAAGAAATGTTTCCTTATTCAGTTTGCTGCAGCTATTTTGGAACATATCATTTGAATGTAGCTCTTACATGCTGATTCAAAAAACAAGCTCCCCCAAAGGAAATTTTTACAGGTGGTAAAATTTGTTATCTATTTAACAAATGTAGTAAACTCTTGACTATCCATGCAGAGAATATTAATTTTGCAGATTATCCGTGCTATTTCCTTCCCTGTACCTAGAAAATTTAACAAAATTATGATCGTTAGGATAACGAAACATTACTATTTTTCTGAAATCTGATTTTCCGATTCTTTGAAACTTTACTTTTTTAAAAATATGAGTTTCAAACAACTGGGTTTTTGTAAAAGTTTTTAATTTCACAGAATCACACGAAATAAAAAGGACATATATTTACTTATTTAATGACCATATTTTCCACATATTTAGATTATGTGTGTTTCTCGATTACCCATGCTTGATTGTGCATCCATCTACATGGATAATCGAGAGTTCTAATTAATTTCTGGGAAGTCACTTTCTCATAAGGCACATTTTATGGAATTCATTAATATTTTTTATAATTAATTACTTTCCTTGTAATATTTCTTGCCATAATTGACTTTTAATAAGATTTAGCTCAATGAAAAAATTATGAAGAATTAATATCTAAGTTTTGACTTTAATGTTGTCATTAGGAATTCATTAAATTTCAAAATGTGTCCTTTTCAGAAATCTATATGCCCTTGGTAAAGCAGTTTGGAAAAAATGGAAGAAGAGGTATTATGTTTTAGTTCAAGTTTCACAATACACTTTTGCAATGTGTAGTTATAAGGAAAAGAAAGCAGAGCCATCAGAAATGATGCAGTTAGATGGATACACTGTTGATTATATAGAGCCTGCCAGTGGTAAGTACCAATTTAAAAATATTGGACAACACTTGCGTAAAAATAAAAATACTGATGTAATTATTATGCTTATTATTGTATTAATTGTGTTTGTATAGTATTATTATGCTTATTATGATTATATACTACGTAATGTCACTTTTTCTCGTACTTGTCCTTCTTTCTAAGATATTTTCAGCATTCATCTTGAATTGATTGAAAAATGTCCATAATCAAGCTTTATTCAAGGAAATAGGGAATATTATAATCTTGTTGATCCACTGTTAACTGTTCTTGTATCATTTGGATATCCTCAAATTGACACCACCTTGCCTAAAAACCTCTTCTGACCGTACCCATTACAATTGAGATTACTCAGGACAACTCCTTAACGTGAAGGCTTTTAAGTCATGTATGACAGCAATCCTTCGTCAACCATGAATTATATAAACACAGGCTTCAGAGCAAGTCCCTTTTCTGACTTTGTATTTTTTCATGTAGATAATAAATGAATACAAATGCTCTAAAACTCCATTTATATGGTATTTATTAACTGCTGTCAAATTTAGTTGAAAAACTAATTTTCTTATTGGAAACTTCTTTAAACTGTCTCTACATTTTCATTCTATAGCTTAAAATATCACTTTTAATTGGGAGTATCAGATGATTCCATCCAGCATATATGAGGCATGCTCATAAAGTAAGGGCCATTTGGTCACAGGATAAAATACACTCATATGAAACACATTTTATTGGCACTTTTAGTTAGCTACAAATCTACTTCACTTCTCTACATAATCACCGTTCACTTCTAAGCATTTTTGGTACTGCTGCACCAGCTTCTTTAACCCCTCTGCATTGAAACTTGCCACCTGAGAGTTGAACCAATTGATAATGCCATTCTTGAGTTACTCTTCAGTTTTAAAACGTCGTCCACCAAGCCACTGTTTCAAGTGCAAGAAGAGGAAGTAGTCGCTAGGTGCCAAGATCTCATCATCTCCATCTTGTTGTTAACGGTCCAAAAACTCTCGTCCACTGGACATTCTTTGCTCTTTGTGATGGTTGGTCAGTATTTTCAGTACCCACCTTGCACACAATTTGTGGTATCCAAGGTTTTCCAATATTGTAGACAGTAGTGCGTCCAAGTTGAGGAAATTTTTCAGCCAGGCCATTAATGGTCAATCGACGATCACATCACAGTTTTTGCTCCACTTGCAAAACAATTTCATCGGTCAGAATACTGGGCCTGCCACTTTGCTCTTCTTCATGGACATTTGTTCGTCCATTTTTAAAATCACGGCACCATTGTCTAACCTTCCCTTCACTCATAACTGTAGGTCCATAAACTAGGCATAACTCCCGATGAATGTCAGCAGCCGACAATCCTTTTGCATACAAGTTTCGTATGACAGAACGCACTTCACAGCTGGTGGGATCAGCAATTGTCATGTACATTGTTGTTTGCATGCAACAGACAAGCAAACGACTTTAGAAACAAAACAAATGCAGCTATCGCTTCTCAATGAATCAGTAGATGGTGCTGCAGGAGTAAAACTGTTTTCTGAAGTGCCTATATTTAAATATAAGCAAATGGCCCTTACTTTATGAATATGCCTCATATAATGTAAGTAGTCGAGACAATATTTAAGTGAAATACAGTGGTCACTTGAAGTAAAATGTGTTCCGAATGAATAAAAGCTTACTTGCTATATCAAGTTCTAAATGTTACTGATGGTATTTTTATAATCATTCATGGCCTAATAAGTATGATTTTCTGGTTAGTAAAGCCATCATTTTAGGATTTTTCATGGTAGGTATAAAGATGTTCAAAGAAAACCTGTAATAATGAGCCATCATAAGTTTGAAAATGATATAACATGTTCGTTATACATGCATTGTCATAAACTAGTACTATCAGTAATTTTTAGTGGTTGATCACAATTGTTACACTAGCTTTAATATGAATAACATGGCACATCTTTGGCGTTAGATTATAAATCGCATCTTGGAGCAATCTGATAATAATGTAATGGCTAAAATTTTAAAATTTTGAATCCTTTTCCCTTGAATTACAAGTGTCAAAAGATCTTTTGGCATGGTTGGTGCTCTTGTGTCCTATTTTCAGTGTAATTTGCCTACTTTCTAAATTTGCTAATAAAAAGACATGATGTCGAAAACCATTATCAATATGCAAACTAACAAAGCCTTATGAGAAAATTGGAAACATAGGCTCCAAATGTTTCACTGGCTTGAATCCCATGTATTACTTCATATTTTGGTTAATCTAGATCTAAATCTAGGTACTTCTTGGATTATTCCACCTGCTGACCAACTATAGCCAAAGATTAGAAGAACAATTATTGAATGAAAACATTTTTAATCGCGTTGCTAACCTCTGATCTATATGTGGCAAAGTATAATTAAGCCAAAATTTTAAGAGAACTTTTTTCTCAAAGTCATAGTAATCCTTCACATCCAACAGCTTTCAGTTCATGTTATCCATCAAGTATTTCATCAGGAAAGAGGTTTTAGATCAGTAATGTTTTATAGTCATTTTTGTATGAATGTTATTTCTTAATATATCCTCTACAGATCAAACACTGTATTTCAGGCTATCCTTTAGCATTGAGACATAATGATCAGTACATATGGCTTATACATTTTATTATACATAATACCTCATTATTTATGATATTAATTCATTATTTTATATTTATTTGTATATATAATCACCACTAATTACTTATGATATAATTTTGTCATGCCTGCCATGTTAACTACGGTAATGAGTTTCATCAAAGTTCAAGTAATTATTCATTTTTGGAGAGATTATAAAAGCTTTTAACTGATTGAATATCTGTTTATAAATTCTAGCAAACCTAATGGTTGGAATGGGTAAGTTAAGATTTTACTATCAATGGAAAATAATTTTAATTAGCTTACCTGTGACATAGCTATAGTTATTATTACCTAATAATTATTACAATTAATAAATTGTTATCAATGAAGTATTTGACAATAATACTGGATAACTAATTAAAAGTTATGTAGCACTACTTTCTTATAATTCAAGAATAGGTTTTCTTATGCTAATTTTGCATATATAATTCCATAAAATCTATGTCAAAACTGTATTATATTTTCAAACATTTGAAAGGAAGGTTTTATTTGCTTGAACAAAATAAAAATTGATTAATTGTGCACAATTTTGTTTTAGTAACTCCTTCCACCTCTTCAATAAATTGTTTGAAGTCATCAAAAATGTTTATATTTGGATTTGATTTATTACCGTTGCATTCTAATTTTTATTTCTAGACCTGGAAGGAGGCCGTTTTTTCTTCAATGCTGTGAGAGAAGGTGATAGTATATTATTTGCTAGTGATGATGAAAATGAGTGTCATTTATGGGTAATGGCAATGTACAGAGCCACTGGGCAATCTCATAAGCCTACTCCACCTCTTACCCCAGCTGGAAAAAATTCAACCATTTCTAAAATTCAGGGAGGTTAGTATGTTTCAATGATGAATAATATTTTTAAATTATGAAAATTTTCATGATTTCATCTTACATGCAAAATTTTTGGTTTATGTGTGTCTACTATCTCACCTTCAGTCAATGTATTTGCTCTAATTAAATATGTGGTACTCATGTTCACAAGCATTGTCACTGTAACATGATCCTTGGTATTTCAGATGCGGATAGGGCAAGGAAACATGGAATGGAAGAATTTATTTCAGCTGACCCATGTAAATTTGACCATGCTTCTTTGTTCAAAATGCTTCAGACACTCACCCTAGATTACAGGCTCAATGATCCTTATTGCTCTTTGGTAAGTAGTGCATAGAACTTAGTTAGCATTTGCCATAGTGGTTCTCTTTAATGCACCGATAATCTTCAAAGCTATTTTAATTAGTGTAATAGTAATAAATAATTCACTAAATGCCTAGTACACTAAAAGCTCATTGTAATGAAATAGGCTAGAATGAAAAACTTGCACTTCGTAATTACAAATTTTACGATAAACTTTGGTTATAAATTGTGCAAAAATATATACCATATTTCCCAGCCCACAAGAAGTACTGTGATTTTTCAGGTTAGAATTTAGGACAAATTTTGGATCCTACCAAATAGATCTAAGTATTTTAATGTTAACACTTAATATGAGGAAATTGAATTGTTGCATTGGAAAGTTAGAAGCTACACATGAATAAACATTTGTTAATTGTAGAATCTCAGAAATTCTTCTTCACTGCTGCTAAATCATTTCTGTCTGCAGTTATATTCTCTGGGGGATTTTCATTATCCTCATTCACAATACCATCTTCACTTCCACCTAGCACATTCCTAATTCATCAATTTTTATAAGACTTAATGATAGTCTCACTTTTAAATTGCTACAAGCACTTTTTGATGCACTCACCAACACTAGAAATCAAGGACAGTTTCATTCTTCCTATATATGTGACATTATGAGATGGTGCCTTAATCTACTTTGTCCACCCTTGAAATAGATCCCTTAAATGGTTTATAGACTGAAACATTAGGGCTGAACTTGAGAAGTTTATCCACCAGGAATCACAGCAAGATGTATCTACCATTCAGTGGGAAGGCTTTTTGCTAACTCCCATTTTCTGGGCCTTCAACTGGTCGCACACTGACCAAGACGACTTCTTCAGAAGACCACCTGGATGCTTGGACACCTTCTATAACCACATAGATACATACATAACACCCTGCAAGCTACCACTGGGGTGTAGAGGGGGGTGGCTATGCACCAGAATTCTTTCGATACAAAAGACTTTCCCCCATTGAGCAGTCTGTTAATGCTATTCTGACCTATCTGTTCTACCTATTATCTCTCTAATTTTATTTAAATGATCTCTTCTACTATATTATGATGGAGATGATAATACATTCTAAGCATCAACGCTAAAAAGACATCCTTCCAATTTATTCAAGAGATTAATTAAAATTGGTAATTTTCCACAAAATAAAATTTATTAATACGACGGGTTTCAATGTAACTACATCATCCTTCTGGTAACAGTCATATCTCATTGTCTGCTATATATGCTGAAAAGCAAGTAAGGGGAGGGTGGTGGAAAATGGGGGAAAAAGGGAGGGGAGGTGGAACGTGGGCAATGTGGGTGACATATGAAAGGGGAGAAAAGGTGGGGGTGAGGAGAAAGGGGTCGGGGGGGAAATTAACACAGTCCAGAAAAACCTCGTGGATGGAGGGGTTGTCTTGTTGAGGGTAGACCTTTGGTGACCCTATTTTCCACTACCCTCCCCTTACTTGCTTTTCAGCATATATAGTAGACAATGAGAAATGACTGTTACCAGAAGATGATGTAGTTACATTGAAACCAGTCGTATTAATAAATTTTATTTTATGGAAAATTGCCAATTTTAATTAATCATGATATTCGACCATATCACGCCTGTAACTTCTCTTTTTATTATTCAAGAGAGTTTATCTGTAATGTAACCTTCACTCTGTCATTGATTTCAAACCTAGCTCCTCTAATAATTTTGATATTCTACACAGTTTATCATGAAAATGTTTTACAAATCTAGCTCCTTGATACTGCACATGATCCAATTCGGTAATCAATCCAACTTCATGAGGATCCTATCATTAGCATAGCATATTAGCAGCATATTGTAAATGAGGTCTAACTAGTGAAAGATAAAATTGCTCTTTAATCTTTTCGTCACATTTCCCCAATACTGTCCTAATATTTTTGTTGCCTTATCCACACACAACTCATGTATGTTTCAACCAAGAGAGGTCATGAGTAATCAAGTCCACACTTTCTATTTTGGTATTCCTGATGCAGTATATAGGTATTTGGGAGGGAACTACTCCTAGTCCAAAAATTCATCACTACACACATTTTTAAGGAAATTCTAATTGCCAAGTGTCATAGCAATGTTGTATAGTACTAAGGTCATTTGAATGAATTACTCCTAGCTCCTATAACATCACATTTCTATTGGATGGCATGTCATGCGTCAAGGGTACCTCATCCATGTTCCCTATTAGTCCTATCTCAAACAATCCTTTTTCTCGATTCGATGACATATTTGTGAAATTCTCTAATGTGTCCTTCTTATTCAAGTGGCAGTTTTTTGCTTTTGTATTTTGTGCATGCACAGACCATTACTCTTTGTGAACAATGATGTTATCCCAGAAAAATGGGAAATAGTCTCAACTCAACTATCGCTAATTTTCTTGTTTCAAATAAAATAATTGTTATTGAAACAGTAATCTCATTTTTCCTGTGATTTTCTCAAAACTTTCCTCAAGTTTTGGCCATTTAGGAGTACATGAGCATAAAGGTTTTTTACTCATATCTCCACTTACTAATTCCGTCCTCTGCTTCCTCCATTCTGATATCTTCTTTTCGGTTGAAGGTGGGACGAAACACCTTTCAGCTACCCTGTTTTGGTGTTTTGAAGAATAATTTATTACTTTGTTGAATTTTAATAGTGTATGTGTGATAATCCTCTCTCTTTAGATTCTATGAGATTATTCTGATTTTAAATTTTAATGAAAGAGGTAGTTTCTGTGTGTAAAAGAAGAAATGCAAATTAAACAGAAATTAACCTATTAGCCCAATGCATGTAAGTTTTGTGGCAGCACCACATGTGATGAAACTAAACATGCTACATTGTGATTTATTTGGTAATTTTTAAAGGAAGTACCGAGTTAATCTGGCAGAATGAAAAAGGAGAGTTTCTATTTGTATTAATTGATATCATAAGCATATTTTATGCATATTTGAGTTTTCCATGTTTTTTGATTATCCGTGTGTCATCATGGATAATGGAGAGTTTACTGTATTTCTATTGTTTTAATTTAGAATCTTGATACCCTTAATGATATAATTATATTTTGGAAGCTCTATATAATTCATCAACTGAAGATGGAACGGTGATGCCATTATTACTGAGGTCTTATTAATTTATAGCACTGGATGTTTCAATTATAGCAGCCTAAAATAATAATGATAATGAAAAAAATTGTCTTCATTCAATGAAAGTATTTTGCGCATACTTTTAATTTCCATATGTCATATTAAGCATATATTACTCTGGCCTAATCACTTTCCAGCATGCAGAAAATAGTGGGGTGTTGAACAGCAACAGCATGAAGTTGTAAAATTTTTCACATTTTTGATAAAATTTATCACATATGTTTTTGAGTTGAAATCCAGACTTATTTTTTCTGTGAAATTTTTCAGTGTAAAGATGCTGTGAGGAACACATGCAGTGATATTGTTTGGTTATTTTATAAACATAGACTTTTAAAACTACACAAACTTATCTCAACTTACTGCTCAGAACTTCTTGGAATTATCTCAGAAGCAGATCACAATAGAAAACCTATTATGAAAACAATAATAATTATTTTTTCCAAACTGAACAACTAAGTGTTACTATGATGTATAGGTTGTTTTGCAGTATATATGCAGTGAATTTATATGGTCAGTCACAGACATAAAAGAGTTTATGTGATCACTATGCATGCCTTATTTTTAAATAATATCTTCTAAGTATTTGTATTTGTGACTGTTAAATTTCATGAAAACATTCATAATCATATGTCAACTCTTCTACATTTCAAATGATATTCAAACATTGACAAAATTACTAGTTTTTTCTTAAAGGAATACAGAGTTCAAGATTGTTTAAATGTTTATCACCAGTTTTGCAATTTATGTTTAAACTTTTTTTTAGCTTGATATGATTCACTGAAACTTTGGCTGATTCACTTTGAAATCAATTATGTCAGAGCCTTACATATGCCTATTAAAAATGCAGAGAAAAAATTAACTTCCACGAATAAAGTCATTGCATTTCAATTGTACATTTGTTATCACAAGTACAGAGGTAGTTTCTCAAAAACATTTCGAACAATTATGTGTGACATATTTACTAATGAATTTTTTTAATCTGCATAAACTTGTCTCTGATGTTTATATTTTGTCTTTCTCTTTTAAATTAGGGATGGTTCAGTCCAGGCCAAGTGTTTGTTTTGGATGAGTACTGTGCCAGATATGGTGTCCGAGGCTGTTACCGCCATCTTTGCTATCTTTGTGATTTGTTGGATAGAGCTGAGAAAGTTGTCATGATTGATCCTACGTTAATTCATTATAGTTTTGCCTTCTGTGCTAGTCATGTACATGGGAATAGGTATGTATGGTAGTATGTTAAATATACTTCTTCATCTTTTCATTTCATTAATTATATGGCACACCACTAGCAAGTTACACAATTGTATGCATTTTAAAGTTTATATCATTTTGTGTGCCTGGATTGTCTTAGTTTCAGATGTTACTCTTTAACTAATAGATCATTTACATTCTTTATTTGAACCACCATCTATTTAGAGCTGCCTTTTTACAAATGTGTTTACACAATTGTTTTACTTGAATGTGCTTCATTTGAATTTTATATAAAGGTATTACTTTAACTTAAAGGTTTACAACTTAAAGGTTTTCATTGGAATAAAAGGTTCCAGATGAGAAACTTGTTGCATGATGAAAGCTTTCACTTAACTCATATTTGAGAGAAATTTGAGCTTTTTTATTATTTATGAAATACATACATCTATAAACCATAAAGACAGTAATCAGCCTGAAGGTTTGTTTGGTAGGCGATGGTAGAGTTCATCGAGTACTAAGCCCAACAGCATTTGAAATTCACAGAGGGTAGGGGGGCCAGTTCCTTTCCCTGTGCCAGTTATGGTTTCCCAGGAAGTTCTGGTGCCCAAAAAATTGCACAGCTTGGATAGAGCTGCAGGTGCCCCGAGCGGTTTGCCCGGGAATCGAACCCAGGCCCTCTGAACAGTAGTCCAACACTCTACCCCCTGGACTACCAGGATCCGCATAGATAGATGTGTAGCTGCAAAAAATATGAGTTAAAGCTAAATAGGCAAATTGATGTCAGCACCTACAAAACAAGAGTTCATCACCATCAGATCATCTATTTAAGTTTTCAATTCTGTCAGGTGTCCCAGAAACTACACTTTTCTTTCAGATTTTACTTATCTTGGTGTCAGGAATATTGTCTATATGGTTCACTAGCCCCTTAAAATGTGGCAATCCCTTATCTCTAGCACTTGTGGTTAGTGGTCATGAGTTCATGTAAAAATAGGTGTGTCAACTGAGAAATAATACTATTACTTTAATAGATGCTCTTGTACCTAATCACTGTAAAGGTAAAAGCTAAACTAATTCATTGAATTTTAGGGATTAATTTCTCGAAAAATAATCACTTGTTTTTTATGGATTTCCTGCAAAAATGTTCTTTTCTGTTGTACTAATCATATTTCTACAAACTTAAGATTGATACTTGAATTGAAAGCACCATTAAATGACAAGAAATTGCTTAGTAACACTTTTTGTAGTAATTATTATGTATTTTTGAAATAAGAATTTCATGTCTCTTGTAATAATTATCTGTACTAAAAGTTCATGGGAATGGTATTTCGAACTTTCTAATGGTTTTAGTGAATTTATAGCTATGCCTTTCCATTTTCTATATCCACCTCCCTTAAGCTCTTCAAAATAATTTTTGTAACAGTTAATATCATTTGTAAAAATATACTAGAAATTCTTATTCCTATGTAATTTTAAGGAAAATCTGTTTAAACTGTTTAAACATTTGTTTCATCTTTGTCTAATTTCATTCGTAATTTGTGAATTTACTTGAGTATTTACCAGAAAGATTTACTCAAGACCAGTGTGTTGGTCTTATTTTTTTATAAAATATTCACTTCTTCCCACCTCCTCTATTTGATGGTGGTTCATTTTTTTTAAATTGTGTAACAATTTGCATGCTTGCTTAACCCTTTCACTGCTATCATCATACATGTCCAAATAAGCCTTTAGACAAACAATACAGAATGAAAATAATTATGGAGTACTTTCACAGTTTTATTGATACCTTCCCCGAATTAATTGTATTTCATTTGTGTATTGTGCATATGTATGTGTTATATATATACATATGTACACATAAACATGTGTATTACCCCCTATCCTACTCCTCCCCTCAGGCTTCCCCCATATATGTCCTCTCTACTCTTTCCCGAGAATGCCATTCTGAAGACGATGGTCGTGCCATCGAAATATTAAAATGACATATGTGAGTGTCCTTACTTTATGATTTTTATGTGTATAAAAACATACACACACACACACACACACACACACACACACACACATATATATATATATATATATATATATATATATATATATATATATATATATATATATATATATATATATATATATTCATTCAAACAGAAATAGGTATAAGGAAAGGGGATAGGAAAACATATAAAAGGCGAACACAGGACATGTGGGGAAGGCGGTTTTTGAGCAGATCACGAAAGTAAAAATATTTCCTTATCCGGGATTTGACTTTGGCGCTTTATAAGATTGCAGATCTCAAGGTAAATCAGGTTTCCTTATTAGCTCAATAGGTAGAGCATCCGCCCGGAAAGTGAAAGGTCCGTGGTTCAAATCCCGGATTAGGAAATATTTTTACTTTCGTGATCTGCTCAAAAACCGCCTTCCCCACATGTCCTGTGTTCGCCTTTTATATGTTTTCCTATCCCCTTTCCTTATACCTATTTCTGTTTGAATGAATATTTGTGCGCCATATGGCGGGATTTTCAAGTTTGAATATGTGTTTGGCCAATGTGGCTCGCCTCTTCTTCTGGCTATGCATGCCATGAAACGCACCGTTCCTATCCTTTATAATATCGTATGAATGCTTTTCTACTATCCTTTCCCCTTCTTGTGTCCCGTCTATTTCTCCTTTGGTGGGTGAAACAGCTCCATAACGCCATCTCTCGGGCAACATATATTGGAGCACTTTGGCGCTTTATAAGATCGCAGATCTCAAGGTAAATCAGGTTTCCTTATTAGCTCAATAGGTAGAGCATCTGCCTGGAAAGTGGAAGGTCCGTGGTTCAAATCCCGGATAAGGAAATATTTTTACTTTCGTGATCTGCTCAAAAACCACCTTCCCCACAAGTCCTGTGTTCGCCTTTTATATGTTTTCCTATCCCCTTTCCTTATACCTATTTCTGTTTGAATGAATATTTGTGCGCCGTATGGTGGGATTTTCAAGTTTGAATATATATATATATATATTTTTTTATTAGGTAATCTACCGGTTAAGGTAGGTTTTTGGATGGACACAACTATCAAATAAACATTTTGTGACTCCCCACAATTCTCAATTTATTGTTTAACTCTTTGTACTTCTTTTTGCCTAACTCTGTGTTTACATTTTTCCATCTTCTTCTCTCATCCATCTTTGCAATCATCTGATCTGTTAGCCATGGTTTCCTTATCCTTTTCCCGTTAACGGTTCCTATAGTGTCTTTAGTGGCTTCCAATATCCCTTTCTTGATACATTCCCATTTTTCTTCGATAGTACTCAGTTCTTTAACGTCATCCATTATTTTCTCTACAGCCTGCTGATACTCCTTCCTCGTTTATCCATTTAATGCCTCTAAATTCCATTTCCTAACCCGCCACCCTTGCCTTATCTTCTTGAATCGAATGTTACATTTCATAACAACTAAATTGTGATCAGAGTCTGCATCCGCTCCTGGGAAACTGTGCGAATTTATCACACTGTTCCTAAACCTGTGCCTAACCATAATATAATCTAACTGATACCTTTCTGAGTCACCTGGCATTTTCCATGTATACCTACGCCTTTTATGGTGTCTAAACCATGTGTTGGTGATGACTAACCCCTGTCTCCTGCAGAATTCAATTGCTTTCTCCCCGCGTTCATTCCTCGTGCCTAACCCATAGTCCCCCACCTCACCCCCATCTCTTCCTTCGACTACTGTCACATTCCAATCCCCATCACTATCAAATGTTTCCCTGCAGGAACACTCGCGATGATATTCTCTAACTCATCGTACATCCTATGGACTTCTTCCTCCTTGCGGTTGCTCGGTGGCATGTATACCTGAACAATGACCAAGTTCGTTGGCTCTGCTTTAATTTCTACGAGTAAAATTCTATCAGTTGCTTGCTCTATGTTGACTACGCTTCTTCTTACCCCTTTTTTTAAAATTATGGCAACCCCTCGTTGGCTCTCGTCCCCGCCACTGTATATCACTCTATAATTGTCACTCCAGTAATCCCCGCTATCCTTCCATCTCACCTCGCAGAGACCTAAAACATCTATATTACCTCTTTCCATCTCTCGCTTAATATTTTCTAATTTTCCTGTCCTTAACATTGTCCTGACATTCCAGGTTCCTATTCTAACTACTTTCGCCTTCTTCTGAGTCTTCTGTCCTGCTGCAGTTATTTCTTCCCTGCAAGGGTTTCGTGGGATGACAACCGCGGAAGCCTTGCCTCTCCAGCTGCCGGGCACGACACACGGCCACTTGGGCCGAGTCCCGTAGTTGCCAGGACTCATATTATCTATAGTGCCCATCATTACATTCTTGGGAATCATAATTGAGGTGGTTTCCCGTTGCCTTCTTCAATAGTGTTTTTAACGTGACACCATCACTTAATGGCCGCCCCACTGGGGTCAGATGCCATTGCAGCCGCCTCACTGAGGAACAGACGCTGCGTGGACTACCTTTCGTCTGGCTCCTAACCTTCGACCTATCTGGCATGGGTGACCCTTCCAGGAGTAATTATTATTACTCCCACCAGCACAGCTCTAGGGGTCATTGGAACACACAAGCCCTTCCACCACGAAAAGGTTGTAGTCCATGGGAGGGATATATATATATATATATATATATATATATATATATCCCTCCAGGATTACACACAATATATAAACACAGTAATCAACCCGAAGGTCGGTCTAGTAGGTGATGGTAGAGCTCACCCATGTACCAAACCCAACGGCGTGTGAATATTCACACATCAGGGTAGGGGGCCAGTTCCTTTCTCTGTGCCGGTTATGGTTTCCCAGGAAGATCTGGTACCCGAAAAATCAACTAGCTTGGGTGGAGCTGCAGGTGCCCAGAGTGCCCCGCCCAGGAATTGAACCCGAGACCCTCCGGTCTATAGTCCAACGCTCTACCCACTGGACCACCGCGACCCCATGTATATATATATATATATATATATATATATATATATTATATATGTATACATATATGTATATGTATATAATCACACACGCGCACACCAGGTCTGTCCAATATATACGCGAATTGAGGCCATAAAAACTTTATTTTGCAAAATTAATCTACATCGGTGTTTTCCCCTTCAAAGTGATTTCCATTCATTGATGTGCACATATACTATCTTATTTTCCACTGTTTAAAGCACCCTTGGAAGTCCTTGACACTTAGGTTTTTTTGTTTTCTAATCATTTCTTGCTTTATTGTGTCCACATTTTCCCAGTGATGTACCCTCATCAGATTTTTGCATCTTGGGAAGAGGAAAAAGTCGCAGGGGGAGAGATTTGACAAATGAGGAGGATGATCAAGGATGCTGATTGAATTTTTTGCCAGAAACTGGCAAACACTCAATGCTGAACAGTCACAATTTTTTTTTGCACACATTTTTAAAACCCAAATGTTTGGTTAAAATAGTGTGCACTGTTGATTTTCCTATATTCAATTAATCAGCTATCATTCGGACAGTTTTTTTGACAATCGGTAAGGACAAGGGGCTGCACACAATTAATGTTGTTGTCAACGCAGGTGGTTGAAGGTCATCCCAGCCTTGCATCATCCATGGCGTTTTGTCGGCCATCTTTAAAATGCTAAATCTACTTGAAAACAAAAGTTTTTTCAGAGTAGAATCACTGTAAACAGCTGTCAACATTTCAGTAATTTCTTGATAACTTTTACTGCAATTCACCAAAAATTGGATGTTGATTCATTGCTCCATGATTTCATCAATTTCCATTTTTGAAAAACAGTAAAAATAAGGACAGTAGAAACTAACATAACTGGCACCATATGCAGATCTTGACAATCTGCCAAGCACAGATGGCTCATTTGGTTTCAGGCAACTAGTGCAGCTTGTGGGTGGCACTATAGTCCCCATCCTGGCCGCCAGACTGCACCATTTTGCATATTTACTGTACAGACTATGTATAAATCATATACATGAAGTTAGCCCTAGTGGACAAAGATAAAAACACAGAAGCACTCTGAGTTCTGTCCGACTCTTCCTTGATAAAGGTGGCGTGGACCACCGAAAATTCAAAACCTAGTGAGTATCTTTTTTTGCACTTTTCAGTGTTTTTGTCTTTGTCCACTGGTGCTAACTTCATATGCATTATTATTCACATCTTTGAGACTTTTGCAAAAGTGTTATATCTGGGTGTGTGTGAATATATGTGTGTGTGCAAATATGTGTGTGTGTGTGTGTGTGTGTGTGTATATATATATATATATATATATAGAGTACACCGAGATGAAGAGGGACCTGATATAGATTAGTTTGCTAGGTGGGGAGTTACAAAATATTTATTTGATAGTTGTGTCCATCCAAAAACCTACCTTAACCGGTAGATTACCTAATAAAAAATATATATATAGATGATTTCTTCGAAGTAACACGGAAGTGTTGAATAAACAACTTAGACAGCAACACGCAACATGAGAACACATAAAAGGAGTCCTAACTAATCTTCCGAAGAAGACGAAGTTTGAGTCTGTCGAAATTATCAAGACATTACGTGTGAGTGTTCTTTTTATGTGTTCTCATGTTGTGTGTTGCTGCCTATGTTTTATATATATATATATATATATATATATATATATATATATATATATATATATATATATATATATATATATATATATATATATATATATATATATATATATATATATATATATATATATATATATATATATATATATATATATATATGCGGGTCGCGGTGGTCTAGCGGGTAGAGCATTGGACTGCTGACCAGAGGGTCACCGGTTCGATTCCCGGGCAAGGCACTTTGGGCACCTGCAGCTCCACCCAAGCTAGTTGATTTTTCGGGTACCAGATCTTCCTGGGAAACCATAGCCGGCACAGGGAAAGGAACTGGCCCCCCTACCCTGATGTGTGAATATTCACACGCCGTTGGGCTTGGTACATGGGTGAGCTCTACCATCACCTACTAAACCGACCTTAGGGTAGATTACTGTGTTTATGGTTATATATATATATATAATTCTCACACATAGAAATATATATATAAGGAAAGGGGATAGGAAAACACATAAAAGACCAACACAGGAAAGGTGGGGAAGGCGGATTTGAGCAGGTCACAAATGTAAAAATATTTCCTTATCTGGGATATGAACCACGGGCCTTCCACTTGCCGGGCGGATGCTCTACCAACTAAGCTAATAAGGAAACCAGATTTACACAGAGATCTGCGATCTTATAAAGCGCCAAAGTGCTCCGATAGTTGTTGCCCGAGAGATGGCGTTAGGGAGCTTTTTCACCCACCAAAGGAGAAATAGACGGCACACAAGAAGGGGAAAGGATAGCAGAAAAGCATTCATACAATATTATAAAGGATAGGAATGGTGCGTTTCATGGCACGCATAGCCAGAAGAAGAGATGAGCCACATTGGCCAAACACATTTTCAAACACGAAAACCCTGCCATATGGCGAACAAATATTATTCTCACCCATAGAAATAGAGATACTACCTTGAACAAAAAGTTCCCGGAATAACCACCGTGTGGCGCTCCCATCGTTCCGATTTGAGTTCTGTTTTTTTTGTTAAATTGGTACATCTGTTGTTGATATTCCCTTTAAATCTTAGTGTCATAACTTGACATTTGCAAAAGTTACGTAGCCAAGAGTACATCTATCTCTGTGTGTGTTGGCGTTTTTTTACAATTGCAGAAATGGATTTAAATTTGCAACAACGAACTTGTATTAAATTTTGCGTAAAAAACGGATTTAGTGGCGCACGGACGTTGGAAATGTTGGAAAAGTGTTTCGGCAACGATTCTCTAAAAAACGGTCGTTTACCAGTGGCACGAGCGGTTCAGAAGTGGTCGTGAGTCAATCGAAGATGATGAACGCAGTGGCAGACCATCGACATCGAAAGTCGGTGAAAAAATTGATAAAGGAAAAGAAATGTTGGTCAATAACCGCAAATTAACCATCAGAGAAATAGCGGAGGACTTGAACATTGCCTATGGATCCGCCCAAGTCATTGTGGTTAATGATTTGGGTTTCCGTCGTGTAGCAGCAAAGTTGGTGCCAAAAGACCTCAATTTCATGCAAAACAGAGACCGTGTTGACGTCGCAAAAGACATGATTTGCGAGGCTGAATCCGATCCCACATTCATCAAAAGGATCATTACTGGAGACGAGACGTGGGTTTATGAGTACGACACGCAATCCAGACATCAGGCAAGTGAATGGCGTTCACCAAATGAGCCGAGACCAAAAAAACCACGTCGTTTTCAGTCAAAAAAGAAGGCAATGCTGACGGTTTTCATGGATTACAACGGTGTAGTGCATCATGAATTTTTGCCAGAAGGCCAGACAGTAAACAAAGAGTATTATTTGGGCGTTATGAGACGTTTGCGTGAAGCAATTCGCCGAAAGAGACCAGAAATCGTCGCATAGTGCGTCGAGACCGTCGCACAGTGCTATCATTATTCGTAATTTTTTGACGAAAAATGCAACAAATACCATCCAACAGCCACCGAATTCACCTGATTTGGCTCCCTGTGACTTCTTTCTGTCCCTCTTTTATGTTTTTCAGTTTCTGTGTTTGTGTCGACTAGTTAGTCCATTTACATGAAATATATTTTTTTATTATATATATATATATATACACACAACTTAGACAGCAACATACATATATTTAACAATATATATGTATATAACAAAAATATATATATAAATACAACTTAGACAGCAACACACAATATGAGAACACATAAAAGGAACACTCACACGTTATTTCTTGATATTTTCGACGGAATATTGCTCCGTCTTCCTCGGAAGATTAGTTAGGACTGACTGGTGAAAGGTATGTGGGAGAGTGAGAGAAGGGGACGGGGGAAGGGGAGAACGGGTGGGGGGAGGGGTGAAAGAAAGGGTTATGCAAGGGAAAAGGGAGAAGGGAGGCCAGAGGGGAGCGTAGGTAAGATAGGAATGAGAGGGAGGATGTGGAAATAATTCGCAAACAGCACAGAAGACAAACAGTCAATCCACAGACATAGCAACATCTACGACCCAGGTGTCAGCCTAGAAAGTCATCATCAGGACTCAACAAGTCAAAACCCAGGCCAATAATAACACGATGTATGCAGACAAACAAAATACCTTAATATCCCGCATGAAACAAATCTGCACCTGTCCACTTCAACCCTCTACAATTAGTGAACAACATTGAGACCTGGATGTTGATAGGCTTTGCAGAGCCATATAAATACCATTTCTGTCGAGCACTATTCCGTCAAAATTATCAAGAAATAATGTGTGAGTGTTCCTTTTATGTGTTCTCACATTGTGTGTTGCTGTCTAAGTTTTTTATTTAACACTTCCACGTTACTTCGAAAAAATCGTATATAGAAATAAAAATATACACACACACAGACAAATACATAAATAGGCTTTAAAATGCATACATTTAGCAGTGAAAGGTTAAGGATGAAGTGTTTTTGAAATCTTATTAATTGTCATAGAATGCTGAAAGTTTTAATGTTGTAGAATTTAAATAAAGAATGAAAATCATTTGCAATATGATTTGATTTTGTTCTCCTGTTCAAATGGTGTGATTTAAAATTCTTTTACAAATATATCCGTTACTGTAACATTATTGAGTAACTGAACTTCATCACATGTTAATAATGTAAAGACAGGAAACATTAACTTGAAAAATTTTTAAAAACACTTGAATCAATTGATACATTGTTATAAACATGTTTAAGTAATTCACGCATAGTTTTTATAAAGTAAAGGTTGCCATACAATTCATACTAATTTAAGTATCCTTTACTTAGCACGGAGGTCCTTGAAGATACCTCTGTTGCAAGGTTTGTGGAAAATTATTTAATAAAATTGCACTCATTTAGATTAATTTAGTTATTCTCTTTTTATTAGTAGTTTGTTTATTGCAGTGGCTAGTAAAATGTTATGCATGTGGTCCATAAATTATATTTGGCGGAACCGATTGCGAAAAGCTTGTGGTAATACTCCCAAAGGTGTATTATATTTTTTTTTAAATATTGTGCTTTAAGCACTGATAATCATAATTTCATATGGATATTTGCTGTGGTATTTTTAGGGTAGCATATTCATTCAAATATGGTGCAGGTGCAGTGAATAAAATTCTCTTTCCCTTGCAAAATTTATGGCCATTACAATGGAATATATCATATATGGTAATTCAAACTACCTGGAAGGAAAATTATGGAATGCTAATAATTCCTGGTTATGTTAAATGTCATTTATACAAATTATTTGTAAATGCAATTTAACGGTGTATTAATACCAGTAATAAGAAATAGCATAATGTAGTAAATAATAAAAGTGTATACAGTGAATAATTCAAATTTCCTGCCACCCAAGGAATTTAAACAACACCCAGTGCCATATGAAATACCTCCAGCTTAGCCATCGCCATCTATATTGGTGGGATGCTCGGTGGTCATATTTTTCTAACTAATAATAACTGTAGGAAACATAAATTCAAACAAGCAGGACATTTTGCTGACATGGCTTAATATTTGAGAGGCTCTTTCTTATGCCTGAGTGACTATCACATTCCTTCAATACTCTAGAGAGGTCTTATGGTAAAAAATGGTAGAATAGAGATAATTGTTTTTCATATTTATTGATTGCTCTGTGGTTCATTTGTCAATAGATCAGAATCTTTGACAAATAAACTACTTCAATCCTCTGATTTATCCTCCACACCAAAATATCCACTGCATCCACCCTCACATAACCAGCTTTACTTCCCTTCCATCTTTTGACCAGTGAGTGTTAACTGTATGGAATATTTCTTATTTGCCCACCAGACAATGTGCAGTAGGCGTCACACATTTGCTGATGGATGTAGATGAATAATGGTTTTCATTGAACAAAAATATCCCTAAGCAGGGCTTCACTTGACAGCATCATTACTTTTTATGTAAACTGTATTACCTTAATTTAGCTATTGATCATTAACTTAATGCATTAATAATAATGAGTATAAAATAATAATGCCTATTATTGTGTTAAAGAAATATGAATCTTGTGTATTTCTGCAATAAATGGTATTAGTTAAGAGTTAATGTATTTGTACATTGCACATATGTTTTGAAATATTCTTATTAAGAGCAATTAATAACAATTTAGTAGATATTTGACTGATAATCTATACCTATGGAATTTATTGCATGTTATTTGGAGAAATTTCAGATTTTTTGAGAGTTTGTATCTTAACTATGATAAAACATACACCTTTTTATGCTTAGGAGAGATTTTTGTATAATAAATACATAAGCCCTGGTAATTAAATTAAAGAAGTGGGCCCTGAATTCTAAAAAATGGATGTATGACAATGTTGGGAAGTATGATCATTGTGTGTACCTCTAGTGCTATTTTGGTCATTTGAATTTACATGGTAGTACTTTCCTAAACAAAACAATGACTAATATTTTTTATGAAATTATAAAGCACTTCCATTGTAGATATAAATTATTTTGGGGTTTTGAAGCTGCTCTTAATTGGTTGTAATTAAGTATGTGGCCACTTAAAGGCTGTAAATGAGATTTACCATGTAAATGGCTGGTTTTTGGAATGAACTGGCATTTTCTGCTGAAAAGTAAAGTTGTAACTTTTCATCAATTTAGTTTTCTTGACTGTAGCCAAGTCTTCAACTGCTTCTCTTTGAGCATTATTGTATGCAATAATTATGGAATTAAATTATTTCCATTTAACTAAACAGACATAAGATTCATATTATGTCATTAAAGTATATCCATATGTACTGGTAAAATTAAGCCATTGGCTGAAATTGGGGGTATAGATGATTGCCATATGAATAGTAAAGAAAAGATTGTAAAAAAGCTATT
Organism: Hetaerina titia; assembly: GCA_037158775.1. Taxonomy (NCBI): domain Eukaryota; kingdom Metazoa; phylum Arthropoda; class Insecta; order Odonata; family Calopterygidae; genus Hetaerina; species Hetaerina titia. Next base: position 88,389,612 of record CM073779.1, read on the forward strand.
ACATTTGTATTTAACTGTATACATTCCTAGCCTAATTACTTATATCAGTGAGACCATTGTGTCTTCAACACATTAGGTTTCAAAATCGTTTGAGAAAACTTTTATAGGGCAGGCACTGCTCAAATCACCTTCTGACTCTAGTACTTACAAGCTCCTCTGGATAGTGCATGGCATACATGCATGTTTCAAAAAGTAATAGACTTCTGGTGTCATTCAAAAGTAATTTAATTCAGGGAGATAATTATATTTTATAACCATTTAATATAGCTTTATTTTCTCCAATATATAGTAGAATTATAATATATAATGTGAAATAATATAAGCACCAAGTTTAATTAGCATAAAAGCATCCTAATCTTTTAAGCTGTATCCTGGGAGTTTTATTATCCTTCAATTTCTATTTGGTATCCTGGAAGAAATTTAAAGTGAATTGTCAAGGCAATTTTGCAATATCTTGAAATAAATAGTTTTCACATTTCATTAAGTCATCCAATGTACAGGGTTCGTCCGGAAAATAAGTGTACTGATTTCAAGAAACTGTAACAGTAACTTTAACGGAGTCACCCGCTATGTGTGCATTATAATGCAACCATTTCAGAGAGTAAAAATCATATGACGTAAGAGTGTAAGAGGACGTCTCGGTAGCTTAATTGGTTAAAGCACTCGGCCGGATATCGAGGGATCCGGGTTCGAATCCCGGTCAAGACGAATGATTTTTACTCTCTGAAATGGTTGCATTATAAAGTGTGCTGATTTTTTCCCGCCGCTCCAGGCGCGCCCAACACCGCTCTGACGGGCTGCGATTGGAGGGGGGTATGTTGGCAAGCGACGCTGAAAAAGGCAGTCGACTCTGAGCTGTGATGTAGTGAGGAGCTCTGTTAACGCGAACCTCCACGATCGACCCACGTCACGGAACGCGATGCCGAAGTTTTCGGAGCAACGTTATTCCATCAAATTTGCGGTAAAGCTTGGGAAATCGTCTACCGAAACTGTCGGTATGATTAACCAGGCTTACGGGGAGTCAGCCATGTCCAGAAACATGATCTTTCGGTGGCACAAGATGTTCGTGGAGGGCAGAGAAGAGGTCGACGACGAACCACGGCCTGGACGCCCATCAACGACACTCACCGACGAAAATGTGCGAAAAGTTCGCGATGTACTGAACTCTGATCCGATGTTCGGATGATGGCAGAGCAGTGTAATCTGCCAAAAACAATAGTGCACGAGATTATTAGGGACCAATTACAGATGCGAAAAATTTGTGCAAAGTTGGTGCCGAAAGTGCTCAGTGATGATCAAAGACTCAATCGTTTGGAAATCGCGACACAACTTGCGGATCACTGCAAAAATGATCCACATTTTTTAGAGAACGTTGTTTCGGGTGACGAGACGTGGGTCTTTGAGTACGACCCGGAGTCGAAGAGACAAAGTGCGGAGTGGCACACCCCATCATCACCCCGTCAAAAGAAAGCTCGCATGAGCAAATCTCGGATCAAGGCGATGCTCATTGTCTTTTTTGACAAAAGGGGAGTCGTCCACTACGAATTTGTACCTGAACGACAAACTGTAAATGCTGCATTTTACGTCCAAGTGCTCGACAGGCTTCGAAAACGAGTCGCCCGCGTCCGGCCAGCGATCAAAAACATCTGGCGGCTGCATCACGGTAATGCGCCGTCTCACACCGCGCTTGTCGTGTCGGACTTCTTGGCCAAGCACGGCGTGGCAACGCTGCCGCACCCGTCCTACAGCCCGGACTTGGCACCACCGGACTTCTTTCTGTTCCCGAAGATAAAGAGGAGTTTGAAAGGAACGCGATACGGGACGACGTGTCTTCGAGAGGTTCCCGATGATGCCTTCGCGGGAGCGTTCCAGGAATGGGAACGCCGCTGGAACAAGTGTATCGACTCACAAGGGTCCTATTTTGAGGAATATTAGTTTAAGATATGTAAAAGTGTAATAAATTTTATGTCCTGAGCTCAGTACACTTATTTTCCGGACGAACCCTGTACATACCAGCCTAGAATCATAGGTAGTATCTGTATTGAAACTGCACATAAAAATATACCAAGAGCAGATGTATTTTATTATATTTGCATTAATGTAATTATAAAACACTAGTTTACTCATGCTCACATTCATAATAGTACCAATAAGTGGTTATTTAATTCATGTTAGCATTATAAATTACCTGGCAAGTGATAGAAATTTTCTAATTGTTGTAGATTTTCTCCTAGTTTTATTGGTAGCCAGGATTTTATGATTGCTGATGGCTTTCTTGCACTTGAAAGAAGGGGTTAAAGAGGCCAGATAGCGTCATGAAATTGGATAATGTGTTAGTTGCTCTTTGTACTTTTTATGGCCCAGCATGGTGTAAATTGCTGCAGCCGTTATTTAGCTGGATAAAAACAATATAGAATCTCTTATACAAAAGAAACTGGTAATTTAATATTGCTTCAAAACATAATTAAACATTATTTTTTCTTTCCTGAAAATTTTAAAATCTTTCTCTAATTTTTTAATATGACTATTTCATCTGGCTAGTAATGGTGTGTTGCATCCACTTTTTAATCTCTCTCTGCTGATTAGCAATCCAAAAAATATCTTTTTGCTTCCAGCTTCAATATGTGCTTATAGTATAGTGCACTATTCAGCATGCCCTTTAATTTCTCTGAATTTGCATTGTATTAATGATGATGCAGTTTGCCAAATGAATGAAAGGTTTGAACGCAACTATTTACTTTGAGTCACTCTTATGTTTTCATGCAATGTTGAAGGATTAATTGAATTTTTAAGGCTTGCCTGGTGTACATTCTATGTAAATTAGCTTAAAATAATTTAAAGAATTTATAAAATAAGACAAGATAAGTTTCACACAAAAAAGATATTCTCTTAATTTTTCATCTCTGTCAAAATACGGAAATTCAGGTCAAGAAATGTTACTCCTGTCATATTATTAAAGATGTCCACATTTTGCCTTGTTCATATATTAGTATGTACATATTTAATGTGTTCTGCACAGAATAGAAAAATCAAATAGCTGTTAAAAATGTTATTGGAAGGTCAAGGTTTTGACGAAATAAACATCAGTTGAAATTCCATATGCATTCTCACAGCTCATTTATTACCCTGGCCTTAGGTAGATCCTTCTTATCAAAACGTTGAGTGAACCTACAATAGTTAAAAAATCTTTTGTAATTACAGGCCTGATGGAGTCGGGACAGTTACTCATGAAGAAAAGGAGAGGTTTCAAGAAATAAAAGAAAGACTGAGGATTTTATTGGAAAATCAAATTACAAATTTTAGGTATGATTTTTGATCCAACATGTGTAGATGTTATTTATCTGTTCACACTAATTCAATATATTGTTTCACTTTTGGCGTGTATGATGCAAATTAAGTGCGCAATATGATTTTACCCTCAATCTATCTCACTGTTGTGGTAAAGAGGAGGAAATAATTATTCAATTTTTATTGCATGGATGTAGTAGTCTGGTACATATCCTAGGTTAAGCTACAGCTTGATTCAAATGTTTAATGCTAGGATGTTCTCCTAAAAACATGTTTAAAACTCTTAGTAATTTTTTAAACTTTTAGTAATTTCCAAATTAATGTGCATCATTAACATTTTTATGAAAATTTGCATTATATGGACTTTGAGAATTGACTGAACTTTTCTGATGCAAAATTATTTTTTTACAGATATTGCTTTCCTTTTGGTAGACCTGAAGGTTCCCTAAAATCCACACTTTCATTATTAGAGAGGGTAAGTGGATTTTTTCATCAAATTTTCATTATAAAAAGCTGAAGCATAACTGAGAGTCTTAACCCTTGATATATAGGAGTGTACAAGAGATTGGATTAGGCCTGGGATGTATTACAAGCTAACAGTGTTTAGGAAATTGTCCATGAATTTTTATTACACCAGATGAAGCTATTCTCGTAAGGACATAAGGACATCTTCATAATTAGCCCCATCTATTTTGTCCCTGCCCAAGAAAATTTTGCTTTGTTGATGCCAGATATATATCACAGTAAATGTAATCCCATTACCCTGCACAGATAAAAGCTCTGGTAAGTTAGTGATGGATACATTCTTTGCCATAATGCAGGCCCCCATAGGTAAAAGAAATAAAATAGAACTGTGCATAAAATGGTTATTTAACCATGCTTATTATTATGAACTTCCTGTTAATGCAAGGATTTCTTGAGAACCACAAGCAATGTTTGATGGATCATGCATTTGCATATAGCTAAACAATGACCAGGGATTTAAAATCAATACGTACGAAAGAAACTTTTGGAAAACATTTTAACAATTAACATTATGGAATAAAAATCATTCTTTGCCCATTAAAATGTATTTGTGCTAAATCCCAAATAGCTGATGGGCAATAAACACAGTTTTCAATTGCTATGCTGTATAATAAAGTACCATGTGTACATTGTTGGGCTTATTGTAGGTTTATTCCTTTAAAATATTTTGAGCTCTTGAAAAAATAATTATTATTATTGATTTGCCCTCTTCTGTCTCTAAAGCATTGCCACACATGCATGGTTATTCTCATGGAATAGAATATTTTAGGCTTTCTTCAGTGTCAAAAGTGCTCTAATATGAAAGATTCATTCAGAGTATCATACAGCTCATTATGATATGATTGCTTTATCATTTAATTTTTCTGCATGTTAAAATTGCTTATCGTGTATTTTGGCCATTTCCCACATAAGGTATATTGTAATACTCATTGCATAGCTTCTGTTTCTTTTTGTAAACATCATTCAATAATGATAATAATTCTTAAAAAGGGATAGCAAATCACTGAATCAGCTTTAAAGTTGTACGCAACTGCCAATGTGCAGTGTGAATAAGCAAATACATGGTGTGGTCATGATATCCTTAAATTTTCATAGCAAGTACTAGAAACTTCTTAAGCATTTCTTTGCTGACAGTTGTGTCAATTTTAAGCAGCATACTTTAGCAAACATATTTACTGTGACAACAAAATCGAATGAAATAAATTATTTTTTCCCATTCCAATTGGCAACGTATTAATAAGTTCAAAAATTGAAGTGTTTATGAAGTGAATGTATTCTATTAGTCTTTTGAAAAATGTACAAAATGTCTTGATATGCACTGTCTTAAGTAATATGCTCTATGTGGCAATTGTCACTAATTTTGTTGGAAAAAGTCTCTCATTGTGTAACACACACTTCCCTGTTCATTGCTATAAAAAGATGCTAACATAATCACTTCTGTTGTTCTAAAATAGAATTTGGGATTCAAAAAATGCTATATCTATGTGACCCTAATATCATAAATGAATCTTTTTGGAATTGATCCAATTAGCAAAAAAATTGACTCACTTCAAAATCAATAAAAGTTTAGGTTTGCACACCTCCAGAATGTTTTTATTTATATGTATATCTAACTGTATGTTTTTAATGTATGGTACCTAATTCCGTCTGCAACTATTGTTCCGAGTCAGTCTACAACAATGGTCCAAGGGTTGTACCTAATGGGTGGTATAAGCTTACAAAATTCCTCAGTTGCCAAATTTGCCTGAGATCATGTGTGTGTGTGTATATATATACATTTTTTTTAAATATACATATATATATATATATATATATATATATATATTCATTCACATGGAAATAGAGATAAGGAAATGGGAAAGGAACACACATAAAGGACAAACACGAGAGGTGGGGAAGGTGAATTTCAGCAGATCACAAATGTAAAAATATTTTCCTTGACTGGGACTTGAACACCGGATCTCTCCACTTGCCGGGCGGATGCTCTAACCACTTGAGCTGTCGAGAAAATGTACTTTACACTGAAATCTGTGATCTTATAAAGCGCTAAAGTGCTCCGATTCATTAGCCAAGAGATGGCGTTAGGAAGCCGTTACACCCACCAAAGGAGAGATGGAAAAAACACAAGAGGAGAATGGACAGTAGGTTAGCAAGCATACAACATCATAAAGGATAGGAATGGTGCATTTCATGGCACGCATAGCCAGAAGAAGAGACAAGCCACATTGGCCAAATACACATTCAAACAAGAAATCCAGCCATATGGCAAACAAATATTCATTCACATAGAAATAGAGATAAGGAAATGGGAAAGGAACACACATAAAGAACAAACATAAGAGAGGTGGGGAAGTCAGATTTGAGCAGATCACAAATGAATTCAAATTGATGAATGAAACAAATGAATTCAATGATCACAAATTCTATGTGAATGAATATTTGTTTGTCGTATGACGGGATTTCGTGTTTGAATGTGTATTTGGCCAATGTGGCTCGTCTCTTCTTCTGGCTATGCATGCTATGAAATGCACCGTTCCTATCCATTATGATGTTGTATGCTTGCTAACCTACTGTCCATTCTCCTCTTGTGTTTTGTCTATTTCTCTGTTGATGGGTGTAACGGCTCCCTAACGCCATCTCTTGGTTAATGAATCGGAGCACTTTCGCGCTTTATAAGATCGCAGATTTCAGTGTAAAGTACATTTTCTTGATAGCTCAAGTGGTTAGAGCATCCTCAGCAAGTGGAGAGATCCGGTGTTCAAGTCCCGGTCGAGGAAAATATTTTTGTGCTTGTGATCTGCTCAAATCCACCTTCCCGACCTCTCTGGTGTTCGTCCTTTATGTGTGTTCCTTTCCCATTTCCTTATCTCTATTCCTATGTGAATGAATATATATATTTTTAAAAAAATATATATATAAAGAAATAAATATATACAAAAAATCCACAAATATAAATATATAAATTTTTATAAAAATATATATTTATTTATTTATATTTATTTCTTTATTATGTATATATATTCAAACTTGAAAATCCCACCATACAGCGCACAAATATTCATTCAAACATAGAAATAGGTATAAGGAAAGGGGATAGGAAAACACATAAAAGGCGAACATATAAAAAACCATAAACACAGTAATCAACCCCAAGGTCGGTTTAGTAGGTGATGGTAGTGCTCACCCATGTACCAAGCCCGATGGTGTGTGAATATTCACACATCAGGGTAGGGGACTAGTTCCTTTCCCTGTGCCGGTTATGGTTTCCCAGGAAGATTTGGTACCCGAAAAATCAACTAGCTTATATATATATATATATATATATATATATATATATATATATATATATATATAAACACACAAACACTAAGACAACAAACACCACACACATAGAAACATAAAAGAAGGACACTTACATTGGATATTTACGTTTCGACGGCACGGCCGTCGTCATCAGAATGCCGTTGTCGGGGAAGAGCGGAGAGGACATGTGCAAGAGAAGGGTGACGGGAGGAGAGGTAAGGGGCCAATGGGAAGCGGACAAGGTGGGGGAGGGGGAAATGGCAGGGGGCGGTAGAGTTGCCGCGGTAGGGGAAGAGCTGGAAGGTCCCGGTCGTGAAGCGTCAATTAAATGACCTTTCTTGCTACACCTTTCTATCTTCCTTCACCTTGCTATCTTTTCTATCCAATTTTGGTCCCGGAGAAGGTCTATCTCGCAAAGATATATATGCATTCTTTCTCCTCCTAATCCTAAGACCCCACATTTTTATTTGCTACCCAAAATTCACAAAACCAATAACCCCGGACGCCCCATTGTCTCTAGCATCAACTCCCCCACTGAGCGAATTTCCGCATTTATAGACCACCACCTTCAACCCATAGCCACTTCACTCCCTTCTTACATCAAAGATTCATACCACTTCCTGGAACGTCTACACTCAATCCCAATTCCTCACAACACGACCATTCTCATGGCCACAATAGACGTTACATCTCTGTACACCTCCATTCCCCACAAAGAAGGCTTAGAAGCACTGAAATATTACCTCTCTCTACGACCGACACCACACACTCCATCCACAGATTTTCTTCTCGAACTGAGCCAACTCGTCCTAACCAAAAATGCCTTCCAATTCAATGAAAAAATTTATTTGCAAATAAAAGGTACTGCAATGGGCACGCGTATGGCTCCTGCATACGCCAATCTCTTTATGGGTAAACTTGAAGAAAAATTTCTCCAGCAACAAACCCTTAAACCACTCTTCTGGGCCCGTTACATTGATGATATTTTCCTCCTTTGGCCCCACGGACGCGAAAACTTGTCATCCTTCATTTCCTCTCTCAACTCCTCCTCCTCGGTTTCTTTCACTTCCTCTATATCAGACTCAAATCTCACCTTTCTAGACATTGACATTCATCTCCAGAACAATAAGTTTTACACCTCAGTTCACATTAAACCGACCAACACCCAACAATATCTCCATTTCAATAGCTGTCACCCATCGCACACAAAACGCTCCATCCCCTTCTCACTCTCAGTCCGCGGCCTCCGTCTCTGCAACAACATCCCCTCCAAACGGAAATACATTGACCAGTTACACGTTTCTCTCAGAGAATGTGGGTACCCTGAAACACTGCTCAACAGGAAAATTCTCAAACCTTCAACCCAATATGCTCCTCTCCCCAAACCTAACCGCCCAAAATGCCCTAACCTTATCACCACTTTCTTCCCCGGAACCCACAAAATTAAACAGATAATCCGTGAACTCTTCCCAATTATTAGCAATAGTCAATCCACATCACCTTTATTCCCACATTGCCCCTCCGTTTCATTTAAACGCCCGTCAAACCTGCGTGATATCTTTAAGTCTATAAAACCACCTACGAGCACCCCTGTCTCTTCCCCACCCCTGTCCGCACCATGCAACCGCCCACGCTGTAAATGCTGCCATCTCCTCAGACCTTCCACGTCCCTTATAACCAACTCCCAACCCATAGCCACCTGCACCTCTAAAAACCTTATATATCGCCTCTCCTGTAACTTCTGCCCTGCCTTTTACGTGGGTGAATGCACGACCACCCTTTCCCTCCGAATGAATAACCACCGCTATTCCACCAAATCTCCCACCTTCCTTAATTATCCCATCCCTACTCACACTGCTTCCCACAACCAGTCTTTTGATGACTGCTTCTCCGTTTCAGTGATTGAAATCCTTCCCAATTCCGCTAGTAACATAGAGGTGAGAACTCGCGAGATGGCACATATCTGGGTGCTCCAGTCCTTTAAACCCCCCGGGCTGAACCAAGCCCACTGATTTTATCCAATGCTGCCTACATTTCGCCTCCCCCACCTTGCCCGCTTCCTATTGGCCCCTTAATTCTCCTCCTCCTTGTATATATGTAGAAGAGTGTGTGTATGTATATATATATATATATATATATATGTATATGTATATGTGTATATGTATGTATATATATGCATTTGTATATATATATATATAAGGATTTTATCCAAAGCTGCCTAGAACCGCTTCACTCTTCTGAGCGAATCGGTCACCAAGTCCCCCGCTAAAGGCCCGGCCGCTTCACGACCGGGACCTTCCAGCTCTTCCCCTACCGCGGCAACTCTACCGCCCCCTGCCATTTCCCCCTCCCCCACCTTGTCCGCTTCCCATTGGCCTCTTACCTCTCCTCCCGTCACCCTTCTCTTGCACATGTCCTCTCCGCTCTTCCCCGACAACGGCATTCTGATGACGACAGCCGTGCCGTCGAAACGTAAATATCCAATGTAAGTGTCCTTCTTTTATGTTTCTATGTGTGTGGTGTTTGTTGCCTTAGTGTTTGTGTGTTTGTGCGTCGCCGGAGAGCGTCTTTTCCAAGTTTATATATATATATTATTTTACTCTTCAAACATAGGTTCTTATGAAGGATATTGTCACACCTGTGCCACCAGAGGAAGTTCGAGGCATGATCAAGAAATGCTTGGAGACAGCTGCCCTGGTTAATTATACTAGATTATCTGCTGAAGCTAATATTGAAGGTACAAGGCAAATTTTAAAATGTTTCAATTTTTAGATATAGTTGTGGATGTTTTCCACTGTGAGCATCAGAATTCCTTAGATAATATGTATATGTTGCCAGTTCTATTATGAAAGTAAGGAAAAATTTCATTTTTCTAACTGAGCAGCCAAAATTGTAATAGATTCATAAAATGAGGAGACTAAGTGATTAATTGCCCTATGACCATTTTGCAATCATCTCAGTTGTGCATGTTGGATACTTGTTATATATATATATATATATATATATATATAACATATGTTTTATATATATATATTATTAGGTATTCTACCGGTTGAGGTAGGTTTTTCGATGGACACAGCTATGAAATAAATATTTTGTAACTCCAAACAAAACCCAATCCATCCACCTAATCTACATCAGGTCCCTCTTCATCTCTATGTGTTTCTTTCCTCCCTTCATCCCGTCCAACATCCCTATCCTGTTCTTGCCCTTTCCTCGCTTGCCCAACATTCTTCCCTCTATTACCTTCTTCAACATTCCACTACCGCTCAATACACCTTTTGTCCATTTTTCCTGCCTACATAGGATTTCTCTCAACAAACCCCTCTCCTCACCCACCATCTCTAGTACTTCCTCATTTGTTTTCCTTTTGGTCCATTTCACCTTCTCCATTCTTCTCCACACCCACATTTCAAAAGCCTCCAATCTACTGACTTTTAATAATCAAACCACTTTACTTTTCCACATAAACTTTTTAATTTTTACAACCCAGGTTTCGTTATAGCATAACATCATTAGGTAAAAATAAACAAGTCCAACGCCGTATATATACATATCTCTGGGGGGAGGGGAAGAGGAGGGAGGAAAGAAAGGATTGGTTGAGCTTTGAAGAGGGGGGCTAAAAGTCTATGGTTTGAGGCGGAGAAGGAGGGTTGGTAATATTGACAAATTAGCAATAATTGGATAATTAGATTAGATAAAAACCAATTAGATAATTAGCTGGAAGGATGTGGTCAATACAATGTTGCAAAAAGCCCACCTGACATCAGATTAGTTGGCAGAGGATTAGGGAAATGATTATTATGAACTGGGAGAACGGCACTTAGTAATTAGTTAGGTGACTCAGTAGCGGGTTGGGAGGAGTCGCTACATTGTTGAAAAAGTCTCACTTGGTTTCAAGTGAGCTGGCAGGGGGTGAGGGAAAAAACAATAACGAGGAATGTGAAGGGTTAAGAAAATCGTTGGTCAAAACATCTTCCCCGTAATTCATGTGTTGAAGGATTTCTAACTGCTCCGGCGCATCAAGACGGTACCCTTTCTTCTCAAAATGTAAAAATTCGGGAGTAAAATTGCTGCTGTGGCCACAATCTCTCAAGTGCTTGGCGAATAGTGATACGGTGATGTTATTTTTAAAACAAGCTCGGTGTTCCTTTATTCTTGTTTCAAATCTCCTCCCCGTCTGGCCTATGTATATCCGGTTGCAGTCTTTGCAGCGGAGTTTCTATACTCCACTTTTGTGTAGTGGTTCAACGTGGTCTTTCGTGTGGCATAACATGTTGCTTAAATTAGTTTTATTGTAAAAGGCTGGTCTCACTTTTTACTTTGGAAGAATTCTTTGTACTTTTAATGATAAGTGACCAAGAAAAGGGAATCTCTGCCACTTTGGCTGGTTTTCTGTATATGTGGGTGAACTATATATGGATAATTTTGCTAAACGGGATAGTTTCTTACGGTAAAGGGTATCAATTAAATCTTCTCTATACCCATTGTTCACTGCAATTTGTTTAATGATCTTTAGTTCTTTAAGAGTGTTTTCTTTGGACAAGGGGATAGAACATACTCTGTGTATCATGGCGTGAAAGGCCGATAATTTTTGAGCGAAATAGTGCCTAGAATTATAGTGTATGACATGGTCCATATAACACTGTTTTCTGAAAATAGAAAAATTAAAACTATTGTTTCTAATGGTAATATTCAAGTCCAGAAAGTTGAGGGATCCATCCACTTCTAATTCTTTGGTAAAATTCATATGTTTGTCTCTGGAATTGAGGAAATTGAAAAAAATTTCCAACTGTCTTTCGGAACCCGTCCAGACGCAGAAAACGTCATCAACATATCTATACCAACAGAGGATATTTTTGATGAGGGGATGATCTGAGGAAAACAATATTTGCTCAAAATTGTCCAAGAAAATGTCTGCTAGTAGCGGGGAAAGCGGAGAGCCTATTGCTATACCGTCTTTTTGTTGGTATATTTTGCCGTTAAACACGAAACTGTTTTGTTCTACACACACTTTTAAGGAGGAACACAATTCCAATATCACTGGGGTTGGAACCCTTGCTTTAACAAGGGTAACTTCTGCAAGATTCAGAGCTTCTGATCTTGGAACACTGGGGAATAAATTTTTGACATCAAATGATACCATTAAACACCTAGGTGGTACTATTTCTTTAGGCAACACTTCCACAAGTTCTTGTGAATTTTTTATTCCATATTTCGGGGAAAATTTGGAAAATTGTTTGCATAAGACATTTAACTTACTAGCCCATAAGTGGTTAGGGGCCAAAACATTGGAAATCACAGGACGAATAGGAACACTGCTACACATATTGCTTTCACTGATTTTGTGGATTTTTGGTAAACCAGAAAATCTGGGCACTGTTGGATTCATTTGTATTAGGTTGCGTTTCTCCCTGGGGCTTATTATCACTTCACATGAGTTGATGGAAGCTTTGCACACTTCCTGATATTCAGGTGTGGGGTCCTTAGTTAAAATTATTGCTTTGTTATTCGAGATGAGATCTTCACACTTCTTTAATAATCTTCTTCCTCCTGCTTCAGCGACCATGTTTCTATGCCGTACATAGCTACGCTCCATATCAGAGTTTTTACGAGTCTTGTCTTAACCACCCTACTCAACCTCTCCGTCATCAACCTTCTCCTCCTTAAGAAAGCTTCCTTGCGTAGTGCAATTCTTCTCCTTAAGTTCCTACTACTTTGACCGTATTGGTCCAAAACACTTCCGAGATATGTAAACTGTTCTACCTGTTCTATTTTTTCCCCTCCTATTTTAATGTTTAGCTTAGCCTTTTTCTTTCTGGAAAATCGCATAACCTTTGTTTTATTAAAATTGATTCTCATACAATATCTATCGCACTGAACCTACAATTCTTTCAGCAATGCTTGCAATCCCTTGGCTGACTGAGCAACTAATGCTTGGTCATCAGCAAACCTGCAATGAATACAAATTACCCAAAGCCGTACTCTTGGGGGAGTACGGCTTTGGGTAATTTGTATTCATTGCATTCATTCGGCCGTAGTACGTTCCCTTTTGCTTTATCAGCAAACCTAACCAATTTTACGAATTCCCCTTCAACTTTCATTCCTCCCTCCAGTTCTTCCCATGCCTGTTTAATCATTTCCTCCACATATATGTAATTATTCTATAATTCTGGAGTGATAATTATTCTATAATTATCACTCCAGTAATCCCCGCTATCCTTCCATCTCACCTCGCATAGACCTAAAACATCTGTATTACCTCTTTCCATCTCTCGGTTAATATTTGAGAAAATACATGTATATTCAAATATCGAAAATAATGATATTTGAATACATATGTATTATATTTGAATATATATGTATTGAGTTATAAAGTTCCAACTTTGGAATTATAATATATAACCCAGTCCAATCCATAAGAGAATCCCCAAGTTTTCTATTTTAATGCCTACAGTTAAATCAGGATAATTTTGCTGACACAGTGATCAAAACTAGTAAATATGTATGTGTAGTTATAAGGTAGTGAGATGATTGATGAAATTAGGTTCCCTATGAAATGATGCAATTCTATGTGTCATTCGGATATCACTAATTCAATAAAAACCATTCCATAAGAATATCCCATTCATTTTCTTAACCTAGGCAACCAATCTCTGCCAATGATGCCAACAATTGTTATTGTGTTCTGTCACTTTTTTCTTGTGTTGACAGAGATTTTGCAATTTAACTCCCATATGATTCCATTAAATCCCCTTTTGTTTGAATATTTCTGGCCTTTATTAAATTTTGGATAAATATAATTTAAAAATTTTCAAAATCTATAAATGGGAATGAGTGTATTGGTAATGGTTTTGGAATGGAGGTAATGTTTAATATAGTTTGTGTATGGAAATGTTTTTCAAGACATTACAAAAGTCACTAAAGAATTTGTAATACCAAATAAGTACCTAATTAGTTTCACCTCAGTCTAACAGACTGCTCAGTTTTGTAATTATTTTCCCCTTCATTTGGAAAGGTGGAGAAGGAACAGTACAAGGTAAATTGCTAATTTATATTTTTCTTGGTGCATGCTTACAATGCCTTTAGTCATGGGTTATCAGTGTATGTGTTTGCTGTTAAAAATAATAATGCATGAACTTTATAAACCTGTTCTTGTCAAATTAACTATCTTGGGCAGAGGCATCCCACAAAATGAATGATGCTAAATTGTTACCTCCTATCATGTCCTCAATTTATTTAAGTAAAAATGAATGTTATGAGATTCCATGGATGCCCAGCAAATGGATGCTCTTTGATAGTTTCATTTTTACTTACATTTCTGTGTAATTTCTAATTTTATATGAGAAGAGCTGGATCAAAAGTTTTGAAAGATGGAGTGAGGAAATTATTTCATTACTTTAAATTGATGGTAATTTTGTATGAGGTGTGGATTTGGAACAACCAGCCAAAAAGAGGAATGTCCAATGATATTAATGGATCTTAGAAGAAATTCTGCTAGTAACCAATTTATGTATCCTTGATAAGAGAAACAGAAATTTCAGTTATATACTTATTCAGTTAATCATGAACTTCTTTACTAACTTCAGTTTTTCTTAAACTGATCATGTGTTCCATATGAACAGTGAATCTATCAGTGTTGCAATGATTTAGCCCATATCTGAGTACTTCCTATTGTTGCCTGCCACAGTGGCAAAACTGAAATCTCTATAGTCTTGCAACTACCTGTAGTATTGTTTGCATGCCATCTATTATTTGCAATTTTTACAATAATATTGTAGTGTTAGAATTTAAGTCCATCCAACACAGAAGAGTCATTTTGCAAAAACTTCCATTCTGGTTATAGTTATAATGCATTATTCAACATTTTGAGAGTAGAAGTTACCCATTTTCATGCTCGCAGTTTTAGCTAATGAGTTCATTGATCACTGTCCTGAGGGAATTCAGAATGAAAATTCTCTTTCAGAGGCTTAATTGACTTTCATTAGGGATGTGTACAATAAGATTCCATTTAAGTTGAAGATACAGATCAAAAATTCCATCACCACTATTGTTAATGTTAAAGGCCTTGCAGATTGAACGTAACAGAGCCTTCTTATGACAAGACATCAGTCACAACACATGACTAGTAACTTTAAGAAAGTGACTCCAGTGAAGTCTAGTTTCCTCTTACAACCTCCGGTATAACCTGGACCTCTCCTCCTCTCCTAGTTTGCCTTCCTCTCTCACTTACACTGACTTCCATGGTGCAACTTATCCCACCAATATTTTATATGGTACTTTTGAGGCAATTGCCTATGATATTCTTGCATTATTTTATATTGTGAAGTCTCTCCTCTGTTGCTTGTCATGGAATACAGTTGTGTCCATTTGGTTGAAATTCCACCCAGTTTTTTTAATTAGCCACCACTATTAAATATTGGAAAATCCGTCCAAAAATCCTACATTTTAGGGAACAAGGAGAAAAACTGTAAATCATGTTTTTTAGGAAGTAAAACCAAATAGCATTGTTAGATGTAACAAAAGTAAAAATATTTCAAAATCTATGCGGGTAAAATTAAGTTAAGAAAATGAGATTGTACCCGAGAAAAGCTGAATTTATCATTGTATGAATTGCATGTCTTTCTTTATAAGTTGCCTATTCAGTAGGTCTCTTGCTTTTACCCTCGAGTAATACTTTTTTTACATTATTTGAGTTACATTTACCCTCAAATAAGTCACTACCTTTCCATGCTCCATGAACCAGAACTTTTGGGTCAGACCAGTTGGAAATGAACCCTGGCTAGAAAAATAACAATTTAATTTTTGAAAGTGATGACCATTTTGGTAAAAGTCTCATTTTTTAATTGACAAATTTGGGAATGGTTTTTTTGTATATTCCCAATAAAAGGTGTTATTGAAGCCATATTTTTATTTGGCATTTTTACCATGTCGTGGGCAGCATCCACTATGATACTGAAACCTAAGATAGGTTTGATAGGTGAAGATTAAAAAAAAAACCATAAACACAGTAATCAACCTGAAGGTCAGTATGGTAGGCGATAGTAGAGTCACCCAGTACTAAGCCCGACAGTGTGTGAAATACATACACCAGGGTTGGAGGGCTAGTTCCTTTCCCTGTGCCAATTATGGTTTCCCAGGAAGATCTGGTACCTGAAAAGTCACATAGCTTAAGTAAAGCTGCAGGTGCCCAGAGAGGCTTTCCCAGGAATCAAACCTGAGCCATCCAGTCAGTAGTCCAATGTTCTACCCCTGGACTACCGCAACCCATTGGAAGTTAAATATACCTTCTTTTTACTAAGCCACACAATGTGTGAAATGCACGCATAAGGGTTGGGATGTAAAGTTTCTTTCCATGTCATGTGCATTTTGCATTTATGTTTCTCAAAAATGACACAGGTTGGGTTAAGTGCAATAGACCATATAAAAAATGTTTACGAAGTCCTCAGAGAGACCTGGCAGCAGATATGGAAGAAATCCTCACTTTCCCTTTAAATTAGCCTGTATGTTTTCCACCTCATTGTCATAACATATGTGCCATCAAATACTTAGCACAGTTCGGTGTAGAAATTGATCAAATCATTTTTCACATTTCCTCTTCATAAACAAAGATGGTATGAGTATAAATAAGCCTGGGTGAGAAATGAGATATTTCAAAATCAATTTAGAGGCTGAAATAAATTTGATGGGCTCAAATTAGGTTAATGCTGATAATAGGAACCCATAAATGGTTGAACATCATCTACTATGGACTGTCATATGTGAGCAGAAGTCACAGTAGATGAATCAGTGATGTGTCTTATTTGATTACACTGTTTAGATGCAATAGATAATAGCTGCCATGCATACGCATACATATATACATACATACATACACTCAAACATATGGATACATAAAAAACATAAACACAGAAATCAACCCGAAGGTAGGTTTGGTAGGTAATGGTAGAGTTCACTTAATACTACACCTGATGGCATGTGAAATTTGCACATCAGGGTGGGGGGGCCAATTCCCTTTCCTGTGCCAATTATAGTTGCCCAGAATGATCTGGTACCCGAAAAATCACCCACCGTAGATGTAGTGAACAGTGCCCATTGAGGCATCCCCAGAAATCGAACCCAGGCCCTTAGGTCAGCAGTCCAATGCTCTACCCCTGAACTACCACATATAGTATGTATACATTAAAAAAACATATATATATAGATATATATATATGTGTATATATCGATGATGCGGAAGTACTCACGAGAGCAATATAACTTTTGGACGGCACAATAGAACACAGAATAAAACAGATAACACGTAAAAGGACACTCACACTGTAGATGATTTAAGCTTTCGGCCTACTCCGAGGCCTTCTTCAGGTCAGACTGAGAGGTTTTGAGGGAAGAGAGCCTGGGGAGGGGAGGGGGGGCGGAAGGTTTAGGGACTGTTGGGAAAGAAATTAAAGATGGCGGTTAAGGGTGGGAATTTTAAAGGATCGGAAATATAGGATGTATGCGGATTCGCGAGTTCTCACCTCTATGTTGGTGGCTGAATTGGGTAGGGATTCTAGAACTGTTAAGGAAAAGCATTCGTCAAATGATAGGTTGTGTGAACTTGCGTGTAAAGGGATAGGAAGAGAAGAGAGTGAAGCAGAATTACATGAGTAACGGTGATTGTTCATTCGGATGGATAATGGGGTAATGCATTCGCCTATGTAGAATGAGGTGCATTGTTTGCAGGACAAGAGATAGATAATATTTTTTGAGAGGCAATTAGCGTGGGAACGGGGTGAAGGGACAATGAGGGGATGTGGGGAGAGGGGAGCAGATCTGATTAGGAGACATGTTTTACATCGGGGGCGATTGCAGGTAGGGGGAATATGTGGAAATTTGTCAGGGCGGGGTGTCAAAGGGTTGGTGGATCTCAGAAGGTTTCTGAGGTTGGCTGGTCGTCTGTAAGCGACAGAGGGGCATTGGGGCAGTAAGGATGTGGTCGCGTCATTGTCATGTAATATAGGATAAAGTTCCTTGAGAATGGTTTTCAGTCTGTGGGATCCGGGGAAATAGGTTGTGTAAAGGTTGAGTCCAGCGTCAGATGTGGGGTTGTCATTCTGTGGTGTGTGTGGTCGGGTGGAGCGGTAGATTTTATCCTGTAGGAGCTTTTCTGGGTAACTGCGTTTGTGGAGTGCATGGTGTAGATTGTGGAGGTATTTGTTGAGGGTAGCTGTGGTGTTGCAAATCCGATGTCCGCGGATAGAGAGAGAGTTGGGAATTGAGCGTTTGGTATGAGAAGGATGACTACTAGTATAGTCTAAATATTGTTGATGGTTAGTGTCTTTGATGTGTACTGAAGTGGTGAATTTGTTATTATGAATTGAGATGTCTGTGTCAAGAAAGGTGATGGTGGAGTCTGAAATGGACGAAGTGAATTTAACAGTGAAAGAATTTGAGGCCGATAAGAAATTGTCAAGAGAATCAGAGCCGTGTGTCCAGAGCATAAAAATGTCGTCAATGTAGCGGACCCAGAAAAGAGGTTGGAAGGGTTGCTGTGAAAGGAAATTCTCTTCAAGGTGGCCCATGAAGAGATTGGCGTACGATGGCGCCATCCTCGTTCCCATCGCTGTGCCTTTCGTTTGGAGATAAAAACAGTTTTGGAAAGAGAATGCATTTTTATTCAGGACGACAGTGGCGAGATTGAGGAGAAATTCGGTCAAGGGGCACTGGGGTGGGGGGCGTAGAGAAAGATAGTGTCGGAGGGAGGATAGGCCTTCTGCATGGGGAATAGAAGTATAGAGGGAGGTGACGTCGATGGTGGCCATAAGCAGGTTGGAGGTGGAGGGAATGGAGACAGAGTATAAACGGTGGAGGAAGTGATACGTGTCTTTCGTGAAGGAGGGCAATGAGAGTACGATAGGTTGTAGGTGGTAATCAAGGAATGCGGAGATTCTTTCGGTGGG
Organism: Hetaerina titia; assembly: GCA_037158775.1. Classification (NCBI taxonomy): domain Eukaryota; kingdom Metazoa; phylum Arthropoda; class Insecta; order Odonata; family Calopterygidae; genus Hetaerina; species Hetaerina titia. The sequence continues at coordinate 88,408,670 of CM073779.1, forward strand.
AGAGTTGAAACTAGAAACTATAGGGGGACAGGGGATGTTGGGTTTGTGTATTTTTGGGAGGAGATAAAACTGGGGTGCTCTGGGGTTTGGGGGTTAGAGTAGGGATATGTCTTGGGAGGTGAGGCCTTCTTCTGGTCAAAATTGGAGGAGAAGAGACGGAATTTCCTTTTGGAAGTTTGGAGTAGGGTTGTCGGTGAGAGTGGTATAGGTGGATGTGTCGTTGAGGTGACTGAGGGCTTTGGAAATATATATATATATATATATATATATATATATATATATATATATATATATATATATATATATATGTATGCATGTATCTTTAACGTACAGGTTAGGGACTGCGCGAGGATATGTATATATATATATATATATGTATAGTGGGTCGCAGTGGTCCAGTGGGTAGAGCATTGGACTATTGACCGGAGGGTGCCCCGTCATGACGACGGCCGTGCCGTCGAAACGTAAATATCCAATGTAAGTGTCCTTCTTTTATGTTTCTATGTGTGTGGTGTTTTTTGTGTTAGTGTTTGTGTGTTTGTGCGTCGCCGGAGAGCGTCTTTTCCAAGTGTATATATATATATATATATATATATATATATATATATGTATATATATATATATATATATATATATATATATATTTACATGGGTCACAGTAGTCCAGGGGTATAGCGTTGGACTACTGACCGGAGGGCCTGGGTTAGATTCCCAGGCAAGCCTTTGGGCACCTGCAGCTCCACAAGATAATATGAGATTTTCAGATACTCCAGGTAACATAAGATTTTTTGGGTACCTGATCATCCTGGGAAACCATAACCGGCACAGGGAAAGGAAGTGGCCCCCCTACACTGATGTGTGAATTTTATACGCCGTTGAGTTTAGTACTGGGTGAAGTCTTTTCATCACCTAGCAAACCGACCTTAGGGTCGATTACTGTGTTTATGGTATATAAATGTATCCACATATAAAACAATAAACACAGTAATCAACCCAAAGGTCGGTCTAGTAGGTGATGGTAGAACTCACCCATGTACTAAGCCCGACGGCATGTGAATATTCACATATCAGGGTAGGGGGCCAGTTCCTTTCCCTGTGCCGGTTATGGCTTCCCAGGAAGATCTGGTACCCGAAAAATTAACTAGCTTGGGTGCCCAGAGTGCCTTGCCCGGGAATCGAACCTGGGACCCTCCCGTCAGTAGTCCAACGCTTTACTCCCTGGACTATGGCGACCCACAATATATGAAAATATAATATGTGTGTGTGTGTGTGTATACGTAAATATATATATATATTTACATACATATATATGTATAATCTTGAAAATGACGCTCTCCGGTGGCGCACAAAGACACAAACACTAACATAATAAATATTACACACACAGAAACATAAAAGAAGGACCCTTACAGTGGTTATTTACGTTTCGACGGTGTATATATATATATATATGTATATACACAAACACTAAGACAACAAACACCACACACATAGAAACATAGAAGAAGGACACTTACATTGGATATTTACGTTTTGACGGCACGGCCGTCGTCATCAGAATGCCGTTGTCGGGGAAGAGCGGAGAGGACATGTGCAAGAGAAGGGTGACGGGAGGAGAGGTAAGGGGCCAATGGGAAGCGGACAAGGTGGGGGAGGGGGAAATGGCAGGGGCGGTAGAGTTGCCGCGGTAGGGGAAGAGCTGGAAGGTCCCGGTCATGAAGCGGCCGGGCCTTTAGCGGGGGACTTGGTGACCGATTCGCTCAGAAGAGTGAAGCGGTTCTAGGCAGCTTTGGATAAAATCCTTATATATATATATACAAATGCATATATATACATACATATACACATATACATATATATATATATACACATACACACACTCTTCTACATATATACAAGGAGGAGGAGAATTAAGGGGCCAATAGGAAGCGGACAAGGTGGGGGAGGCGAAATGTAGGCAGCATTGGATAAAATAAGTGGGCTTGGTTCAGCCCGGGGGGTTTAAAGGACTGGAGCACCCAGATATGTGCCATCTCGCGAGTTCTCACCTCTATGTTACTAGCGGAATTGGGAAGGATTTCAATCACTGAAACGGAGAAGCAGTCATCAAAAGACTGGTTGTGGGAAGCAGTGTGAGTAGGGATGGGATAATTAAGGAAGGTGGGAGATTTGGTGGAATAGCGGTGGTTATTCATTCGGAGGGAAAGGGTGGTCGTGCATTCACCCACGTAAAAGGCAGGGCAGAAGTTACAGGAGAGGCGATATATAAGGTTTTTAGAGGTGCAGGTGGCTATGGGTTGGGAGTTGGTAATAAGGGACGTGGAAGGTCTGAGGAGATGGCAGCATTTACAGCGTGGGCGGTTGCATGGTGCGGACAGGGGTGGGGAAGAGACAGGGGTGCTCGTAGGTGGTTTTATAGACTTAAAGATATCACGCAGGTTTGACGGGCGTTTAAATGAAACGGAGGGACAATGTGGGAATAAAGGTGATGTGGATTGACTTGCTAATAATTGGGAAGAGTTCACGGATTATCTGTTTAATTTTGTGGGTTCCGGGGAAGAAAGTGGTGATAAGGTTAGGGCATTTTGGGCGGTTAGGTTTGGGGAGAGGAGTGTATTGGGTTGAAGGTTTGAGAATTTTCCTGTTGAGCAGTGTTTCAGGGTACCCACATTCTCTGAGAGAAACGTGTAACTGGTCAATGTATTTCCGTTTGGAGGGGGTGTTGTTGCAGAGACGGAGGCCACGGACTGAGAGTGAGAAGGGGATGGAGCGTTTTGTGTGCGATGGGTGACAGCTATTGAAATGGAGATATTGTTGGGTGTTGGTCGGTTTAATGTGAACTGAGGTGTAAAACTTATTGTTCTGGAGATGAATGTCAATGTCTAGAAAGGTGAGATTTGAGTCTGATATAGAGGAAGTGAAAGAAACCGAGGAGGAGGAGTTGAGAGAGGAAATGAAGGATGACAAGTTTTCGCGTCCGTGGGGCCAAAGGAGGAAAATATCATCAATGTAACGGGCCCAGAAGAGTGGTTTAAGGGTTTGTTGCTGGAGAAATTTTTCTTCAAGTTTACCCATAAAGAGATTGGCGTATGCAGGAGCCATACGCGTGCCCATTGCAGTACCTTTTATTTGCAAATAAATTTTTTCATTGAATTGGAAGGCATTTTTGGTTAGGACGAGTTGGCTCAGTTCGAGAAGAAAATCTGTGGATGGAGTGTGTGGTGTCGGTCGTAGAGAGAGGTAATATTTCAGTGCTTCTAAGCCTTCTTTGTGGGGAATGGAGGTGTACAGAGATGTAACGTCTATTGTGGCCATGAGAATGGTCGTGTTGTGAGGAATTGGGATTGAGTGTAGACGTTCCAGGAAGTGGTATGAATCTTTGATGTAAGAAGGGAGTGAAGTGGCTATGGGTTGAAGGTGGTGGTCTATAAATGCGGAAATTCGCTCAGTGGGGGAGTTGATGCTAGAGACAATGGGGCGTCCGGGGTTATTGGTTTTGTGAATTTTGGGTAGCAAATAAAAATGTGGGGTCTTAGGATTAGGAGGAGAAAGAATGCATATATGTCTTTGCGAGATAGGCCTTCTCCGGGACCAAAATTGGATAGAAAAGATAGAATATCCTTTTGGTATGAAGGATTAGGATCTTGGGGCAGGGGGGTGTAGCAAGAAAGGTCATTTAATTGTCATAATGCCTCAGTGTCGTAGTCTTTCTTGTTTAGCGCGACAACGGATGACCCTTTGTCCGCCGTTGTGATAATTATATTTTTGTTAGACGCTAAACGTCTGAGAGCTTGTCTCTCAGGGGGAGAAAGGTTATCTGGTGGCTTCAGGGAATCTATGAATTTTTTATCGGAAATCTTTGTTAGGAGGAGATTGATAAAGATTTCTATTGGATTGTTGGTTGGGAGTGGTTTGGGTTCGTTTTCTGAGGCTGGACGGAACCGAGTAAGTGCCGGATTAATGGTGGAAGCGTTCGAAGGAAAAGGCTGCGAATTCCAATGGGCATGCCAGCGGAGATTCCGGCAGAAGTTTAAAGTGTCGGTGACAATGTTAACGTGGTGGGTTCTAGGGGGGGGGGAGAAGGAGAGGCCTTTACTTAGTAGCGAAAGCTCGTAATTATTGAGAGGCTCGGACGAAAGGTTCACTACTTTGTGTTCGGTTTGGGGTGTTGGGTGTTGGGTCTGTGACTCTTTTGTTTGGCGAATGGGTAAAACGGGTGTTTTGAGCGGAGGATAAGGTAGGTTGAAATATATATATGTATATTTATATATATGTGTATATATATATATATATATATATATATAATAAACTTTATTCATCTTAATCATATTTACATATGGTGGATGTCGTCATTTTTGCAGGAACATAATAACACACTACAGAGCACAATATACAATCAAATAAAAAAACATATACATAGATATTACACTAAACACTACACCTTAACTGACACTAGCCACACCACATAGACACTAAACCTTATAATGTTAGGCTAGTAAAATCAAGCTCATAATACTCCTCTATTGAGTATAGAGGATTGGAGGTAAGCCAATCACGCAGCACCCTTCGGAACACCACACTGTGGGCTGACTTCAAAGAATTTGGGATCATATTGAACAACTTGATTGGCAGACCTTCAACTTTGTAGGTCTTGTCTAGCCTACAGTGTGGTAAATCCATATTAGACTTTGCTCTCGTGTTATGGCTGTGAACATCAGCCCTAGTGGAGTACATACTTGAATTTTCTTTTATATGAACTAAAGTATAGAATACATATAAACTGTAGACAGTCATAATTTTTGAGTTTAGAAAGAGAGGTCTACAGTACTCAAGTGGACATGAGTTATTTAAGATACGGACTGCTTTTTTCTGCATCAGAAGGATTAGCTTAATATCAGATGCATGCCCCCAAAGTCTAATGCCATAAGTGATATGTGAGTGAAAGAAAGCATAGTAGGCATTAATTAAGTAGTCCTATATATATATATATATATATATATATATATATATATATATATATATATATATATATATACACACATACACATATATATATGTATATATATATATATATATATATATATATACACACATACACATATATATATGTATATATATATATATATATATTAACATCAAAAATGCCAGAATGGAATCGACGAAACCAAAATTGCATGTAATTAGATGTTACAGTATCAGCACCATAAACACCATTCACATTTCAGCCTGCATTTTCGCCTTTTTCAAAGATAAACTGTAAAATGTACCGAATTTTCATTTTGTTGACTTCCATTTTTAACACCCTGTAACTCAAAACTGAATAGAACGAACAAAAACACCAAAAGAATTTTTTTGGTGTCAAATGTCATCTTGACAACAAGGATAAACTGGAAATTGTTTGATCGATACTTTACGTGATTTTGATCACTACAGCCATCTACCAAGAAAATACTGGATTTCTTTTTCCCCAACCTAATATATATATATATATATATATATATATATATATATATATATATATATATATATATATATATATATATATATATATATATATATATATATATATATATATATGTATATATATATATATATATATATATATATATATATATATATATATATATATTCAATGCACAGAAGCAAAGAAAGGACACTCACAGTATGTATTTGACGTTTCGACGACTCAACCATCATCATCAGAATGGCATTCTCGGGGAAGAGTGGAGAGGACATGTGTAGGGGAAGGGTAGGGGAGGAGAGGTAAGGGACCAATAGGAAGCAGACAAGGTGGGGGAGGGGAAATGTAGGCAGCATTGGATGAAATCAGTGGTGTTGGTTGAGCCCGGGGGGTTTAAAAGACTATAGCACTCAGATATGTGCCATCTCATGGGTTCTCACCTCTATGCTGCTACCGGAATTGGGAAGGGTTTCAATCACTGAAACAGAGAAAAATTCATCAAAAGACTGGTTGTGGGAACCAGTGTGAGTAGGGTTTGGATAATTAAGGAAGGTGGGAGATTTGGTGGAATAGCAGTGGTTATTCATGCAGAGGGAAAGGGTGGTTGTGCATTTACCCACGTAGAAGGAAGGGCAGAAGTTACAGGAGAGGGGATATATAATGTTTTTCGAGGTGCAGGTGGCGTTGGGTTGGGAGTTGCTAGTAAGGGACGTGGAGGGTCTTAGGAGACGGCAGCATTTGCAGCATGGGCAGTTGCATGGTGTGGACAGGGGCGGTAGGTGGTTTTGTCGACTTTATGATGTCTCGCAAGTTTGACGGGCGTTTAAACGAAATGGAGGGACAATGTGGGAATAAAAGTGATTGGATTGACTGTTTTTAATAATTGGGAAGAGTTCACGGATTATATGTTTAATTTTGTGGGTTCTGGGGAAGAAAGTGGTGATAAGGTTAGGGCATTTTGGGCGGTTTGGTTTGGGGAGAGGAGTGTATTGGGTTGACGGTTTGAGAATTTTCATAATGAGCAGTTTTTCAGGGTACCCACATTCTCTGAGAGAGCCGTGTAGCTGGTCCATGTATTTCTGTTTGGAGGGGGTGTTGTTGCATAGACGGAGGCCACGGACTGAGAGTGAGAAGGGGATGGAGCATTTTGTGTGCAATGGGTGGCAGCTATTGAAATGGAGATATTGTTGGTTGTTGGTCGGTTTAATGTGGACTGAGGTGTTAAACTTATTATTCTGGAGATGAATGTCAATATCTAGGAAAGTGATATTCGAGTCTGATATAGACAAAGTGAAAGATACCGAGGAGGAGGAGTTTAGAGAGGAAATGAGGGATGATAAGGTTTCGCGTCCATGTGACCAAAGGAGGAAAATACTATCAATATAGTAGGCCCAGAAGAGTGGTTTGAGGGTTTGTTGCTGGAGAAAGTTATATTCAAGTTTACCCATAAAAAGATTGGCATATGCAGGAGCCATACGCGTGCCCATTGCAGTACCTTTTATTTGCAAATAAATTTTTTCATTGAATTTTAAGGCATTTTTGGTGAGGACGAGTTGGCTCAGTTCGATAAGAAAACCTGTGGATGGAGTGTGTGGTGTGGGTCGTAGAGAGAGGTGATATTTCAGGGCTTCTAAGCCTTCTTTGTGGGGAATAGAGGTGTACAGAGATGTGATGTCTATTGTGGCCATGAGAATGGTCGTTCTGTTAGGAATTGGGATTGAGTTTAGACGCTCCAGGAAGTGGTACAAATCTTTGATTTAAGAAGGGAGTGAAGTGGCTATGGGGTGAAGGTGGTGTTCTATAAATGCGGAGATCCGCCAAGTGGGTGAGTTGATGCTGGATACAATGGGGCGTCCGGGGTTATTGGTTTTATGAATTTTGGGTAGCAAATAAAAATGTGGGGTCTTAGGATTAGGTGGAGAAAGAATGGATACATCTAGCGAACATAAACATAGAAACACTGAAAATAAACTCACATGTATTCCAAATTTTTGGTGGCATTGCCACCTTTCTAAAGGGAAAGAAGGAACTGAGAGGAAAGTTTCAGCAGCAGGGGACCAAGTATGCTGGATGAAAGGGGAAGGTAGGGAAGGGTTGGGAGGTTAATTTTTGGAAGTGTTGGAATAATATGGAAGGTTTTTGGAGGGGAGGGGGGATGAAAATATTTGAAGATAGAGGTGATTAATGTCTAATATTAATACCTGGTTAATTTCAGGAATCAAGGTGCCGGATAAACGTCTGTTCTATTGTTTTGAGTTTGATGTGAAGGTTTTTCAGGGGGATTATTTCAAAAACTCATTTTTTAATGAAACATAGCTCTACAGAAATGTTTTATTAGAGAGCCTCTAATATTGTGTAATATTAAATGAAATCAGATCCAAGAACAGAAAAAAGAGATAATATACCACTATGAGATGCTAACACTTTTTCACTTTTGCAAACATGGAAGTTCTACAGCTATGTGGGAATTGAAACATAAAATGACTCTTCATGCATATGTAGTTGAACTTTAATCCTGATTAACCCTGTAATATTATTTCTCTTCCATTGTTTTTAAGTTCTTTCATTGGTAGAAATTTCTTTTATTGCATACCTTTAGTTACTTACGAACTATTAAAGCCTAGTAGATTAAGCAATTGGTGCATAATACCAACAAGTAATAAGTAGAGCTTTTTCAATAGATGACCTCAGTGGTGAAGTTACTGTGGCCCCAAGCAAGAAGCTAGAAGATCTAATTCATCTTGCTGAGCTTTGTGTGGATCTTCTTCAACAAAATGAAGAACATTATGCTGAGGTAGGAAAATTAATTTCTGATTAGATAATGCTATATAATATTTTGTACAGCTAATGCATATTCTTCACCATTTGAATAACCCAGTCTACTAGCCTCATTAACCTTTATTATCAGGTAAGCTAGAAGGTAATATTCCAATTATATTTTTGATAATTCTTTAATGATAATTGCCATAACTTTTCTGCTGCATGAATTAAGTTGCTAATATTATCTTGAGTGAAAGTCCTTGTTAGTGTTTTGCTCTATGCTTGGTTGAAAAAACTCCATGTTGCCCAAAAATTCCCAACAAAACAACTACTTCTTTAGTATCATTTGGTAGGTAGTCATTGAAATTGAGCTAGTAGCGAGAAATGATTTAATATTTAAATCATTCTTTCATTTTTTCCAGTCCCTTTTTGGCTTGTATCTGTAAATATATTTCTTTTTTTACCAGAACACAAAACTCCCTTTTTTATCATCCATGTAAAATTTTGGTGTGATATCTTTGCATACCACACTTCAGTGCATGTATAAAATGAGTCATCAGACAAAAATAAAACCTGTACAAGCAAATTTTTTTGCATAAAATACTAACAAATACCAATGTTTTTTTCTCATTATATATTAGGGCATTGCTTTCACCAATTTCAACATCATTCACCAGTTACTTTGTAACCAGAATACATTTCAATTAATATTTTTTTTTATGTCCTGAGGAAAGGAAAAAATAATATTTACGGTTGAGTATATCTTATGATTAAATATGGCACTCAAAAATTGTGACTAATCCTGATTAAATTTTAGCAGTTATTCCAGCTGAGAATGGATTAGTCATCAATTATGATCCCCTTTGATCTGAGAAAATATATGTACAAGGACTTTCATTCTAGTATGAGTTTCATGCTTAGTACTTTCTTAATTAGGTAATCTTACCTCATGTGGTCTTATTTAAGTGTAATTCACAATTTGATGTTGAAAACTCATGTCTAAAAACCAAATTTGACTACAGCAGATATTTTATCAACATTTTGTAGTGACAGTGCTGAAGACATATAAGTAATTAATTCCATGTGAATGTTTTCACTATTGTTGAGAAAAATTAGTTACTGATGCTAGTTGTAGCCTGCACAAATAGGCTCCAGACGATACTGTTTTAATACTGAAATTCTTCTTTTGGTTTTTGGAAAATATAACTTTGTTTGGTGATCCATGACATCTCTCTTTTTGTATGTTTTCTTTAAATAAAATATGTGTTTGATATTGGATTCTGGAGCTGATGAAGAGGTTCACTATCCATATCTTTGGTTTCTCAAATCAGTTTTGATATTCCATCAAAATTATATATTTTTTCCTTTAATCTGAAAGTTAAATATTTAGTCCATAGACATCTGAAATTACATATTTTGTTTTGGTTTCATTAATTTATTTGCCTGTTTAAGAGCTATTTGTTAACTTTATTATTTTTGACTCATTTAAATAGTTTAGAGAATACATATCAACAAAAAATATCTGTTGAACTGGAATTTTACTCATGGGTGTGCATTATATAATTATGTAAGTATATAATCCTCTTTTTACTCTTGTAAGCAGGTAGTTGTGACAGCTTTAAATGTGAAAAGTCTTCAATCATTTTTCAGGGCAAAATGTGTGAAAATAACGTAACAATTAATTTTCATTGACCACAATTAATGTTCACTTTCCAATTATAGGAAGATGTAGGGATATTAGAATTTTTGCATTTAATTTCTAGATCATATTATCCAAACTTTTAGTCCATATTATCCAAAGTTCAGGTCAATTTTGGCCCCTGGAAACCCTTATGATAAACCAAGTAAAACTGGTAATAAAGAGTCTCAGTTGCCACGTGAATCTCTAGTGGTAAACAAAAAATATATAAAGTCATTTTCAATGTTGTTAGGTATGTTCATTTTGGTGTATGTTCATAAATATGATTGTGGACAACATGATTCATGTTTGTGAATGGTCTGCATTAATCCTAACTCTAATATAAAAAGTTTGACTTTATATAGGGATAACAATGCTGGTTCTTAGAAATAATATTGGTGCTTAGAAATTATAAAATTTTCATGCAATTAAATTCACTATGTACATTTTCTCTTAATACTCGCACAAAATAGTTTTATTTTTAAAGTAAAATAGAACATCTTGTCATCCAATCAGAAATATTATCATACCTCAATACGTGTGGCCCCAAGGAAGACCTTAAAGTATGAGATATTGCTATTCTTTCTTCCTCCATTCCCAGTTTTTACTTGCTACCCAAATTACACAAACGAAGCAATCCATGCTGAATAAATATGTTCAATATCAATTCACCTAATAAATGCATTGATTGGTTTATATCTCCTCCAACTTGTCTTCTTACCTCCTCCATCATTCGCTAGATGTAACATAGAGAGACTCCACAGTCTCCAACTTCCTCTGCAAAGCTACATTGGTAATGGTTAAATTAGATGTCTCCTCTCTAAGCACTTCTATATGCCACAGTGAAGGTGTCATATGAATACAGTACTTTCTTTCTTGGCACTTACCTTTCCATATTTCTCCAAAGATATCTTCTTACTTTATCTCATTTGAAACTAGAAAAAAGTCCTTTTGCTTTCAAAGGTAAATACTAGTGCAGATCATAAGTACTTGTTGGGGCAGAAGAATGGCTCTCTCATTTAGCCACTTTTTATCAGCTGCCTTGAGGAGTTTCTCTCTACACAGATATTCAGGATATTTTTTTTTAATTTACCTTTTTGGTGATGTATTATATATCTTTGATACACTACCCCGTGATTCATTCTCCAGATTCATCTCCCATATCACTACCTCTTTCTTTGTCTTATTTTGTCTATTTACCTCCACTCCCTCCAGCTCCAGCATTAATTAAATAGACACAAAAATTACCATTCCTAATATCTAATTCCTCCCTCCTGTTCATATCAAACCTGCCAACCACTAGGTTTATGTTTACTTTGATAGCTGCCACTCTACACCAACTAAAAACACCTTTCCCTATTCTCCATCTTCCGGAAAGCTCAATGCTTCCCTATTTGAACATGACTATCCACCTTCCTCCAAAAGTGTCACATCATACCTTCCTCTCTTCATTATATGCAGTGCCCCAACTCCAATTGCAAGACAGATTTGAACTTCTGCAACATCTTCCTCCCTGGAATGAAGTTGATTTTGGGTACTCAATTACTTAAGTTGGTTCAATAATTAAATAATGTGGTTTAATTAAATAAACTCATAATATAGTTCCAACTACCACCTTCTCCTCAGGATGGGATTAGGGGTCCCTACTAGTAGGATAGAATGAAAGAGGAGTTTTAGTTGAAGAGGGAAATGTTTTGACTAGTGATGGGTCAGCTCAGTTCTATGGATTATAGTTTCATCAGTTTTTAAGCCTAGAATCTGAGTCAAAAATAAGAACATCTGTTCAAAAACTAATATTTATTCCTACTAAGTTAGATTGTGTTTACATGCTAAAACCTTGTATAAGATTGTAATATCCACTACAGAGTGTCCAAGATTCCGTGAAACTTTTTTGATCAAAGTATTACTCTACTATGCTACTCTTTGTGCACATAGTATATTGTATAAAACAGGTCGCCTTAAAAAAGCTTATGTTGCAAAATTGTATAAGAGTTAGTAGCCGAAAATGGCAGCCCCAGTAAAGCAATTCACAAAATACACAAGTAGTTTCATTTTTAGGGTATGATGAAGATTTGCTTTACACACTATAACATTCCAAAAACTGCTTGTAAATAATTTGGAATTGGGAATACAGCCCATGAAAAACTGCCCAAAAGTCAGTTTTTCTCTCTGTATGTTTTGGTTCATTAATTTATTTATTACAGCATAACATAGGTGCATTATTTACCTCAGTTATATACATAGTATGGATTAAGAGGTTATTTGTAACTGGAAAAATTTTTCAGTTCAAGCTCAATGTTAGTAGAGGTAGTCTCTAGATTTTTAACCTTTTTCTGGAGAGCAGGGTAAAGAATATGGTGATCTGATGAAAGATTGATAAGTATGCTGTGTGTTGCTGAAAGTTCATCCCTGTGTGAACATTTGCAAAGATAAATATTTTAGCGTGAATAATGGAAATTAGTACATAGGTCTTTTTCTTTGATTTTTTAATGAAAAAATATAGTGGAACCTCATCTAATGAGTACCTTACATAATGAGTAATTCGTATACTGTCCAAAAAATGCTGTAAAAAAATGACTCTCTTAGGAAGATATGTTTTCATAATGACTGATAAGGAGAGGGGGAGTCCAGGATTGTGCACCTGCTGTGTCAGTCTGTGTTTAGCACTTGTTCCACTAGCATCTTAGTGTTGAATTTCAAGAAACTGTAACAGTAAATTTAACGGAGTCACCCGCTATGTGTGCATTATAATGCAACCATTTCAGAGAGTAAAAATCATTCGCCTTGACCGGGATCCGAACCCGGATCCCTCGATATCCGGCCGAGTGCTTTAACCAATTAAGCTACCTCTTACACTCTGAAATTTTGGGGGCTTTAAAGGAACAAGATGTTATGACGAAACACCGTACATACAATGTCACAAGCATTCGTAGTCGTGCGCGACGCGCCACAGTCCACGATGTTAATAAAGCCAATTTCAAACACTTAGGATGTTCATACCTTAGACAAATTTCAAGAAACTGTTACAGTAACTTTAACGGAGTCACCCGCTATGTGTGCATTATAATGCAACCATTTGAGAGAGTAAAAATCATTCGCCTTGACCGGGATACGAACCCGAATCCCTCGATATCCGGCCGAGTGCTTTAACCCGGTCAAGGCGAATGATTTTTACTCTCTGAAATGGTTTCATTATAATGCACACATAGCGGGTGACTCCGTTAAAGTTACTGTAACAGTTTCTTGAAATTTGTCTAAGGTATGAACAGCCTAAGTGTTTGAAATTGGCTGTATTAACATCGTGGACTGTGGCGCGTCGCGCACGACTACGAATGCTTGTGACATTGCATGTACGGTGTTTCGTCATAACATCTTGTTCCTTTAAAGCCCCCAAAATTTCAGAGTGTAAGAGGACGTCTCGGTAGCTTAATTGGTTAAAGCACTTGGCTGGATATCGAGGGATCCGGGTTCGTATCCCGGTCAAGGCGAATGATTTTTACTCTCTGAAATGGTTATCTTAGTGTTGCTTGCGATTACATATTTTGCAAACGTGTGTTCAGATATATAATTTGTGATTTTTTGTGCATAGTTAATTACCCTTGCAAAAATATTCCCCAAAATTCTACAAGAAGGCAGCCATGAAAGAATAAAAATAGCTGTAAAAATTAAAATTATTGAAATCTGAGAGTGAGGTGTGACATAGTTGAACTAGCGCACCCATACAATCAGTCAGTATCAACAAGTATAACTATCCTCAAGAACAAAGGCACAATTAAGGAGATTGATGCTTCAAAGGGATATAAGGATATCTACCCCATGATTATGTATTCTCAACAATATTGAAAGGTCTCAGAGGGATAAATTAAAAGTAATTGCCATGTGACACTATTAATTAAAATATCATTAATGAAAAGGTGAAAGTGATTTTCCCTGATCTCGTTAAGAAGATGCCAGTACTATCAGTGGCTGAAGAAGAATTATTTAAGGGAGGCCATGGGTAGTTTGAGAAATTTATATGAAGAACTGGCATCCACAGCATTGTAGGGCATGGTCAATCAGTAATCTCTGACACAAAAGAAGCATAGAACTTCATCAGCAGCTTCAAGAAGCTTGTAGAGTCTGAAGGGTACCTAATGTAGCAGGTTTTTAATTGTGACGCAACTGGTCTCTTCTGGAAAAAGATGCTGAAATGAGCATATTTAACATTAGATGAGGTTGCACTGCCCAGCCACAATCCAATGAAAGGCTGTCTCTCACTGCTATCTTGCACTGCTTTGGTAATTCCACATTAACTTCATTGAAATGTGACCTATGTTTTAACGTCGGATGTCTTCATCAGTTGATGATGGCCTGATGGTGAAATTCAATGTTGAAACCTAGATTGTATTTTAATACAGTGCATGTGGAATTACCAAGTTCTTTCTTTCATTTTAAATGCTGTTTAAATTCCATAAATTTACACCTGAGACCACAAATGATTCATGTTATTGAACAATTGTGTTTATAATTTTCCTTTTATGAAACTTTTTTTTTAGCTTTTCTTTCCTGCATGGAACTAGTTATTGTATTTTACATTAATTTATATGAAATTTTTTTTGTTTAACAAGTGTCTTGCATTAAGAGTAAGATTTTGGAACAAATCATACTTATTAAATGAGGTTCCACTGTAAACATCATTTTTACCTGCCAGCTGCAGTTCCAGAGACCTTAGAAAGGGACTCTTATCGAGGGTTTTCTATGTGAATTGTTTACTTGACATATTAAAATATAAATTAAATTTAAATAGGAGAGCTTTTAATATGATCATGTGTGAACAGAAATAATTTTTCAACAGACAAAGTTTTTTAAAATAATCACATTATTTGCTGTAGGTTATTATGAATGAAAGCAGAAAAGATTCTTGAATTCACTTATTTATTTAATCTGTTGGAAATTGTCCATTATGTATGTATCATCTCCTACTTCCTTTTGTGACAGTGATCAAACAGCTTCTTCAGTCACAGAAATCCCTTTTTCAAATGTTATAGGCCTTTATATTCCAAAAAGTAGTGTAGACATATAGACAGTATGGTTGGAAATATATTTTTTCAGAAATTGTCGAACTTTTTTGGACAAAAAGAGAAAGGGCACTCCAGGGTTATTTCATTAATTTAAGGTAACATTGTACCATTTAATATAGTTGGCAATTCCATTACATTCGTTATGTGTGCAGGTGATGGCAATATAGTGATTCTTAAAGCACCCTGTATTCTTTAAGACTACATGAAATTATGTATCTTCTATCTGGGAATCTTGAAAACTAACAACTTTTAACAAAAGCGTAACATGGATTTATGTAAGATATGTTAACCAAAGGGAAACAAGTATCCTTCTGGTGTGAAAGTGTGGTACAGCTGTGATAAAAATGTAAAAAAATCATTGTCAATTTAATCATTCAATAACCCTGCTTGACTAAAATCTGTGATTCAAGAAGTTGATATTTAATTGATATAATTTCCTCACTTTGCAGCTATGTACATATTTCCTTGTCGTAAGAGCACACACACTTTTCAAAAAATAGTATTGAATTCTACCATTCCACTAATTCTTGGGATATTATGAAATATGATAACATCGTATCATTTTGTTATTGCCAAGTCTGTACATGAAGCTATCAGGCAAAGTTGGTACTCGATTTTTGCAGTTTTCTTTTGTTTTTATGACCATAGAAGTTATGAGTCAAATTAAAAACATTGCACATACTAAAATCTCTCTGCTAGCTAATGCTTTGGTATTTTTTTAGGATTATTTGATGGGACATAATATTCCATGTGTTACTCTTTCAATAAACAGGGAAAAAGGAAATGTCATGCATCCTATAAATGATTGGGATGCTTTTGCATCTATTAGGGAATAATTCACAGAAAATGGCTTACTTTACAAAGGAGAATCTGAATGTTGTAAATTAGTTCATGTTCGTGAAATATTACGTCAGTTCTCTTTGTGTATTGCATGTTAAAATATTTTTAGAAAGATTTTATAGTTAAAAAGAATTTTTCTCAATTTATCTTATCTTTTTGGTGGATAGGACATACCAAGTCAGAATTCAGCATATTTACAGTACCACAGAGTACATTTAATTATAAGGAATTTGTGAACCAAATTCTTCTAATAAAATATCATTCATTTCCATAATGACAAATGCATTACAATTATGTAGAATTTAGATATTTATTTCAGGTAGCAAGGAATGTTCATCCTTTGGACTCCTCTTGAGATAAAATATCCTCATCCAAAATAAAGGGTTCAGAATTCATGTATCTAAATATTGAATTAATGGGTTCAAGGGTTAGCATTTGACCATATTATATGTTAAGAGCTTCAAATTATGTCAAAAGAATATTAAAAGCATATTGGAAGCTTTTTGTAGTTCTAGTAACTAGTATAATATTCAAAGATAATAACAATTTAGCTGAAGTGATGCTATTCCTAAGGTAATATAGGTGGCTTTTTCTTGGAGTTATAGTTTATTTCTTACATTTGTAGTTTCTTTAAAATTTAAACAATGAAATGTATTTCCATTGGCAGAATTAATTGATGTTTTTACTTCCCAAAGAGAGAATTAATAAACATTTATGAAGTGCACAAAAATTTGTAGGTTGTTGGTTCATCCAAACTCAACCATTTAAGGTAGATTTTGGATGAGCACAGACTCTCCAACTATACATATCTTTGTTTCTTTTAATTAAATACAACCTGACATCCAAAACTACAGTAAACCCTTCTTCAATTCTGCATTCTTCCCTCCTCCCTTCATTCTATCCAACATGCCAATCCTATTCCTACCCCTTTCTCATTTACCTAACATTCTCCCCTCCATCACAGTCTTCAACATTCCATTCCTAATCAAAACACAGTGTATCCATCTTTCCTGCCTCTCTTTTATTTCTCGTAAAAATCCTCTCTCCTCCCCCACCATTCCTAACGCTCTCTTCTTTCCTCTCTCTTTTATCTATCTTCCTTTATATTCTCGTGCTTACCAATGTGCTCGGCAATGGTTGCAACGCCTTGCAAACTTAAGTTTGGTTACTCAAAATCCTAGCTGATATTATGTGTTCCACCAACTGATATTTCTACCTCCAGTTTCCCATGCCTCTCTTACCCCTCTCTCTAATGCTGACCATCTTGGCTTCATCTGCCACTCGTACCTGAGTAGTGCGAGGTATGTACAGGTTGTAGATAAGTCTCCTATCCCTCTAGTACACTCGAATTTCCTGAAATATATTTGTTAATTCTGCCCAATTCACTCGACTGAACACTTTCTTGAAAACTACCAAATATATCGTGATTGTATTCTATATTCCTATCAATTAGTGACCTCATTACTGCCCTGGCATCACATGTGCCTCCTCTCCCCTTTGTAAACCCATACGGATCATCCCCTTAGTAATTATTTGCTTGGCTCTCCATCCTCTTGTTGATGATCCTGAGTACCACTTTAGTTGCATGCAAAATCATGCTTATTGTTCTATATTTTTTGTGCATGACTGGCTTTCCTTTTTTAGGATAAGAGCTAACACTGATCTGACAATATTCCTCTATCATAAATGCTACGATTATTATTCCATAACTTCCCCTCACATTCTTGTAAAGCCAGAAGTAGTTCTGCAGGAATGTTAAATACTCCATCAGCCTTATTTGATATCAGTACCCTTTAAATGTCTAAGCTTGCTGGCCTAATTTCTTCACCATATATTTTATTTATGGTTGGTCATGTTCTTTCTATCTCTGTTGAATCTTTTCACGTGAAATAAATAGCTTTTTTACTTATTTTTGATTTATGCAGATTTTCCCTTTTTACCTCCTAAGGGTGCTTTTTTCTTCCTTTACAGTGTACCATTTTCACCCTTCCTCTGTATACTTTACATATCCTTGCTCTGCATCTTCCACCACACTTCTTTTGCTATATTTTTTCCCGCCTCAGTTTATTATCCAACTCTTTATACTTCCTTCTACCTAATTCTGTATTTACATTCTGCCATTTCCTTATCTAAAAATAGTCTGAATCACTTCCCTGTAATCCATAAGTTCCTTGTCCTTTAATTGTCTACTATTATTGATTGTTCCTGTTCGTCGTTTTTGGTAACCCATTTTTTATATCTCCTAACCCTATGTTTTCTATGAATCTTCATATCCTTTTGTTCAGTACTCTTCCAACCCTTGCTGGTTCTCTAACCCTCCACTATACTTTATTCTATAATCATCACTCATGTAACTGTCACTTCCATCTCACCTTGCACAGGCCTAAAATATCTATATTTCCTCTCTCCATATCTCACTTTTTTTCTAATTTTCCTACCCTCAGCATCATCCTTACTCTACAACACCCTGCTATAATTAGTTTAATCCTCTTCTGTGTATTTTGTGTTTCTGCTGTCGCTTTTGCTTTGCAAGGGTTTTCTGAGATGACAATCACGTAAGCCATGCCTCTCACACTGCTGGGTATGACACATGACCCATTGTGCCTAGTCCCATGCTTTCCAAACTCATTTTCATTATGGGGTCCATCCTGTAGTCTTGGGATAAATAATTGAGGCGGTTTCTCATGGCATTCCTCAATAGTGTTTTTAATGTGCCATATCACTCAAATGACCACCCTACAGGGGTCAGTTACTTTTACAGTCATGTGACTGATGAACAGATGCTGAGCAGACTACTTTTCATCTGGCTCCTATTTTTCAATCAATTAGGCATGGTTGACCCAATTAGTAGCGATGATCATTGCTCCCACCAGCGCAGATATAGGGGGTCATGAGAATGCATAAACCCTTCATCCTTGTGCCTTGTCATCTTTGTAGTCCATGGGAAGGGATATATGGTTATTTTCGATTATAATTTATTTTTTCGTTTAATTGAATTTTCACAAAACCGAGAATAATTTGACCCTGTAGATTAACTAATATAATCAAATCTTAAGAAAAAAACGGAAAGACAATTTAAATTAAAATTTGAATATATTAATATTGAAAATAGACAATTTTTGCTACTTATATGTGTCCAATTCCAAATGATTAATTTGTAGCATTCATAGCATACTCTCCATGGTGAATCAAAACAATGATTATATCTAATGTGTAGAGAATGATTGATACAAAAGTGGGTACTTACTTCAATAATAGTGTGTTAAAAATAAAGATAAACTTTTTCTGTAAAGATTAATCATTATTAAATTTGCCCTTTTTTCTGAAGCTTACACAAACCACATCGAAGAGAGTAGATATCAAACTCCCAAAAATATTAAGTTCAATTGCTTTTATGTTTATTTTAGTGTAAAGATATCACATGAGTGAACTACACTGTCAGTAAGGTTCATTAATGCTTTAAAAACTTACTTATAATATTTTTTCCTCCTATTTTTTTCCTGTACATTAAAGTTGAATTTTTTATCTTTTTGGTGTTGGTCTACAAAAAGACTTCTCTGATGTAATTACAAACTAACTGATGATATAACAAAACTAAATGATCAGAATATGTGACTAATGTTAACATAGAAGCTTTGAAGGACAAAGAAATAATATGGCTAATCTTTTACTCATAAATTGAAATGTTTGTCAAACATAATCCCCTGGATATTGATGATGTTTCCTTATGAAGGGAAACTTTTTCTCTCTAGGGAACCACATACAATTCAATGGACATGTTTATTTAACTAAGTACGTTTAAGTAGTAAGTAAAATATTGTCCACGATACAAAAATGTATTAAACACATTATCCTCAGATGCCCAGATTTTTAGTCCTTTTCTAAACTTTCAGTAGATCAGTTTTTGATTTTAGCAAAAATATGTTTGTCTATAATTTGACTGCACATAGAGTGTTATAAACTCACTTATCGTTCCTTTAGAATCATTCAAACTAACTCACGTCAATTTCTTTAAAAATAAGCTCACGCTGCATTCTCCATCATCTTTTCATGGAATGAATTTAAGGGTCTACTATCTATTAGTGTGGCTTGAGAATGAAGATCACTGCTCTATTATATGGCTAACTTCTTAACATTTTAACATGAAAAATACAATATATTGTATTAGGACATGTGCAGTTTGTATAGGAAATTATCTCTGGCATGGCCTCGTGGAATGGCTTTGTGATTTAGAAGAACTCAAAAACTTGGTTAATTCCACATAAAAATCTTAATTAATACACCATTAAAGCTTTTTATGTGGAATTAACAATGGCTTTGTTTCTTTTTAATTTTGACTGATTCATTTCTGTGATAAATGCATAGTGGCTAATCAAGTTAAATGTAGTAAAAGAAAACTTGTTATTTCCCAAGTGATAATTCTTTTCTGTTTCAGAATAAAATTTGGGCCTTTATTTTGTCTAGATAAGTATACAGGTGTAACATTTTTAGTTGATCAAAATTCTTGAAACGAAGAAAAACAATTTTTGTAGACTTAGCATGTATTATTTTTATGACTTTTTATCATTAACATCATAAACATGCATAGATGTCTCACATTGAATGTGCCAGAGTATAACTGGAATAATTAATAAATGGTAAAAATTAAAATTTATTTCAGTATAAGTTCACGACCAATTTTGGGATTGATATATGTGGGTATATGAATAGACTATCATTCCATTGCCATTCTTCAAATTTTGGAGTAATTTTCTTAGCTTGGATTGTGATCAGGTTTTCATCATTTTGGTGAAATTTAAAGTAGCAAAACCAGATCCAGTGGGGACCTATTATAAGACCATTTACCAAGTGAATTTTATATGAGAGAGACAATGTTGGCAGAGATTGCATTGTGATAAGTTCCATTATCAAATGAAAAAAACTGCATTTATGATAGTAGCAGTGTAGAAGTATTTTCATTATTTAAATAATAGGTAATAATCAGTAAAATGCATTGTGGAAACTAAATTTTCTTGCAATAATATGATTCCTGTTGTAGAAATATGTATTTTTCTTTTCTCTGGATTTTAAGTTTAGTTGGAATTGTTGAAACAGCATCAAAAGTCACCATCATTTTCAAAATGCAAGTATTAAGGGTGGCTCAACCATTAATTTTGGTTTCAAAGCTATGATTTGATGGTTTTGTGTCCCTTGATTATTTTATCCAGTTTTGACGTACCTCAGAATTCAGTTTTATTTAGTTCTGTGAAAATATCGCAGAGAGCTCTACCAAAGTTTGTAGAATTTGTTGTTTTGAATATTACTGGCTGTGTGATGTTTGCTTTTTGCAAATTTTGTCTGAATTTCACTAAGCTAAGGTTTTCAGTTTAATGCCAGATGTCAACAAATTTATGGTGTGTAGTCTGTCTCATATATATATGTATTAAGTGTTTCTTGTGTCAATTGTCATGATTTGGAGGTGATCAAACCAATCCAGACATGTGAAAATGATATTTAACACTTTTAGTGTCACTTTTTATTTTGATGTTATTTTTTCTTAAAGCACAAGGCTGTCATACCTTATTTTTAATGATATTTGCGTAGCTCCCGAATAGGTAGATGCTTGAGAATTATAACTTGGTTGACTTCTAGACATTCTAATAAACTTTTTTCATAGAGAAAGAGTTTAAGCGCTTAATACTTAAACATAGAGCATTGGCAAAATAAGTAGATTTAATTAAAATTGTATGAAGTGCAGACATGCCAACTCTCCCGATTTAAGCGGGAGACTCCCGATTTTTCCTTCTTACGTTCTTGATGAACTGTTCAAATTGTGTACTTAGCTTAACATGTTAATAAAGTGTGACATTCATTAAAAATTGGCAAAGTGTCATAAAGGGATTAAGGTGCCATGCAAATATTGTGGTAATTAAAAGTGATTACTTCGTGATACACTTCTAAAAATCTCCCGATTTTTCATTTTTGAAATTGGCATGTCCTCCCGATTTTTTCATTTTTGAAAGTTGGCATGTCTGGAAGTGAGCTATTTTCTGTGATATTGGCTAAATAACTTGCTGTATCAATATATAAAGTTTTGAAGAACTGATTCTAATTAAATTCCAATTGATATTTCTGTTTATGGTTTCCCTCTGAATAGGAGTATGTTTGATTTTTTTTAGGTTTATGGATCCAAAAGACACTACAGTCTGAAGAGTATATGCCAGTTTTCCTTGTCTATAGGCTCAAGTGCCTATTTTTTTACGTTAGCAGCATTAATATTTGAAATATTTGGCAGTTTGGTAACATTTCTGCAGTATAATAGAGATTTGACCCATAAAGGTAATGCCGGTAGATAAAGAATCAAAACACTGAATTCGATGGTTTGAGGCTCTACTTTGTGAAAATTTATGATCACTGATTAAATAAACAGTACTTTTCCACAAAAAAACTTAATTATATTACTACCAGTTCCAATGCATCATTATGTATCCTTAGTATGCCACCTTCATAACCGATGATTTCATCTATGCATCAGAACTGCTATTAGGGTAATAAAGTTTTTTTTGTGAAAAAATACAAAGTTTATTTGTTTAGTAATCAAAACACTCTTTTAGGACATTTACATGCAGGGTGATGTTCAAAAGATGAGAAATATTAACAAAAATGTTGTAAAAATGATGAATGCCTTCTTAAATATATATTGTCTTAAAATTCAAATAATCAAACTGCTGGTGCCGTAATTTCTGAACAACAGATTTGATCCATAGTTGTTATCATCATTGATCACAACCTATTAGTGGTAAGTTTTGGTTTGTCCTAACAACCATTATATTTTGCATGTAATTCTACCTGTATGCCGTACATCATTTCTTCCTTCAGTTCTTCATACCATCTACATTGATACTCTCCATAAATTGTGTTCTCTTTCCTCCTTCCTCTATCTCCCTTGCCATGCATATTCTCCCTTCCATTGTGAGAGCATTCTACTACCTCTCAGTATTTTAACCACTTCATTATTGTACCTTGTTTAGATTCCACTTAGCAGTTTCCTCTCTTCTCTGCAGACTCACTGTTAGTCTTCCTCTGTTTCCAACTATTTTCTCCTTATCCACATCCCAAAAGCCTTTTTAATCTATGCTTATCCTCTTGTATCAAAACTCAGGTTTCAGATCCATTCATCATTATGCTCCATATTAAAGTCCTTTTTATGTCATTACTCAGAATATTTGTCATTTCCCTTTCCCTACAAATGCTATTCTTCCCCTTATTTCCACACTTCTCTGCCCATTCTACTTCAAAATGCTGCTCAAATATATGAACTTCCGCACCTGCTCTAGTCTATTTCCTCTTGATATTCTTGTGGTTAATCTTCATCCCATAATCTCATTTTTCTTCTGTCAGGCACATGGTAATAACTGCAACCCCATGGTCATATGCTTAAATACTACTTTATCATCTGCACACCCAATGGATTTAATCACATGTTATTCCTTGCTAAAACCCTCCCTGTGGAACTCATCAAAATCCTTTATCATATATTTGAAAATGAACTGGCAATCATGAACAGACCTTACATGTACTGTGGAATTCATACAGGTCTCAAATAAGTAATTTATCCTCCAGGTTACACCTAAATTCTACAATAATTCCATTTGCTTCTCTGTTCAATCCCTTACAAAGATTATAAAGTATGCTGATAAGAGAATCAAGGCATTAAAAAGCATTCCCAAATCTTTTAAATGATTTTGAACACACCCTTGTCATCAAAACTACTTTTAAATTTAGCTGAGCAAGGAGATGAAAACTTACACAAAAATTTAAAAAGCCTGGGTTGTCACAAAAAAATCGAAAATAATGTTAAAAATAATATAATATCATCTTTCTACACCATTTGTAAGGTGTGCTCACTTTTTCCAACAATTCCATCTCCTTATCCTGAGTGAAATTTGTATCATCTTTTCTTGGAATCCTTTCATTTCTAATTCTTTTGAAGCTTCAAGATCCATTTTTGCACTCTCCTATCCTTCCTAATCCTCTTGAATTTTAACTTGAATTTCATAGCTGAGTTATCATCCAAATCTGTATCTGAACCAAGGAACCTATAAGGGTTGTTGGCACCATTTCTAAATCTATATGTGACTACCATGTAATCAAACTTGTTCTAATCCATTTAACCCAATGTTTGCCATTTGTGAGGCTTTTGATGGTGTTAAGCCAGTTAGTGGTTATTATAACAATCTTTCTATTGCAAAACTTGATTCATTTCTCTTCACCATCTTTCCTAACTCCTAAACTGTACTCTCCTACCTTCCTCCCATTTCTCCCTTTGACTACCTTTGCATTCAAATCTGTTCATCCTTATCAGATGTTTTGTTCCTGGCACATTCCCAATTATTTCTTACTATTGATCATGGACACTATTCATTTTTTTCTCCTGGTGACTACTTTTAGGCTTTTAAGGGTGGCCATCATTAAATTTGCTAAAGTCTACTGTTACCTCTGCCAGTTAAATTCTATTATTCACCTGGTCTGTATTCTCTATCCTTATCCCAAGTTGCCTATTCAGTACTGTGAATATTCCATTTAACTCTTCTCCTTTCACAATTAATTACTCTGTAACTATCTCTTGCTGTTCCTCCATCTCACCGCAAACAGATTTAGCATAACAATATTTCCTCCATCTCACCGCAAACAGATTTAGCATAACAATATTTCCTCCCTCTATTTCTCTCTTGATGTCTTTGAATTCTCTGTCCTTAATATAATCCCAGCATTTCATGTCAATGTCATAACTATTGCAGTCTTTTTCTCAATCATCTTTTCCATAGCCATAAGCTTGTTTGTGAAATGTGATATAATGATGACTGGGGAAGCCCTGTCTCCCCCACTGTCTGGCAAGATCCCAATGGGCTTAGTCCAATATTTTTCAGGGTTCATTATCAATTTCTTGCCTTCCTCATGTCATGTTTATGTTATGACACCATCATATTCAATGGCTACCACACATATTTATATAAGCTACCTTCCATCTGATTCCCTTAGACCTATCTGGCATGGAGGATCCTCATCAGAGACAATTATCTTTGACCCATCAATACAATTCTAGGGATTATCAGGACACACAAGCCATTCCACCATGTCAAGTTTGTAGTCCACATTGAGGATCAATGAGGATAAGGATGGTGGTTCATGGAAGAACCTAAGGTATATTAAGGCTGAATATTTTAATAATTTACGAGGCAAATTTTATGTATTGGGTAAGGAAGACCCTCAAAATTGGTTGATTCTCTTGGAACAACTTTAAAATGTATTGATATTCATTTATTTATAGTGGAGCATGGTGATACTTTATTTAAAATTAGAAATGCTTTTCGCTTATCCCACTGATGCTCACAGGAAACTGTTTTCTTCTTGAGTGAAACTATTTTCAGTTACTATGTCATCACTCAATTGATTATTGTGTTTAATTTTGGGTCTTTAGGTTTACACAACCATCCATTAATCCCAGGAAAACTGTTCAGTTCCAATCTGTTTGCATATTATGACACCACATTTTGTTATATAGCTATAAATTTGGACAGAATTAGGCTTCAAGTGTGATTTTGATGACTATATTGAGCACTTGATATGTTAAAACCCAAGTTCTTTATTGATAAAATTTACAATACAAATATAGAAAATGTATATTAATTTATTTATGGAGAAAATAATATGGTGAACTGCATACAATATAAAGTGAATTTATAAATTGAAAATTTTCTGTGGATAGAAATCAAAGGCAATTGGAACTAAGGCATATTTTTGAAATTTGAATTTTTCAAGTTTCAACTTTTCTTTAGTATATCTTTAGTCTACATACATGCAAGTATTAGAGCTGTCCACATTTTGATGAAGTGTGGCTTTTTCTTGTTTTGCCTGGGATTGATTAAAATAGTTGTATTTTCAAGTCTTCAGCGGGTTTAGCCAAAATTCCATTTTATAGGCACAGTGAAAGCATTTTTTGGGTGTAGATTTTACACCAATGGTCAGGCAAACCCAGGAGAGAGGAGATGAGTAGCAGCTAGGATTCAGATCGTAATGGATAAAATTTCTTGCCAATAAATACATAGGATAATGTTATTTGAATGATGTTATAATGGGTTCCCTCTGTATGTATGTAAAATGAGATAATAGCATTTTTCCAGGATGGATATCATATAAATACTTTAAATTAAAGATTAAGATTATTATCACAACACATTTGTTTTTAATAATATAATTTAATCAAAAGTATTAATAATTAATACTCCATTGGGCAAAAGTGAAATTTAACTAACATTATTTGACTTCTGTGAATGATGAGTAACATAGCAATTCCTTATTCCTTAGTGATGCTCAGATACCTACCTTTCACAAACATAAATTTTCTATCCATGACTTTACTTACATTACTTTATCCTGTCTCTTTCCTTTCCTTGCTTATGTTTTGTTTTCTTCCCAATAAAATACTTATGAATGACTGTTTTCATTGTTCACAAACCAAAAATACTGTATAATGCACTTTGCAAAACTGTGTCATAGGACAATAATTGTGCCAACTTAAGTAGTCTCTTCTTAGATTATATCTTGTTTCATTTGTCTCACTGCATGCATAATTTTTGGAATGACTTTAGTCATTATAGTGTATCAAATTGCATGGAGAGTAAAATGTTAAAATATAAGTGGTATGTGTCTCCAACTTTCATTGTTCACATTCTGTGATAGATAGTTCGGGATAGACTGTATTTCACAAGTTATTCATTGTAGGAACACTTATATGTTGGCTCAATTTCTTATGCAGTTTATGTAGCATGTACGGGGGTAATTTATGAAAAATTACTTGGTTGGATTAAGTTCTATGGAATTAAAATTTTAAAATATTTATATCAAATGAAGAATTTTGCAGGTCAAGAAATAACTCTATCTGACACAACAAATTGTTATTAATCAAATTAGATTGAGTGAAAATCTAATTGTACATTGTCCTTTGCTACTGAATGATAAGAGGCTGTAATCTGGGAAAATATATCGGGGATAGAGTTAAAATCTTATAACAATGTGATTCATTTACATGCATTTGATAGCAATAGAAGCTCTTTGAAATTGAAATTTCATGTAATGTCATAGAATGTTTGCTGAAATATATTAAGCTAAATAAATCTTCCGGGGCCCAATCAAATAATCGCTTCTATATTTAAGGAGCCAATATTAGAAATTGTACTGTATTTATAAATCATGTTTAAGATATCATTAGTGGGTCACAAGGTTTCTCATGATTGGAAGACAGATAATGTAAATATGAGGGCATATTGAAAAGTAAGGTCTCCTATTTTTTTTCATGGACAATCAAGTTCATTCTGAACTTTGCATACATCATTAGAAAGACTGAGCATTTAGCTGTTTTTCTGCATAGTTGGCTTAACGATCTATCACTTTTTGCATCCTTGTAACCAGCTTTTTAATACTGGTGTCGTAACTTTCTCCCACTACGTCACGAAGCCAACTGACAACTGCTTCTTGCACTTCCTCGTCTGATTTCTGGATTTGTTAGTGATAAGAGATGAAAGATGGGCAAATCGCTGCACCCAAGAAAAGAAGGAACAGTCGAAACAATGCTGTCACCCAACTTCACCGCAGCCCAAACTCTCACTCATTCTCTTATCACTATCAAATCCAGAAATCAGTTGAGGAAGTGCAAGAAGCAGTCATCAGTTGGGCTACGCGACGTGGCGGGAGGAAGGTACAATGCCATTTTTAAAAAGCTGGTTACAAGGATGCAAAAAGTGATTGATCATTAAGCAGACTATGTAGAAAAATAGCTAAATGCTCAACCTTTTTAATGATGTATGCAAAGTTCGGAATAAACTTGATTGTCCATGAAACAAAAATAGGAGACCTTACTTTTCAATACACCCTCATATGTATAGTTAAAAACGAAGATAAGGTGGAGCCAAGCAACTACAGAACTATTTCCCTCACATCCATATTTTACAAGGTTATTTGAATGTATAGTTACTAGTTGGATAGTGGGACACCTCGATAGTCAAAGGGTTATTGATGAAAAATCAGCACTGTTTCCAAAAGGGTTAATAATGCAAGACAACTTGTGTTTTTTTTTCATGAACTCCTTAGTTCAGGAGAGGGCAATATTCTAGTAGGCATAGTTTTTCTAGATTTCAAAAAGGCTTTCGACCAAGTACCTCATAAACTACTCACAAAGCTAGAAGCCTATGGCATACCAATAGGTAAAAATATTCTGGTTTGAATTAAAGATTTATTAATTGATCAGGTGCAAAGAGTAGGTACAGAGGTGTTAGCTCTAATTAGCTCTAATCCAGGAAAGTCACTTCAGGTCTTCCCCAGGGAAGTGTTATGGGATATCTTTTATTTATTTTTTACATTAATTCCACAGTCACTATTAAGATAAACTTATTTGCCAACAATGCACTGGTTTACAGAGACATTCATAATCCTGAGGATAAAGCGGCATTAGCAGACAACTGAAGCAATAAAACCCTGGTGCAACACTTGGCAATTAGAATTAAATTTAAAAAAGTGTGTAGTGGTGGATGTTTAGAAAAAGAGTTCTTCCCTACCAAATGCCTACTGCATCAGGAATCCTGGAATGGAAAGTGTAGACTTGATTAAATACTTAGGCATTACCCTCATTCAGGACCTCTCCTGGGTGAAACATAAACAGGGAACATGGGGACAAGCCAGCAACAAATGTGGATGTATTAGAAGAGTATTGGGGAAATGTGATGAAAAGGTTAAAGAGAAATCTTATCATTCACTGGTAAGGCTCATTTAGAATATGCTGCTATGAGATCCTCATGAATTTGGATTGATTGCCGATTTGAATCACATGCAGCGTGGACCTAGTTTTGTAAAACATTTTTATGGTAAACAGAGTAGTATGTCAAAATTATTATAAAAGCTAGGCTGGTAATCAATCGCTCACATAACAAAGGTTGAATTACAGATTAAATCTCTTGCATAAATTGGTAGGATTTCTTTTTAGCAATGATGTTGAAAATCTTTTATTGGCCCCATCATATTATGGTAGAAGTGGTATGCAGGGTACTAAAAAACTTTTAAAAACTAAATTCATTTAATGAAAATTAGCTTATTATTTCATTTGTCCTTCACTTCTTTTTATGACTGCTGACTGATTTCTGAACACCATGCCTACAATTATTTTCAATTTACATTGATGAACACATATTTCCATGCAGGATGTAGTAATTCAACAGAAATATATAATTAATAATAAAAATGAAAATGTGAAACAAGGAAACTACTTATGGATTGATGTGGAAATTGGTAGTGATCTTGGGCCAAGTAATTGTGAAATTGGACCAATAAAAGTAATGTCCCTTTGGGAAGCTGCTAAAAAGAAAATGTTATTTTTAATTACCTGACCTTGAAAAAAGTAACTTGGATTTCAACTGCAAACTCTTAAAATCTATCAGATTCCCTTGAAATTGAAAAGTAGTCAGTTAAAAGTCAACAGTTTGCTGTTGAATAATCATTGTTTTTTTCAACAGTATATTCAATAGGTTTTTATGGTAAAGTGAAGTTTGTTCAAATGTACATTCAAAAGCCCCAATTTACTGTTTAGACAGGTTTTCTTTTTATGTGGTAACTACGTATTATCAAAAGATAGGGAGTGAAATTTAGTCCATGAGTTCATGCCCTGTCAATAGTTCTACCCATTTTGATTTAGAAAATTAAAAGGTTTCTGTTATTGATTCATCATAGTTTATTTTTTTACAATATTTTCTGCCATGTGAAGGAGCACCTTTATCAACTGCATCTCAATGTCCACAATGGAGAAAGTCTCATTAATATTGTACCTCAGGAAAGCAATTTCAATCTTCAGGTTCACATTTGTTCTACCTCTCTTCATGTCATCACAAATTTTGTATTTTTATCCCCCATCACCCTCCCAACCAAAAATGTTCACTCATATCACAATCTTCAGCATTCCATAGCCTGTCAATCATTCATCCAGTTTTTCACCTTCTTAAGATTTATCACAACAGCCTCCTTGCTTTCCTTAACATGCCTAATAATTCTTTATTTGGTTCCATTTCTCTCCATTCTCCCCACCCACATTGCAGAATCCTAAAATCGCCTATCTTCTCTTCTCAAACACAAAAGTTTCGGAACTACTCAATACCACATTCCATTTCAAAGTTTTAACCAGCTCCTTCTATATGCCCTTGATGTTCCTGTTATCAACTCCCACTGTTCTTGGTGAAAATTTCTTTTGCTAATTCATTTCTCCCAAAATTCCTCCTGTGAAACCCATTTCATCTCAAATACTGTGAAATAAATGGAATATTCTTCCTCCAATTTATGTCCTTCTGCATTGGTGATTAACTTACTCATTGTTTATTTTAAATGTTATTTTATACTTATTTCTCTTTATTGAACACCCTTCACACCAATTCTGTAATGCACTTGGCAGTGTTCCTAGTCCCAAGGCTAACTGACTAACAAAGACTTGATTATCCACAATTCTCACTGAATCAACTGCCCATTTACTTTCATTTCTACACCTAGCTCATTCCATTCCTACCTATTTTGTAATTGTCTTTGTGTGTGTTAGGAATTTTGAGCAGGTTACAGTGAATAAAAATGAGACCGAATTTCCAGAGATATACTAAAGCCACCCGTCACTAATCACAATGTATAGTCATAGTGGCACATATGGGAACATCCAGTAAATT
The DNA here is from genome assembly GCA_037158775.1 of Hetaerina titia. NCBI lineage: Eukaryota > Metazoa > Arthropoda > Insecta > Odonata > Calopterygidae > Hetaerina > Hetaerina titia. The sequence goes on from CM073779.1 coordinate 88,439,201, forward strand.
AAAGTATACTCATATTATCCTTTCATACAGTGTTGATTCTTCTTTCTCATCAGCTCCCTATTGGGCTCATTCATTTAGCATCATTCCATATGGCAAGAAAATAACATAAAACTCTTGCTGCTTACTTATCAAAGTGTGAGATCCATCAGAATTTACCATTCCCATTCATTGTGTTTCATTTCATTGTCCAATTGAAGTTACCTGTTGTTTATTTTCTCAACTAGATATAGAAAAAAATGAATGCATATGTTCAAACTCAACCTGTTACATGGGTCATTCATTAAGTCCTTTGGAAAAAATTGAAAAATTATTTTGGCCGATTCTTTCTATTTTTCAACATAATTTTCTTTAAGCTTGATACTCTAACCTGTCCAAAAAGTAGGGTTTGAGCTCCTCAAATAGTTATCTGTGTTGGTGATGACCTCCTTGTTTGATGTGAATCATTTTTCACCGAGCCATTTTTTCAAGTTTGGGAATAAAAAAAACCACTGGGGGCCAAATGGGGTAAATATGTTGGGTGTTGTAATTACTTTGGATTTAATTTCATAATTTTTCTACCCAAAACTGCACAGATATGCAATCATGTATTGTTTTGATAAAAGTTAATTTTTTTTGCCAAATGAGGATGTTTTTTATAGATTATTTGCTTCACCAGAGCAATAATGCTGCAAAATACTCTCCATTTATTATTTATCCATTTTTGAAGTAATTGATGTAGATAATTTCATGGTTATCCCAAAAAATTGTGGCCATCACCTTATTAGTTAATTGCATTCTTAAATAATCTTTGCCTCCTTCAGATGCAGATCACCTTTAGATCGAAAGAATGAGACCCACTGTTTTGACTATTCCTTTGTCTCTGGAATGTAGTAGTGTATCCATGTTTCATGCACAGAAAAATTAATTGATGCAAAAAATCGTCAGAATTGTGATGAATAAGCCAGCTTCCAAAACGTCCACAGGATTGTGTTTATTCTTCATTGAAGGCAAATGCAGCACTCATCTTGCTGAAATTTTTTCACACCCAATTTTTCATGCAAAATTGAAAACATGGTAACTTGTGATGATCTGTGGCCTTGAATATTTTGCAAACTTTGATTCATTGCTCACTAAAAACCTTATTGTGGATTCTGTCAATTATTTCTGAGTAAGTCACTTCCTTTGTATGTCCCAAACGATGTTCATCATTATGAGTGTACAGCCACTTATAAACTCATTTACCCAATTCTAAGCAGTCACAACACAGTTGCAGATGTGTGATAACCTTACCCAATTCGGCATTGATCTATTTCAATGTTAAGCCTTTTAAATAGAAGTGTTTAATCGTGGTATGAAAATGAAGCCATTTGATACATGCAGCTGATAAATTAACGGCAGTCTAATGAGAGATGAGGCTTACTAAATGCAAACCTTTTGTGATAATATGAGTGCTATCTCTTGGATTTTCTAAGGTCTTATTGAAGGACTCATATACCATTTCCTTAGAAACCTAATATAATAAGAATGATGCCTTCTTTCTTAAAATAATAATATGCCACTTTTTCAAAATTCATATTTTTTTGGTTCTTTGCTTTATGTGAGCCTAAATAATCTAAATCTTTCAAATTAAATATCAGTTTTGTAATTACTGTTATCCTATTTGTGCCCTTTGGTTCACCTGTAATTGTTAAATAAATGTAGCACGTAATATATGCAAATAAATTGATAAAAATGCTTTTAAAAAGGTCATTGTCTCTTCCTAAGATTTAGTAAATGAAAATTTTATTGACATTATTTGGCAGTTGGTGGAATAGCAAAACTAAAAATCACAATTTTACCTGTTATAGCTCATTGCAGTGACTAAGACACTGAGTTATTCATGCAAAATTGATACATTACATCCTTCTGGTGAACATTTGAAGAATATTAAGCCTTATCTGAACAAACCGTGAACTTAACAATATGGCTTTCATTTCCCCACAATTTCCTGTGGTTAATCTTCTTCATAATTTTGGGAAATTGACAGGCGAAAATATTAACTTGCAATCTTCACAGTGTCATCAGAAACAATGCACACAAAATAGTGCACCTCAAGTATTTTAATGTGCTTAAACAGCTTTAATATAATATCGTGTGGATACATCAACCTAAATGTACATATAATAAACAGGACATTATTTTGAGTGTTCCAAAGAGATTAGGTGAGTAATCTCTAAAACTCTTTTTGCTGGCAGAAAATTTTTTGGGTAAGAACTCTGGCTAATTTATAGCCAGGAAGCATCCCACCCACTCAGGACATTGTAGTAGGCAGGAATAGTTGATTTATAGTCATTATTAACTTAGCATTTTATATATTTTCAAATTCTAAATAAATTCTATATCTCACAGATTAATATTAAGATTTGCTCTGTATTTCTTGGAATAACGCTTAAGATTATATGATCTATAAACAATAGAAGATATTAATTTAAAAATATTGAATAATGACTCCTACATATTTGCAACCTTTGCTAAACTAATTGATATTTCAATTCCCATTATCAATTCATCCAATTAGTCATTACGATTTTACCTTTTCCCCACTCAACACTCATGAAAAAGTGAGATACTGATTTTTTTGTAAATCTTGCAATGAATGGTTATAAGATCAACTTTTAAATTCAACAAAATTAAAATTAACATGTTCATCATTTCAGAAGAGGAATCACATATCAATATTGATTTTCACTTCATGCCCAAAGTCTTAGTCCTACTTGATTTTTATCTTTTTAACCATTCAAAAATAAAATAGCATGCAATGTGAACTGCAGTCAACCATGGACAAATGTCATTTGTATACATTTATGCATATTAAAATTCTGAATGTAATGTAAATTGAAAATGTAATGTTCTTCAAATATTTCCATAATTTTGATCATTAAAATTTCAGCCACTTATCCACTGTAGGGGAACCTTTATTAAAATTACTTTTATATTCTAAAAAAAAGATGTGTAGAAGTTTCTAGAGAATGATAAACAAGGGTACTTGCATGCTGAATTATTTAAGATATTTTTAAATTTCAACTGTTACATGCTATAGGGAAATTATATTATTCTTTTGTCTTCATGGTAAATGAATGTGTCTAATATGCAGGGGATATATTATTGAAATGTAAGAGATTTTGAATTTATGGATTGTATATGTAAAACTAGAGAAATATGTCAAAGTTCTAGAAAGACTAGAAGTTTACTGAACAAATCAAGAAAAAAACGTATTTACTGATGGGTCACTTGCTACTGGGAAATAATATAAAATACTCCAAAAAAGTATCACTTCTGGTGACTTTTTCCACAAATACATTGCTACTGTCATTCATCATAGGTTAACATTATTTTTCATCTTCAGCTTTCGCATTGTGTGTCAAAATATTATCGATTAAATCAAGTTTCCTGTTTTGGTTGCATGATTCTGTGTGTGATTATCATAAGTCATTCATGTCACTGATCTCTGGTCACATGATCTCTCCACTTGCCGGGCGGATGCATATGGCGGTATTTCGTGTTTGAATGTGTATTTGGCCAATGTGGCTCGTCTCTTCTTCTGGCTATGCGTGCCATGAAACGCACCGTTCCTATCCTTTATGATGTTGTATGCTTGCTAACCTACTGTCCATTCTCCTCTTGTGTTTGTCAATTTCTCCTTTGGTGGGTGTAACAGCTCCCTAACGCCATCTTCTGGGTTATGATTCGGAGCACTTTGGCGCTTTATAAGATCGCAGATTTCAATGTAAAAGTATCGTTCCTCGGTAGCTCAGGTGGTTTAGAGCATCCGCCCGGCAAGTGGAGAGATCCGGTGTTCAAGTCCCGGTCGAGGAAAATATTTTTACATTCGTGATCTGCTCACATCCGCCATCCCCACCTCTCTTGTGTTCGTCCTTTATATGTGTTCCTTTACCTTTTTCCTTATCTCTATTTCAATGTGAATGAATATTTATATATATATATATATATATATATATATATATATATATATATATATATATATATATATATATATATATAAATTCACTGATAGTCATAACAAACACAGAAACCAAAACACACAAAAGAGGGAAAACTGACTGGTTCTCCAATTTTCGGTGGTCCAACCACCTTTCTCAAGAGGAATTAGGAACAGAACTAGAACTGAATGAAAAGGTGGTCCAACCACCTTTCTCAAGAGGAATTAGGAACAGAACTAGAACTGAGTTCTGTTCCTAATTCCTCTTGAGAAAGGTGGTTGGACCACCGAAAATTCGAGAACCAGTGAGTTTTTCCTCTTTTGTGTTTTGGTTTCTGTGTTTGTTATGACTATCAGTGAATTTACATTACACGTTTGTGGGTTTTCCAAAAAAGTGTATATATATATATATATATAAATTCACTGATAGTCATAACAAACACAGAAACCAAAACACACAAAAGAGGGAAAACTCACTGGTTCTCGAATTTTCGGTGGTCCAACCACCTTTCTCAAGAGGAATTAGGAACAGAACTAGAACTGAGTGAAAAGGTGGTCCAACCACCTTTCTCAAGAGGAATTAGGAACAGAACTAGAACTGAGTTCTGTTCCTAATTCCTCTTGAGAAAGGTGGTTGGACCACCGAAAATTCGAGAACCAGTGAGTTTTTCCTCTTTTGTGTTTTGGTTTCTGTGTTTGTTATGACTATCAGTGAATTTACATTACACGTTTGTGGGTTTTCCAAAAAAGTGTATATATATATATACACACACACACACATTCAAACACGAAATCGTGCCATATGGCGAACAAATATTCATTCACATAGAAATAGAGATAAGGAAATGGGAAAGGAACACCATCCTTTATGTGTGTTCCTTTCCCATTTCCTTATCTCTATTTCCATGTGAATGAATATATATATATACACACACACAGACACACATTCATACATAAACGCATGTGTATTATATATATGTGTACACGTAAATTTACCAAGTAAATACTTAAGCATGCACCTCCATAAGCATCGCATCCCAATTGTTCGCGTAAATATGTTTAAATGTTGGCATGTAACAGAATTATGAAATTTGTTCAAGTGTTGCTTTATGCACTTCACCTTATTGTTGTTGGTTATGGCTAACTTTTCATATTAGGCTACCTAATCCAGTTTCTATTGTAGTGTATTCTTCTAATACACATAGAATTTTGTATTGCACTGTTCTCAGTTCCATTTAATGTAGCTTTTACTTTCATATAATTAAGTGAGAGAGCATATACATGTCATTTGGTTTTGTCATTTAGCTTTAAAACAATCATGCTTGCTTTAAATGGTCGTAAAAGAAACTGAGAGTTTGATGTCTATGAATAAGTTTTAGTGACTTAAAATTCTGCATTGGTGTTTCTTTTAATTGCAGTTCATTGAAACAAAAATACAATAAATGATCTAAAATTAAATGTTTTTCTGTTGCAGAGAGACTTAAATTAAAAGTTGAAGTAGCATGCTTTGATGTTTCAAAATTATTGTTGTTTGGTGATTTGCATTTTGTAGGCTATGTATATTATACTATTGATGTTTAATAAGTGTATTTTTGATAATGGAAGCAATCACTGCATCAGGGTCATGTTAATTTATGTAGGGCACCCATTCCTTCTGTTGTTGTTGTTACTAATTGTTGGTCTTGTCTTTCTTCTTTCCTGTCAACGTGTTGGCTGTGTGATCAAAGGCTTTCAGATCGGTGAGTGTCGTGCTCTTTCTGCTTCTACAAGCAAACTACCTCTGAAATCATCTAAGCAATGCTTTTCTTATGAATATTCTGTGTGCATTTTGTGTTGACTGGTGTTAAAATTTAGATACAAGATGTTAAATCTATATACATTTATGTTGTCTGTTGCTTACGGATTCACTACAACATTGCCATTCATAATCTCATTCAAATTTCCCAAACAACTCAATACAAGCTACTTCTCTTGCTTTTTCTGTATGCTTTACTGTACTCTATGTAAAAACTATGATTTTCCACTACTGTTAATTGTATTTCAGTGTTTTTGGTGTCAACATTTCTAACTCCTTCTTTCTCTCTTCCCTTCATTTAAAAACAGGACAAAGTAAGTAATGTAACTTTTGTATATTGGTAGCTTTTTCAAGAGGCACGTAGATCAGTAGGTACCTGTAGTTTTCCTGCTTATCTGCATCTAGCATGGAAATCCATGAAAACCTTGAATAGATAAAAAATACCTCAAAATACATCATTTAGGAATGGAAGGGTACCTAAGAGCTAGTATATTAACAGTATCCATTACAGCAATGTTTGACGTCAATAAGGTATTTTAAACCTATTGACCTGAGCATTACACAGTGTGATTACATTTTTGTTCAGGATTTATTCTGAATAGTATATAATATAATAGTTTTAGTTTTTTTAAATATATTTAAAATAGTTTTAACACAACAGTCTGCTGGTGCTTGTATAGCCTCAGGTCCAGTATGACCTTAAAATTCTGCATTCTGCAGACAGTCAACAATAGTACTCTTGTACTATTGTTGACCGTCATTACTGATTTCCCTTTTGGCAGTTAAAGGTATTTTCCAATTGTTGGATAATGTGTAAAGCATTATATATTGATTAAATCCTGAATGGAAATGTACTCATTAACGCCATTCCATGAAAGCCTTCACATAAATGTATTACTCAGTGTGATCCAACAGAATTTAAGTACAAATTGATTTCTAATTTTTATTCAGGAATATTTACTATTTCTCATCATTGCATGGTTGAATTGGGCTTCTTTTCCATTGGATGCATATTTAAATGATTTTTTACACAGCAGTATACTTTTGTGAGTAGGCACTATGAATTATATTCGTAAAGGTGAGAGAATTTTTTTCTACCTACCAGAAATATGTACCAATAAATGCAAATAATGTTTTTTACATTTTCTGTGAAATATATTTTAAATACTTTGTTTAAACAAACACACACATATATATATATATATTTTTATGTATATATATGTATATATTTTTATATGTATAAAATATATAAACACTTAAAAATTCAAAGAAAGGGCACTTACATATGTAGTTTTGATGTTTTGTTGGCACGGCCGTCTTCATCAGAATACCGTTCTCAGGGGAAGAGTGGAGAGGATATATGTGGAGGAAGGGCGAGGAGAGGAGAGGTGAGGGACAAATAGGAAATGGACCAGGGGGTGAAAGGGGATTTGTAGATAACTATTGGATGGATTCAGTGGGCTTGATTCAACGCGGGAGGTTTAAATGATTTGACATATAATCTTTGAAGTCTTCCCTATTATTAATAAGAGTCAGTCCACATCACTTTTACCACCTGCATTGTCCCTCTGTCTCATTTAAATGTCCATCAAATTTGCGAGGCATCTTCAAGTTGACAAGACCACCTGCGGGCACCCCTGTTTCTTGTCCTTACGATGCTGCAAATGCTGCCATCTGCTAAGACCTGCCACCTCCCTTACTACTAATTCCCAACCCAGCGCCTAAACAAAATTATACTAGTATACCACCTCTCCTACAATTTCTGCCCTACTTTCTACATGGATGAATGCACCACCACCCTTTCCCTCCACATGACTAACCACCACTATTCCACCAAATCTCACATCATCGTTAATTATCCCATCCCTACTAACACTGCTCCCCACAAACAATCTTTCGATGACTGCTTCTCTGTTTCGGTGATTGAAACCCTTCCCAAATCTGCAGGTAGCATAGAGGTGAGACCCCGCGAGATGGCATATGTCTGGATGCTCCAGTCATTTAAAACTCCCAGGCTGAATCAAGCCCACTGAATCTATCCAATAGCCGCCTACATATCCCCTCCCATCCTCTTATCCATTTCATATTTGTCCCTTACCTCTCCTCCCCTCACCCTTTTCCCACACGTATCCTCTTTGCTCTTCCCCCAAGAACGGCATGCTGATGATGACAGCCATACCATCAAAATGGAATATATATATATATATATATATATATATATATATATATATATATATATATATATATATATATATATAAATTCACTGATAGTCATAACAAACACAGAAACCAAAACACAAAAGAGGGAAAACTCACTGGTTCTCGAATTTTCGGTGGTCCAACCACCTTTCTCAAGAGGAATTAGGAACAGACAGAGTTTTCCCTCTTTTGTGTTTTGGTTTCTGTGTTTGTTATGACTATCAGTGAATTTACATTACACGTTTGTGGGTTTTCCAAAAAAGTGTATATATATATATATATAATATAGTATATGCACACATATATATACACACACCTGTATGTGTGAGCATATATAAATAGCACATATATATATATATATATATATATATATAGCAGTCCAGGGATAGAGCATTGGACTACTGACCAGAGGGCCCAGGTTCGATTCTCAGACAAGCCTCTCTGGGCACCCTCAGCTCCACCCAAGCTATGTGATTTTTTGGGTACCAGCCCTTCCTGGGAAATTAGACCCGGCAGAGGGAAAGGAACTAGTCCCCTACTCTGATGTGTGAATTTCACATACCATCGGGCTTAGTACTGAACTGTACCATCACCTACCAAACCAACCTTTGGGTTGATTACTATGTTTATGGTATATTTAATTATATATAATGTAAATGGATTAACTAGTCGACAGAAACAGAAACTGAAACACATAAAAGGGGGATTCACTGGTTCTCGAATTTTCAGTGGTGCAACCACCTTTCTCAAGAGGAATTAGGAACAGAACTGAGGCAGAGGAGGTCCCGGAAGCAGTGGATGGAAGGAGAAGGGGAGAAAAAGAGGGGAAAAGGGGGGTAAAGAGGGGAAAAGGTATTCGAGGTGGGGGGTTTGGAGGGGTAGTGTTAGGCACGGGAATTTTAAAAAATATGGGGATGATATGGAAGTTATTGGGGGCGGAGGGGGATGAAATTATGTCTACAAAGGGGGCAATTAGTGTCTAATATTAATACCTGGACGGTTCCAGGAATCCAAGAGCCAGATGAAAGCTAGCTCTAATGTTTTGAGTTTCAGTGGAGGGTCTGAGTGTGGGAGGGATGCTAAGATGCATACTTCATAGCAACACAGCCCAAATCTTCATGTAGAGTTCAAATCTTAATGCTTCATGGTCACCAGTGGGAATAAATAACCTCAATGACTTTATGGCTAGCAATTGCAAATTTTAATGTCAACCAAGGTTGGCATTATGTTCATTATCTATACTTGCTTTAATCTTTTAAAATAAAAACATTTCCAAACAATTTTGTCCGTTATAATCTTTGAGTTAATAATAATGATTGAGAGTATCTGTTATTCAGGAGTGTTTAAGATATAGATTCAAAATTTCACTAAAACTGAAGAGGATTTTAGCTAATGATTAAAGTAAAATGCTTTGTTTAAAACAAAACTATTTATTTCTGGTTTCTTATTCAAAATTCATATCTGTAATATCTAGAGATGTAGGCTTTAATAATCTGAAAGTGACCTGACATTATGCAATTACTCTTAAATCAAATTGACATTTTTGGTAAAGTTCAATGTCTGCCTCTAAATTGATTGAGGCAGTACATAAGGGAGATGATATTTTTTTTAATTACTTCACACATTAAATTTCAAGACTTTTTGTTTTTAAATTCCATTTTATGAGAAAGTGAATTTATTTGTTGTCCCACATTGTAACTATACAGTACATGTTATGCAGTATATGAGTACATATTTTCTTAATGCATACCTTTAGAACGTTCTTTGCCATTGTGTGAATTGCAGGAACTTACAGTTTGCAGAAAATTTAATAATCTTCAGCTGACTTCATGAAAACCAAGGGGGGATGTGGTAATCCAATGGGTAAGAGTATTGGACTACTGGACCATGGGGCCCAGGTTCAATTCCTGGGGATGCCTCTGAGTACCCTCGGCTTCACCTGAGCTCTGTGATTTTTTCAGGTACCAGATCTCCATGGGAAACCATAGGCGGCTCAGAGAAAGAAATTGGCCTCCAACCCTGAAATGTGAATTTCACATGCCATTGGGCTGGGCATTGTGAATTTCACATCTTATGCTGTTGAGCATGTGATGTCCTATCCTCTAAATAAAATTTGTCATCTGAATTCTAATATTAGGCCAGTTGAAAGAGCAAAGGAACAATATTGGTTTTACTTTTAAAGTTTAACATTTAATTGATGGAGAAAGTTCGCCCAAAGCACCAATAAGACAACCTCAATATTTTTCCTTAGATACATATCCCAAAGTATTAATTAGATTCTTTGTATGTCAATGCATGGCAAAATATTTTTTTATAAACATCTGAGCACTGGAATGAATGACTCTGGGCTCGTTGAATTAAAGATATTTGTTTAACTGTATGCCAAAGAGAATGTATGGGAGATATTAAAGGTTGTGCTGTCAAAGGAGGTTATCTCCTGATATAAGGCATAGTTATTGTGGGTACACTTTTGTCTAAAACTTCTCATCCTCTTAATTGCCAAATTTGAGTTAGTGATTGTTATTAGACTCATTTTTAAAATGGATACCAATAGATTTGAAAATTCAGTATGCTATTAGTCCCAAAGGGGAAAAGTTTCCCAGGTTTTCTTCGCATGAATGTCTGTAATTTCGCTATTTGAAAAAGCAGCTGGGACACCTCTGTACTTCTAAACTTTTACAAGAGGGAGGATAGAGCATTCTGAACAAGTATAAATTCACATAGTTGCACTTTTATTTTATTACTATCCACATCCTGCCCATAGTGGATATTTTTGCAACAAACATGTTGAAACTCTGTACTTATCCAATCATTATTTTTGTTAGAAATACATGACTAACTTATAGGGATAGATTTAGGAAAGGTCAGGATATCAGACAGATTTTACAAGTATAATATTCTATAATCCATATCTTTTTCATATTTTAAGCATCATATTATGGGATTTCCATATTAAGAATTGGTTAAATGTAGCATTAAAGTGTGAATTAGTGTGGAGAAAATAGCGTTTTGTAATTATCTGTTGGAAAAAAATCATCTTGAAAAATTTTCTGAGGATGGAGCTTGTATCACAAAATGGTAGAATGAATAAAAACCTTCTGCAACCTTCTCTATGGGAGAAGTTTATGACAAACCTCAGTTTTGGAATATAACCGGGACAAAAACTTAGTACAATCCATTGAAAAGTTTTGTCCATATAAATAATTTACATGGTGTCATAAGGATGGATTTAAATCACTATTGCCAAATGAATAACTTTGAAGTACAGTTCAAGAACAATAGTGCTATATGACACTTAACAAAATGTACATTACAAATTGTGTTTCAACTGTGGGTGACTTTTTGCAGATACTCCTTAGTCTATGACTGAACAACAGTTAAGTTCGCAGAACAGGTTTATGTAGGTTTATAAAATTTTCATTTCTTTTGGGAATAATTAAATAGAACTCTTTCTCTGAATTTATGTAAGATAAGAATTCCTACATTCTGAATTTCTTTTGACTCTCTAACTACTATGTGAATTCCAAGAAACTGTGGGAGATGCCACAACAGTAACTTTTAATGGAGTCATCCACTAATATGCATTTCAATCCAACAATTTCAGCATGTTAAAATCATTCAAGGTGAAAGATTTTTACACTCTGAAATTGTTGCATATTTATGTGAGTTGCCAAAATGCAGTATTTGATAATGCAATTGAGTTTTTTTTAGAACAATAGACATGCATCTAATTACCATTTAATTTTAAGTGAATTAGACGTCTTTATGGAAAGGATTATAATAAAACTATTTATACTTAAATGGCATTTGATAGAAGGTATGTTTTGCTTACATCCATGAAGAAAAAAATTTCTCTTTCCAGTATTTTCAGATTGGCTTAATCATGTAATTGATAAAAGAGTAGAAATAGAAGAGTAACACTTAGCCTAATCTGGAATTTGACTGTTGTATATATACTATAGTTTAGGTTTTTCACATTTTCTATTTGCTTAACTGTTGCTGATAGTCATAAATTAACTTAATAACATAGAATTTGGTATTGAAGGTCCATACTTATTACTGTTTCAATTTTTTGCATGTTGTTTGGAAATAGTCAAATAATAAATGACAGTTATATATTTTGAATGTGGTATATCAGTGACAGAAATATATTCCAATGCACAAAACTAATATCATTTTCTAAAATAGCTAATAGCATTTTTGCTCCCCCACAAAACTTTGAGTCAATAAAAGGAAAAGTTATAGGTAAAGAAGGATCAAGGTAGCTAATGTTTACTGTTTGTCTCATTAATTGTTTATTCCAATCAATATTTTTAATAATGAAAGTCATCAATCATTACTATGGAGTATATACATTCCAGGATACATTGATTAAACACATTATAATAAGATGGCAAGTAAATTAAAAATATGACTACCATAATTATTCAGACTTAATTTATCATTGTACAATTAAAAATTTTGATTTCATGCTTGTATCAAATCTGATAAGTTATCATTTAGTTTTGTAATTGTAATTTCTAGTAAAAGCATAAATTACTACTTAACTTACCCCATCTGTCTGTGCCAGTAAATCAATAGTAGAATCTATTATATATTTAGTTCTAGTTTGTGTACAGTCATTTTTTTGAAGATTAGATGATTAATCATATTCCTAAGTTATATTAAATATGAATAAACTTTTTGGCAAATGAGCAAATTCCTGAGGCCAAGAAATGTTGTGTTTACCTTTAATTCCTTGCAATACACTAGGAATCAATCCAATTTTAGCATGTGAAATCAAGTGAGTCAATTCCTTTTTAGGCTCTTAAAAAATACCTCAATTCCTTATTTTATTTTCTTCTATTTTTGGATTGAGTATATTTATGGCTATCTCATACCTTTGAAATTGTCTTTATTTGATATATTTTCTTCATTCTAGGCTTTTGCATGGTTTAGTGACCTTTTGGTGGAGCATGCAGAAATATTTTGGTCTTTGTTTGCTGTTGATATGGACCAAGTATTGGCAGAGCAGCCACCAGACACGTGGGATTCCTTTCCATTATTTCAAATAATGAATGACTACTTGAGAACTGATGGTAAGAAATATTACATGTATCTGGACGCAATATATTTTTAAGTACTCATTTTTGTATATGATATTGAATATCATGCATAATATCAAAATATATCATTATCCATTTTGACTTTGTTTATTTGGTCATCCTTTTCTCATTATTCTGTTCATAGTATTACTGATATTTTTAGCATAATTCTTTAACTGAAGCATATTTATTTGAGAGTTATTATTATAAGGATATCTGCCAGTTAAGATAGGTTTTGGATGGACACAACTACCAAATAAATATTTTGATTCTTCCAACAAAACAAAACCCAACTTCCTACTCTAGAACAAGTTCCTCTTCATTGCCTTGTATATCCTCCCTTCCTTCATTCCACCCAACGTCCCTATCTTGTTCCTGCCCTTTCCTCATTTGCCTAGCATTCTCCCCTCTATTACCTTCTTCAACATCCCACTGCTGCTCGATATGCCTTTCATCCATTTTTCCTGCCTCCATAGGATTTCTCCCAGCAAACTCCTCTCCTCACCCACCATACCCAGCTTTATTTGTTTTTCTTTTGGACCATTTCATCTTCTCCATCCTTCTTAACACCCACATTTCAAAAGCCTCCAATCTGCATCTATCATCTTGCTTCAGGGATCATGTTTCCGTGCTGTACATAACTATGCTTCATATCAAAGTTTTGATGATCCTTTTGTTTACAGCCTTTCACAACGTCCCTATCATTAATTCCCTACTTCTTGTGAAAGCCTCTTTGACTGGTGCAATTAGTCTCCTTTCATCCCTACTACTTTGACCATTTGGTCCAAAATACTTCTGAGATACGTAAAGTGTTCCACCTGTTCTAGTTTTTGCCCTTCTATTTTATGGTTAACCTTAACCTTTCTCTTTCTAGAAAATTTCATAACCTTTCTTTTGTTTGTATTGATTCTCATTCCACTGAATTTCCAATTAATTCAGCAAAGCTTGCAACCCCTTTGCTAACTGACAAGCTAGAGCTTGGTCATCAAAAAAACTAACTGATTTTACAAATTCCCCACCAACTTTTATTCATATCTTCAGTTCTTCCCATCCCTCTTTAATCATTTCCTCCACATGTACGTTGAACAGCACCGTTGATAATGGACAATGGTGCCTTACCCCTCTTCCTTACACCGCCCATCCGGACTCTCCATCCCTCACTCGCACCTGAGTAGTCTGAGACATGTATAAGTTGTAGATGAGGCTCCAGTCCCTCCAATCTATTCCTATTTGCTGCAATACACTTATTAGTTTTTCTCAATTCAGTCTACAAAATGTCTTTTCAAAATCTACGAAACAGGCAAATGTCACTCTATCAAACCCCTGTTTGAAATCTATGAAACTGACAAATATGTCCTTATTGTATTCTATATTCCTCTTGATTAGTGATCTCATTACTGCAATGGCATAGTACATGCCTCTCCCCTTCCTAAACCCAAACTGATCATCCCCTAAGTAATCATTTGCCTTACTCTCTATCCTTTTGTTGATGATCCTGAGAATAACTTTAGCTGCATGGGATATCAAACTTATTCTTCTGTTATCCTCACATAATGTAGCCTTTACCTTTTTTGGAATAGGAACTAACACTGATCTTACAGTTTTCCAGCCAGATTCCTTTCTCATACATAACCTTCCATGATTCAGTCCATATAGTCTCTTCCTCCCACCCTTTCCTAAACCATTTAGTAGTTTCGCAGGACTATTGTCTATCCCCACGGCCTTATTTGATTTCCCTTCATGCCCTTTCTATTTCATCGTTGAGTATGCGTGGACCAAAGCTATCTTAATCTACGTGATATTCTCCTATGTCTAACTTTGCTGGCCTTAGTTCTTTACCATATAGTTCTATATATTCCTTCCATCTCTCTTGGATCTTTTCTATGGCACTATTATTATTTTACCTGACTTATCTCTAACTGTCAACACAGATCTTCTCTTTTTACTTCCCGGTAGTATTTTAACCTTCTTGTATAATGCAGCAATTACACTCTTCCTCTGCAAAACATTCCATATCCTTGCACTGCACCTTTCACCATGTTTCTTTTGCTTTATTTGTTACCCATCTCATTTGAGAGTATATATTTCAATTAGCCCACTATTGTTTGAATGCAAATAATACAAGTTTTTTCATCCTTTTGTTATTTCATGAGGTGTTTTCAGTTTCAGTGTTCAGTTCAGTTATTATGAGGCTTGTCTTCAATGTAGAATTCAGTTATAAAGTCATTTCAAGGGAAGCTCATTAGAGCTAGTACACTAGGAAACAGGAAATTGGTTGAAAGTAGTAAATTAATAGTTTCAAAAATAAAAATTTTGGCTTCAGAAAAGTATGAAAGACAAGAAAGACTTGTTTACATGATGAAAAAACAGTCAATTTTATAAATGTATTAAAACCACAGGTATTGCAATTTTCCACTAGATATTTTATTTCGACACTACCGGTTTCGATGTTTTCACACACCTGATGATGATGTGAAAACATCGAAACCGTTAGTGTCGAAATAAAATATCTAGTGGAAAATTGCAATACCTGTAGTTTTAATATGTTACGCTTCCACCACATCACGCCTGAGACCTCATCATTCGTTATAAATGTATGCCTATATATTCTGGCAAATCTTAGTATTTACACATTTCAATTGGGAAGTTATATCTATTCATGTATCTCTTTTATGTAATCAAATTTATTCAATGTATTTATGCACAGACCTTAATGATAAATTAAATTTATATGTCCACTATAAATATTTTTATACAAATACATGGTATGTATAAAAAGTATCGGGGAATGATAGTTTTCTTTGAGGGAGGATTTAACTTTTGGGAATAGGAAATAGTCTCCTGCTGCCTAGTCTGAACTAAAAGGGTGTTGGGGAATCATCACAATGCAGCTTCAGAAGGTCTTTGCAAGCAGACAGTCGACTCTGCTCTTGGTCATCTGTCAAGACCTTCAGGGCGAGTTTAGTGCAGATCTTTTGCATCGCCAAAATTTCAGTGATAATAGTTATTGAAAATAAACTATTGAAAAAGATTTTAACTTTATTTAGATTTTTAATTAATGTGGAGATATTCAAATTTTATTAGTTTTACAAATTTGAGTTTTATGTTATATATTAGCATTTTAGTGTAGTTTAATGACAGCTACAGGGCTAAAATCTCTTCATATTGAAACCAACCTAATATCATCATAAAATACTTCATAATCATGATGTCAAGTGTCATTTTATTACTTTTAAAGTGCTATAGAATATCCAGTGAAATCCTGCAGAATATCATTGCTCTTATTAAATTAAAGAGCTCTTTTTAGAAAATGTATCACATCAAAATACTTACATTTTGGATCATATGACCATACCTTAAATAATATATGCCATGTAATGCCATTTGTAATGCCATTAGCAGTACAAATAGAAACTATTGATTCTTAATTATTTTTAAATGGTCATTTTTCTCATTCCATGATATTGCCTCACACATTTATATAACCAAATGAAGTGAGCAAAAAATTTTTTCTTATTTCAATTTCCTGAGTTATCATATAAATTCTTATTTTTGCAGACAATTTGAAGAATGGAAGATTTCATCAGCACCTCCGGGATACTTTTGCTCCTTTGGTTGTCAGATATGTGGATTTAATGGAATCATCCATCGCTCAGTCAATTCACAAAGGCTTTGAAAAAGAAAGGTGGGAAATAAAAGGGTAAGAAAAAAGCCAGGTTTTTATGGAGTTCTGTTCCTGCTTTAAGCTCAAGGCTTTGATTGCCTTATTTTTCATGAGATTTACAATGTTGTGTTTAACTTATATTTAAGTTATTTTTTCTATTAATGCCCAATAAACTTCCAGAATATAGGAATTGAAATGACAATTGAATTTCAACCATTACTTTTATTCTTTCATCAAGATAACTTCCACAATGTGTTCACATCCATTTCATATAATTTATTTTAGCTAATTTTATTTGCTCTTTTAAAAATAATTTTGATGAAATTATTTTCTAAAAGCTGAACTCTGTAATGTGGTTTTTTATAATGATGGTACATACAATACATTAAGAATATTCTATTCCAGAGTTTATCAAATACAGTGGAACCTCAATTAAAATGCAGCCAAAATTATTAGTTTTAAGTTTTTTTTATAATTTTTATTAAATCATATGTGTTGAAATGGAGTAAAATTGCAGTTATGGAAGAAAATGCATAATTAAATTAATATTTATTTTTATTTAAATGGAATGGTACATGAAGTCCGCAGGACACATTTTCAATCAAAATATTAGGGTCTGAAGAATTAAGAGCGTGGAATGACAGAAATACAAATTGATATTTTTTGCACAAAAGTTGGAGGATGATAATAAATACTTTGAAATATTAATCTTTTATTCTAATGGCAGTTTTTAAATTATTTTAATTCAGATCTAGTGATTTCTTTTTGGGAGATTGATTTATGTTGAATGATAATTATATACATGTCATTCCATATAGATTTATTAGACCTCATAATCCCACGTTTGTAGCATATTATTCATGAAAGCATGAATCAGTCTCATCATTTCAGTGCAATATCTGTCATTCACAATTTTTACAGTTTTGATTGAGCATAACTGTAGTGTCAGAAAATTAAATATAAGGTACATAAGATACGATAAGATGTCTACTAAAAAATTCCCTTGTGTTCATCACAGTTTTCAACAGGTATTAAAAATTCTCTGTTGTTCTTTTTTATTTATATGTGGGCTGCATTAATTAAGGTTTCATAAAGTGCCATATGGCTGTAGTGCAATCTACTTTTACTAGTGTACTGTCTTAAGATTCATAAATAATGATGTCAGAGGATTTCCATCATAATACAGAAATATTTTGAAGCATTTTTTTCATCAGTGATACATTTCATGATTATATTATTCTTCTTTAATTATTGCACAAAGATTAAAATATAAACTTAGGTAATTCTGTAGGGTTATTATGAATTTTATTGATGTGTCTTGAGGTTTCAATAGTGGTCAACTTTAATAACTTATATTTTTAAATGTCTGCCTACCTTTATTAGTTTGAGAAAGTTTCCCCTCAACAACATCAAAAGATTATGATGGATCTGATATGTTTATAACAATGAGGAAAGCTCCTTTCCTCATTGTTATAAACATGTCAGATCCATATAATAATCACTTGTATTAGCTCCTAATTCAGGCGATTAATTTATTTTTAGGTTGCCATGCTTTATCCAATGGTCAAAAAGTTCTTATAGATTTATGATTACAGGAAATTTAAATTTTACAAATACATTACTGCTGTGGGTTTTGTGTGGTAATATTAAACAAAGGTAGATACAATGTTATTCACATGTTGTATATAGTCATCTAAAATCAAGAAGTATATTATTTTAAATTTAATTAATGATATAAAGGACTTAAGAAATTAATGGTAATTCTACCTGCCATTGCCTCACTATGCATATATAGTATTAACCCTTTTAGTGCTCGCTTCTGCCAATGGTAATAGTGAGTAATGTGTGGGGTATTTTAGTAAAACATATTGTCTCAGGAAAAATAATATTACAAAAGTGTAGCATTTGGTATTTATATGTGGTTTATTTAATTGTATATAAATTGAATTATTTGAAAAAAATACTATTAATTTATATCATCTGAAAAATATATTTCCTTTATTTTAACGTTATAAATTTGAACAATATTTTTTACCTATAATATTCTGACACAATAGTATGAGGGTAGTTTGAGAAGTTCTCGGAATTGTATAGAAATTAACGACGTACCCTAGTGAAACTCTTATATTTTTCATTGTAGTCTCCCAGTACACTTGGTCCAATGATGTTCCAATATCTTGATCTCGTCTTAAAAATTATATTCCTTCAGGCCTATAAAATACCCTTCTACTTCTCTGGTAATTCTTTGTTTGAAGTGAATCTCCATCCATGGAAGAAAGTTAAAGCCTGGAGGAGAGATAGAAATCTGATTGAGCCAAATCAGGTGAATAAAGCGGGTATGGCAACAGTTCGTGTATTAGTTTATGTTTTTTTGCCATGCAACAACACTTGTGTGTGGGTGTGCATTGTCTTGATGAAAGATGAGTTTATTCCTAGCCAAATCTGGCCTTTTTTTGTATCTTTTGCTGTATTTGGTCTGGGAAGTTAGTGTAGTATTTTCCAGTAATTTTTTGACCAGTGGGAAGATAATCTATCTGCAGAATCCCTTTCTTATGCCAGAAAACTGAAGCCAGCAACTTTCCAGCTGACCATATTGCCTTTGTTTTCTTTGGTGGTGGTGAATCAACATGTTTCCACTGCTTTGACTGCTGTTTTGTCTCTGGGGTATAGTAGTGGTCACAAACTGGTGCAGAAAATCACTTTTGTCAAAAATTGTTCAGAAATTTACATTCTGATGCATTTGTGTGTGCCCAGCATCAAGACACCCACCCAGCAGATAATTTTCTCATATCCAATCCCACTGTTAAAAATGTGATATGCCCATTCAGATGACATCCCTACAGATTCAGGATTTCTTACACTTTCAGTCGATGATCCTCCATGACCATTTAATGCACTTTTGCAATAATTTCTGGGGTAGTACTACATTTTGGCTGACCACTTCGCGAATCATCATCTAAGCTATGCCAATCAAACTTAAACTCATTTGTCCACTTGGAAACAGTTAAATATGAACGAACAGAGTCTGCCAAAGTGTTTTGAAAGTCAGCGTGAAATTTCTTTGCTTTCATAACTTTCTTTACAAAGTATTTAATTGCTGCTTGAATCTCAATTTTTTCCATCTTCACAAATCACTACATAGGAACAACAACAGAGAAGCATCCACATCACAGATCTCTTCCCAGGGCACTAATGTGTTTCGTGTTTACTTATCAAGGATTACCTATTAAAATGCTGGAAACTCGTGCTTGGGCAACGTTGTGTAATGAATGGCATAACTTTTTGTCAACCTCCGCATAGTCTTTTTGTAAAAGTCTGATCATACAGTTTACCAGTATGTAATATTAGGGCTTTCTCATTATCTAGCACCTAGGGTGAATGAAACAAATGCTGAGCACACCTTTCTCACCCTGTGTGCACACATTACAGGACCTTTTTCTCTTCTGGCCATGTTTACTTCTATAAACAACACATTTCCAATAGGCAATGATTCCTTTCATCTGGTTTACTGTCACTTAGTACCATTGACTCACTCTAGATCTTGAGGATAATGTTTAATGGGTTGCGAGAAACTTCAGAATACTTGTTTTCTGAGCAAACAGATTCCATTACACAGGGGTGGAAAGCAAATTGAAGTATGCAATGGGATCTGCAGTCCGAGATGGTGCCTGATTGGGACCCAGTATTTCTGCATAACTGAAGGCATTACCTCACCATGTGTCATGGCCTCAGAGATTATGTTCAAAAGCAGTGGTGGTATTACATCAGTCATGTCACTGTTTGTATTATCTTCATCACTCTTCACTAATTTTTTTTTACTTTTCCTCTGTGTTACAATGTCATAGTCATCTGGATCGAAATTCACATAGTCATTCAGATACTCTCTCTTGCCATATTCCTTACGGTAATTATCATCACTTAGTGACAGTAAGTAATTCACCATTTCTTCATCTGTGATATTTCCCTGTCTTTTTAGTTGTTACTTCAGGTAACCAAAACAAACAAAAAAATTAAAACCAGCAAATTTGTTTTGAGTCAGGCTTTATTAAACCAGACACTCGCTAGAGGCAAACCACGCTGAACCTCAAAGCAAAAATGAACCAACCGCGTTATTCGCATACTTTCTACAATGTACTTACTATCTCAAGGCAGAAAAAGAAAAAAAACTATCACAATGGAAATGGTGTCAAAGTTACCCCATTAAAAAGGGTTCAAATGATTACCTAGGACAAGAGCAAGATAAGCCAACATGTTAATGAAGTGATATCTTTCATTGGCATCGTATCACTCAAGCTTTAGTTAGCAGTTTTTATAGAAACAGATTCGTCATAATGCCTTCATGAGGTTTGCAGAATTTAACAGATTATCCTTTCAGTCAGTTTTCATAGTGGAAAGACCACTTAGTGAAAATAACAAACACACGATTTCTCAAACATAAACAGTTCAATGTCAAACCTACATTAAGATCCATACTTTATGAGATTATATGAAATAAAAAAACATGTTATATAAAGCAGAGAATTCATATTTTTGATAAAAGAAACAAAATAAAACATGCAATGGAAATTTAATAAATTATAGCAATGTATACAATAGCGTATGTTTGAGCAGAAATATGAGCCTATCACACTTTTTGTCCGAGATACAAATATTGATATTTCGGCATGGTGCACTAAGAGGGTTAATATTCATTTGCTCTTAGAATAATATTTGGTGAGCCATAAAAATACCTTACCTAGGAAGTCCTGTCTACTATCAACATTTTTCAAATGTCTGAAAAACTATTATAATTTGATGTTTTAATTAACCATTTTTTTTAGCTATTATTCGTTTTTAACTATTTATTTCATCCTTTAGGACTTCCAAATATAGGTGCATGCATGATTAAATGCCAATTTAGTTCAAAAAATGGTTAACAATATTTATTAATCAACAATAAGGTTACAACACATAAAGACTTGTGGAGGTTGTAATCAGAGTGTAAGAATGGGTGAGCATTTTATTTTTCCTACCCAGCTTACTATAATCCTAGAGACTTAGGGTAGCCAAGAGATTCTTGTGGATCCGATCAAATTGAAAATCCAGTGGTCTGACCTTGAGTGAAATACTGTTAGCCAGTAATCAGTAGCCCTTATAATTTATGTGCCACTTCCCATGCTAAATTTTCACCAAAACGATTGTGCATAAGGCAAGGTGTCTTCCAGATTAATCTTACAAACTTTTTGGCCCATACCTGAGGCTCTAAGTGTTATCTTTAAATAGTATAGCTGTTAGTTACTGTAGTTATCCTGCACCCCATTGGATGGGGAACTTTTAAACTATTTCAATTAGTAGGTAATATTTTGCAGTAGGTTGGGAAGAGGAATAAGTAAGGAAAGGGGAGGTAGGAAAGTATATATGGATAGCAAAGGAATAACTACATGATTGTGATTAAAACCTGCCAAATTCTTTAAAAATACCCCTTATTGAAAATGTAAAGACTAAGCTTTTCTTTTTCGGTAAGTTCAAAAACCCAGTCCAGCAAAAAAAAATCACTTTTTTTAAACATAACAAACTTCAAACTATTCCATTTATTCTCAATATATTTAATGATATTCAATTACAGAAAGATTTCTATTATGCATGGATTTATTTTATGCCTTGCAGGTAATATGTGTACGATATTTATGTGCTATTAAAATATGCAGCTACTCCTTTTAATGTGAAAATACAGCTAATTTTTTGTGTTCTTTAATATTGTCAGTATGAGGAGTATATTAAAATACACTTAGTTTCAATGCAGTTAAAATAAAAAAGACTTAAAACTATGGCATTCAATTGTCTTAAATGTGAACAACAGCCACTGCATCTTAATAACATAAATAAAAATAAGTAAAATAAAAATCTTGCTAAATGGGATCCAAACAAATATCAAATCAATTTATATAAATCCTATTATCCTCAGCAAAATTTTTACAATTTTTAATAATAGCTTACTCTACGTAGAACTTCCAAAGTCTGAGTTAAAAGTCTCATGCAAAGAAATAAGAAGATACTGGCCTCTGCAAAATATTATTAAAAATAGTTAAGCTGAAAAATAAAGTTAACAATTATAGTTTGCTGAACCAATGAACTGAAAAAGAATTAAGATTAAGGGAATGTAAAAATGATTACCAAAGTCAAGTTAGTTAATGGGAATTTTAGCTGGCAGTCAATTACCAAAAGCAAAAGGTATTCAAAATAAATTCCAAATTAAAGAGAGCATTATTGATACAGTTATCAAAGCGAAATGGATGTCCAAAACAAATGAAGACCAGTCATACAAGTAAATCTGAGAGATTGGAAATCAAGAGTATGTTCTTGATTGTATGGCATCATTGTCCGTATCCCAGTTATTTTGTACAGCAATGGCTACAAAGAGTAAATTTGGATGACTTGTATTTGTCATTCAAGGTTTAAAAATAAGGTTTTAATTAAGATTGCCAGTGTTTTGCAGCTTTTACATTGTAAAGTGAGATTGTCATAAATTTCTGTGCATTTATCATAATATTTAATGAATTATAGTAGCAATAGCTCACTAAATATTCATGGAATAAGAATTCATGAATTATGGCTGGAAAAACTTTGAGGTTTTTAGGTAGGCAACTGGAGCCAAATTATCTGTAGCAATCTGCAGTGTGTTGCAAGTATAGCTTTACTATCCATCGTTCTCCAAAATAAGTATCAAAACATTTTCTAGCTTTTTCAATGGCCACTATGACATTGATAACAGCAGTATTAGTCTTTGTGACCCAATTAAGATATTATTAAATTGAATTCTGTTGCAATTCATTTTATGTCCTCAATTTCATTATTCATTTAAATGTTTTTAGATTAGGGCAGAAATTGAATGCCAAAAATATGATGGAAATCCTTTGTGAAGTGTTGTTTAGTTTCAGGATATAAATTTATTTGTAGCAGATAAGAGTTATGTCATGTATTCATTCAACTAACCAATTTTGTCTACATCAAGGATTATGACCAAGAGAAATGTATTGTACAGTCTACTGCTTGATTTATTGATACGGAAATTAATCATCATCATCTTTCTACATTTGTAAAGTATAAATTGTGTGATAAGTTTGTGTAATCATTCAGCTTTGCTGTATTTGCCATTTTATTAAAGATATCTCTTGGTGAAACATTCTGCAACTAGAGCTAATAAAAAGGATGGGAGAAAATGCATAAAGAATTAGCAATAATTGTAAATATTTATAATGAACTCATTAAGAAAGATTAGATTATGCATGCTAGATCACTGTTTAATAAACTTCCCCTTTGAAGATCACCAAGAGTTTTCTTTATGACAAGTTTTTTAGATTAGTTTACTCTGCTGTAAATGTTAATCATAATTAATTTGATCCAGTGATGTGAAATAATGCTTTATCAGTTTGTTTTGGGACAGAGTTGATGCATAGTATTTGAGCAGTCAGTGACTGTTGCTTTACCCATTCATTTAGCTTTAGTGTGTAAGTCAAGCTTACACTGAGGTGTATAGATTTGATTTAATTATTTTCATTCTTTCCACAATGACTTTATTATTATGTCAGCCATGTATTCAATACCTTCCAATCTTGAATCATGAACATTATTGCAGTGTTTTATGCAAAAGTAGTGTTGGTGTAAAAATTCTTTCTGTCAATTTATAATAGAACATCAAAATTAAATTAATTTTTATTTTGCACATAACTCACTGAAGTGCTTTATATGTTCATTGGAATTTAGTTAAATTTTCGTAAAGTTACATGCATAATAAATACTGCAACTAAAAGTAAGTTATATAGAAATGGTTGACATCAATTGATGAGGTAAGTACTGTATTTGCAGAAGTGATGCCTACTCCATTTTCCCTCTATATTCCATATGTCATAATTTTCAAGAGAGTAGATATATATTTTTTTATAGGATTTCTCCACCAGCAATATTTATGATGATCGTGCATTAAATACATGCATACATTGTTTGTTTGGTTGTATATGATGTGTGTGTGTATGCATATATATATATATAAAGGACACTCACAATTATTCCCAAATTGTTGGTGGCAAGACCACTAACCAAGATAAAACATGTACCGTATTTTCCCATTGATAATGTGCACATTATTATACAAAAATGTTCAGATGATCAAAAAAAGGACAATGAGAGTTATGTAATGAAAATTGAAAATATCCAAACATTTACATACCTATGTACACAATAATTAATAGAAGAGTTTTGCAAAAATAATTTAGTCTGGAAGAATGCCTTTCTAATTGCATTCTATTTTATACAGATATGCTACTTTTACAGTTATTTCATCTCATAGATCCATGAGAAAAAGAAGAAACATAGTTTCTGTACTTCATTTATTCTAATATGTAGTGCTTCATTATTCTAATACACAGTACTTCACGTATACGTAGAGTATGTTGTATTATATACATATACATAAAAATATATGATAGGATAGGTAGATCACTGGAATCCAAGAAATTTGTCACCTGAATCATAATAAAATGAATTAAGTGCATTTATTATCTCTTCAGGCATATTACCGAGTTCACTGTCCAAAGCTAACTCTTCCTCATCATCTAGCACTGACGTTGAAATATTGCCTAAAGCTTTTTCAAATCCATGGTTTGATCAATACAAGTCCCTCTGATACCCTGCCAACTTTCCAGATTTCACCTCCTTATTTCTTCATAAGACACTCTTTTAATCCTTCCCAATTCTGTTTAGTCTTTCATACCAGACGTCAACCACTTTTCTCAACTATAATGTAACTTCGATTTAAAAGATTTATTAGTTGATAAATTCTGGCAGCCATCTAATTGCCTTTTTCTTTCGCAAAATTGATGACTTTTAGCTTAAACATTGCTGCATATAATTTTCTTCTCCATAGGTAATTTTCTTGAAAAAATTTTCAATTACAAAAGCTTAACTCAATTCAGGTTTGAAACAATCACCATGTAGGTGGCACTTTCATAGAACTTGGGAGGGTGTCTAGAACAGCTGAGCACCAATACTAACAAAATAAGAAAATTCTATTTCATTAATTCTCTTATTTTTTTATATTTGACTGGCTGAAAGTTAATTTATATAGCAAATAAAAGGATACCCAAACCTATGTCTTGTTTCGACTTCCAAATCATAGCAAAAAAGCAATAAGGCGGCATATTATGTTGGCTTGTAAAAATTGTTTATTTTTTGATCCTTTTGTCATTTGGAATTAATTTCAATCACCTAGTTCTAATCTTCTTTTTACTTATGGTAAATATAGCCACAGGCAATTGTGATTCCATGTATTCATTGGTTGTTGCCATCTATCAGTGTATGGATATAGACATATTTTTATGCACAGTGTATATATATATATATATATATATATATATATATATATATATATATATATATATATATACACACACACAGATGCACGGCATCTATACACATTCAAGATAACTATGAAGCCCTGGGCATGTGGTATCTATACAAATTCATAATAACTATAAAGTTCTGGGTGTGCGTTGTCGATGGGAAAATGCAGTATTTTTAAAACCCAAATCTCCTCTCTCCCACCCACATTTTATCTCTCTTCCACCAATCCCCTACTCCTTTTGCAACTTCAGAAATGAAATGAAGTATGCCCTGCATTCTACATTGGACAGTGTAGCACACCCCTAATTATTAGAATTAATAACCACCCTACTTCTTGCAAACAGTCTTCCCTGTCTAGGATGCTCCCAAACCTAAAGCATTCATTCACCACAGCACTCCCTTTGATAAATACTATAGTCCTATTTCTAGCATCGCACCCACCCTCAGACCCTCCATCCAGACTCAAGACAAAAGAGCAGGCAAAATTTGGCTCCTCGACCCCTGGAATTAGCCAGGAATTAATATCAGACATTAATCATCCCACCCTGCAGATATTTTCATTCCCTCTCCTCTCCCAAAACTTTCCATGTCAACCCCACACTTCCAAACATTACCCTCCCAATTCTTTCCATCTCAAATCTTTCCTTGCCTTCTCCTTCTATCTATCATCTTCTTCTCATGTAGTCTTTTCCTCAGTTTCTTCAGTCAGCAGAGGAAGGTGGTCTTGCCACCGAAAATTTTAGAATATGTGTGAGTTTTTTTGTGTTTTTCTACATTTTTGTTGGCTAATGGCATCTCACTCCGTTGCCTGAATTGTATATATTGAATGTAGAACAATAGTAAAATATGTTATTCTATATTAAATAGTGGAATATACAGGTACGTTCCTTAGAAAACTAAACCTATCACATAGCTAAGAAAAAAACATGACTGGAGAAGGGGGAAATTTAAAAAAGGATTGCTTATGTGGATTCATAGTCATCAGATGATTCCAATTAAAATAATGCAGTGTAGATAGTTAATGTCTTATTTTCTGCATAGTTAAACTGTGTATCTACTTGCCTTAAAGGAGAATATGAAATTATCAGGGCTAAAGAATGCAAGGGAAACAATGATGGGAAGTAAGGATAGAACAAAAATATTTTAATTAAAACGTTGCATGCCATTGACAACTTTTAATATTGTGAAATTAAAGACTTTCAGAAATCTGCAGAATTTCTAAGTACTTTTTTTTAAATGTTTCAAAGTATTTAATTATCTGTACAATTGTAATTTTATTAAAATTTTGAGATATTAAGAAGAAGGTAGCATGGATAATCTGTGAAATGGATTAAATGCACATGGATAATCAAGAGTTTACTCTACATAGATAATCAAGTTTATCAAAAGAGGAATTATTCAAACCCTGAATGATTAGACCAAAACAAATAAATGCTAGTGGAAAGAAAAATAGCAAATGAGTTAATTTCATTTGATCTTATGACCCAGGTTTCAATGCACCGTTCTATCTTCAGGTACATTTTAAACTTTACGATCAAATATATAAATTTTGGCGTAGAGCATAGAGAGGTATATTAAGACTGGACACAAGTAGGGTAGGGGAAGAGGTTCTGATGACAAGATTTTTTAAATCGCTTAAAATTGGAAAAACATATTGCATAATCCCCTTGAATCATTTCTGAGAAATTGGTATACAAGGATTTCACATTTGTTTCCTTCTTTCCCTCCCGCTGTCTTGGCTCTCCTTTCCCTGGTGTTTTTATAATTTTCTCCCACCTTAGAGCTCCCTTCCCAGGAAGACTGTGTCATTAGTCGACAATGGGACCATAGCGGAAATTTTTCAAGAGGACAAGGTAATGTAAAGGCTTCTTCAAGTGGACAATGTGATATGTTTTTCCAATTTTATGTGACGTGCCAAACCGTTTTCCTCAGAAACCCCTCCCTAAGTCTAATGCTGTCCAATTTCAAAATGCCTTCTTTTCATGACCAAAATATATATATATATATATAGTTAAAGGTAAAGCTTGAAAATATCCCAAAAGATGATACTATGTATTGAAACTCGGGATTAAAACCCTTTATTTTTATGATTATTTTGGATACCCGTAAGGTGAAAATATTAAGTGGAATTGACATAGTTGCATTTTTTCATTCTGTAATTTTATCAATCAATTTCCTCAAAGTCAAGCCCGAAATTACCAAATATAAATAAATCCTTAACATTTTTTTCTAGAACAATTTTAAACTGACATTTTGCCTTAGAGTATTTTTAATGTTTTTATTATTATTTAAATATTTCACTATTCCAATTCTAAGGGTAAATGTCTTCTGATACATATTAAATAAGGTTTCTGGTTTGCATAATGTAGCCATTATTTATATCTTTCCCTTCAAGCCACCACATCTATCAGGGACGATTGAATTACCAGACATTAGGATGTTTGGAGGTGATTAGTATGTTCATATTATGTAGTTGAAATGTTCATATTTACTGTTTCTATTGTTTTGGTCATGAGCCAAGTGTTCCTCACAAGTGTGAAAGGAAAAGGAGTCCATGTATCATTTTTTTAATAGTTAATTTGCTATAACTTTAAATTATAATGTTATGATTTGGAATAATTATAATGTTATGTTATAATGATTGTTCTGATTATAAAAAATTATATGCACACACATATATACATATATAACCAAGAGGTTACTCATTGGCTCTGACTGCAGACAAAAGATTTCTTTCTATTGTTTCAGGCTCAACTTTGTGGAAGTTCATGTTCATTAAATGAAGAACACAATGTATATATCCACTTTCCTTTATTCTCATACAACTAGTTTCAACACTTAGGCGTCATCATCAGGTACAAAATAAAACCAGTTACAGTCCATTTATATAGCATTTATGAGGGAGAGTGGAGTAGGTGAAAGAGGGGGGGAAAAAGAGGGGGAAAATTGAGTTGCAATCGGCATAATGGGAAGGAGGAAAGGGGTGTTAAGTGTCAGTGATTGGTGGGTTCACAGTGGGGATGGGGGGTTGTTGTGTCTTTCGGTGAAGGATACTACTAGGATTGGGAAGAGGTATTCAAATAATAATTCACTCACCAAATGAGCCGTTTTTAAATTCTTTCTAATTTCAAGCTCTTCCGACCTGTCCATCCTCATCCCTTTGTCCATATGGTGTAAGAGTTGAAATCACTCTCATGGTTTTTTCCCATAGATGCTTGGCAAAGTGCAATTGCTTGAGGTCACGATTCCTAAAACAGCATTTATGCTCTTCCGCCCGCCTTTTTAATGATCTCCCTGTTTGGCCTATATATATAGCACTGCATTCCTTACAAATTAACGTATAAATGCTACTTTTATTCTGTTTCCCTACTTTGTCTTTCGTAGAGTTCAAAAATGATTTTAAGTCTTTCACAATAAGAATAACTTGTGTTTGTTTCCTAGTGCTAACTTGATATACATTATATATTTCTATATATATAATGTTATGTAGAAATATATATATATTACTTCACACATAAAAATAGATATAAGGAAAGAAAGGAGAAGGGAACACACATAAAGCACGAGCACAGGAGAGGTGGGGAAGGCGGAATCAAGCAGACCACTAATGTAAAAATATTTACCTCGACCGGGACTTGAACACCGGATCTCTCCACTTGCCGGGCAGATGCTCTTACCACTTGAGTTATCGAGAAAATGTACTCTACACTGAAATCTGCGATCTTATAAAGCGCCAAAGTGCTCTGATTCATTAGCCAAGAGATGGCATTAGGGAGCCGTTACACCCACCAAAGGAGAAATAGACAAACACAAGAAGAAGAAGGACAGTAGGTTAGCAAGCATACAACATCATAAAGGATAGGAATATATAAAATGTATATCAAGGCACTAGCAAACAAATACAAAAACACAGAATCACGCAACAAAGAAAAGAAACTAACACGTTTTCAAATTTTTGGTGGTTAAGCCACCTTTCTCCTTCCCTTTGTTGAGAAAGGCCACCAAAAAATTGAAAACTTGTTTTTCTTTTTTCATATATGGATAAAATGTTTTGCATTAATGCATATTATTATATTTTCATTAATATTATATATATATATATATATATATATATATATATATATATATATATATATATATATATATAATATATATTATATATACACACACACATATATATTTTTATATAAAATATGTTTTTCATTGGTACCTGAAAATAATGGCATCATAATCCTTTCCTATGTTGGTTTACTGCCTTTCATTGCATTCAAATTTCTTATTGAGAAGTCACCCTTTATTCCATTTGTATTCATACTTCTTCTGTAGTGCCCGACATTGAGGCCCAGGTCTTAGGTATAAGTTAGATGAATAAATTATACATATTAAGTGTCATATCACTTCATCATATTTCCTCACACCCTGGAGTGTGAGAATTATGTTAATAATAGCTTTTCAAGTTTCATACTATGGCAAGATCAGGAGTGTGAAAATTGCAAATGTGTGGGTATTCTTAAGCAAATACAGTACTTAAACCTGTTACTGTTACCTTGTGATTGCATTGCTTCATAGATTTGTCTGTAATATTTAAATTAGCTCCCCTGTAGAACACATTAGAGAATGGCAATTTATATTTGGCTCGTGAAATATTGTAGTAAAAACATGTAAATGATTGATGTGTATCCCCTAATTAAATCATGTCCATAGAAGTGATATTGGATCTAGACCAGGGGTCCTGAGAGATGCCTTTCTCTGGCATACATGAAGTCTCATCATAGTCATGGTGGATACATTGCCTAAAATCAGCTTGTCATCAATCTTCTAGATTCTAATAAGTTTTACTATAAAGTTAAAGAAATTATTCCCCAATGTTAAAATAAATTTGAATACTATGTGATATTTCCTTGCTTCTCATTTGTTAATTAGAATACATTATATGGAAAATACATTGAAGTAATAACTTTTTCAGCTTGTGTGTTGAAACAATGGTGGCCTTTTATTGAGAAAATGTTCTCTTAAATTTGTCATTATTGCCTTTTTTAAAATAGGACTTTGATGATTGTTTGAGGTATCTAATGCATGCTATCTCCATGACCTAAGCTGTGGATCCCTGATCTGATCTGTTAAATAGAGTACATTCTGTTCTTACTAAGGCATTGCCATGCTTGATATGGATATTAGCCGGGCTAAATTTTGTTTTCACACTTTTACTAATGTATGTATTATTAGAAGTTATTTTTTCTTGTTATCTTAGCAATATAGTTTTGTGACACACTATTTAAGCATTTTTAAATTTGAATTGTAAATAAATTGTGGTGATAGTTTATCTTATCAGTCGGTGCAGTGTGTATCCGTGACCTTTCCAACTTTTTGTTATCTAATATTTGACAGTTCTGGAGCATGCACAGCTTTTTATTTAGAACGTCTGAAGAAAAATGTTAAATAGGGCATGTTCAATTCAATATACCCCAAATTGTGCATTTTGTTACAGCAGTTACGATTAATGCTACCACCAAAGTTGTTCAGTCATTCAAATTATATTGCTTTAAGTGTTTTTCTTGAAAAATATTGAACATTTTCTGCCTGTACAGCAACCCAGTAGCCTTGCATTGATGATTTTATAATTTTAATTTTTGTAATTTATTTAGAATTAAGAAACATTCAATGGACTCATATTTAGAGTACACATAATTAATGCCATTATCACTCATCTTTTTTAATTCTGGACATGTGCTTAAAAACCATTCTGAGCAATTGTTTGCCTGTTTGTTAATGAACAGTTAAAGCCTAATTCATTAAAGATTCAAATGTATGTATGATATTTCATAGCCCATAAGAGATTTCCCTAGTTAGAATTACTGAAAAATAAAGGATCTAAGTATTTTGATGCTAACACTTATTACAAAGGGGTATCGGGATGGTGTGGTGGCTAACATACAAGGTTCCCACCAAGAGGACCCGGGTTCAAATCCTAGAGTGGTATCCTGATCCCTACTTAGGGTGCTTTGTGGAGAGCAATTTGAGTGAGTACAACGTCAATCAAATGGGATGTTAAACTGTGGACTCCTTAGTGCCTTTTGACAAGATGTCAGATGCAACTGACGCCGAATTTCTCTCCACCCTTCCTTTCCCATCCATCCCTAATGGCGAAAATGACCTTAGCTGTCAGTCACCTCCCATAAAAACTACAACTACTACCACTTATTACAAAGAAAATGGAATTATTACATTAAAAATTAGCAGTTACACATATGTCAACATTAATTTGTCATAGAATCCCAGAGATTGGATGTCACTCAGCCAAAATACCCTTTAGCTACCCAGTTTCTGTGTTCTGAAGTGTAATTATAAATTCAAGTTTAAATTCAATACTGTATGGCAATATTCTCTCTTAAGACACTATGAGGTTATTATCATTTTAACTTTTTATGAGACATTTAGTTTCTGTTATAATTTTGATATTACCAAAAATTGAATTAAAAGCAAGCATTTTATATACCTTTACAACACTCTTTACAATTACTACTTTAGGTTAAATGCCTGCAGAATCCGAGATTATCTGGAGAGATACAATGTATGTATTAGCACAGGGGTGACATCCCCATTAGCCCAACACAAATTAAGTTCACAGTAGCACCACATGTGAGATGAAACTAAACAAACTATATTGTATACATTTATGATTTATTTGGGAATATGGAGGAAATACTTTCAAAAAAATATTTAAACTTTGTTGGCTACTACTGGCTCAAAACAGTGATATTATAAAAATATGTATTCAAGGCAACTATTTTCTACCTGGTGAGGGAAAAAATATGTAATAATAAATATTTTTCCAGGGAATCAGTTAGCACTTGTATGTCAAAATTATACATGCATACCCACAGCTCATAAGATGTAGGCTGATTTTAAAGCATGTTTTGGAATAAAAAAGTGCATTTTATGGGGCGGTAAATACAGTAAAATAATATAGGTGCAAATAACATATAAACCCCAATTGAAAAAAAAACTAAATTAGCAAGTGATTCTCACTGTTCTTCCTATGCACCTATTTGTTTTTCATTATGCAAGTCAATAAAAATCATTCTTGATTAATTAAGTAGTGATATGTTTAATAAATAAATAAAAGTGGCAATATTGAAATTAACTTTAAAAGCTTTATATAACTTTCTTTTTAATTCTCATGACTGTATTGAATGACTTGGTATGGTATTTTATTGTTGGGTAGTACAATGTGACATCTAAACAATAATTGGGTTCACTCTAGTTGGGGATGATAATGGTTCCAAAGTATAATTATTGGAATCAACCTTGGTAAACCAACCATAATTAAAACTGGAGAAGTTTAAAAAGGGCTGCATAAATGGCATTTCACTGTATTGGTAATCGGCCATATTTTTTATTGTAGTAAAAAATCATGTATCCTCTTGCCAAGTACCCTTTTAAAATTGGAAGTGAACATTTTTGGCATGAAATAAAAATGTAAAAATCATTCATTCAATTCTAGTAACACTTCGCTTTTCTGGAGCTCAGCTCTGCACAATGGGCTAGTCAACAAGTCTACTTCAATCCTAAAAATGGCCTATTAATTAAATCTCTAATGCTCTTTCGTTTAAATAATTTACCATATTTGAGAAGTGGTAACTTTTTGAAAATGAATATTACAATAATACTATTGAAATGTTGCTAATAATTTAATTGTGTAACCTGATGTTTCTTAAAGTGTTTATATCAGCATTTCCATCTGATACAAACATTTGTGATATTTTTTCATCATTGTATTTTGTATGTATGGCCATTGATATGTCAAAGGTACAAATAAGAGTAAAGATAAAGCATAATATGAGAGAAGCATACAAAGATAACATTTACCTTTTCAAACAACTGCTCTTCATGAGAGCTATGGCTTCTCTTACATGTCTATATCAGTCTCATTCAAATAATTAATTTTTGTGTGAATGTATCCAGCATATTAGCTTATATATATGTACCTACCTATCATAAATTCTGAAATATATGTTGACTTCATTTATTCTAATGGAATATTAATTCCTAAATCCATAAAAGGAATCATTTTTTATCCTCTGAAAATTACATCCAATTTCTCTTATAATCACAGTCTCTGGAGGGTATCCATGCCTCAGCATGATGGATTAAAATCCGAATTTTTTTCAGTCTATAGTGCCTGCAAAATACATTTACTGATCACAGCAGATAAGTTAGACTCAAAACATTGTAATGGGGCAAAAGTTGTTGAGTTGGGAATAAAATACTTATAACAAATCAAGGCAATTGCACAGAGTGCATTAGTAGTTGTGTTATACACCACCACTTGCTTGCTGTTAGACAACTACAATTGATTTTACCATGTACTTAATGAAAAAAAGAAGATACATTTTCTTTCATCTCAGCCCTCAAATGCATACCCTTTTAATATTCTTCTGTATACTTCTGTACATTCTTCTGTGCACTTATATGCACCCTGTCAGCTGCCATGAGGATGTGTGGATTAGGGGTGCTAGATCACCAGCTATTAAAGTAACTGGTGATTATTAGCATCCTATACTATTTTCTTTTTTGGGAATTTGAACTATTTCCTTCATTTTTAGAACTGTTGCGATCTTCAAATTTGTGAGTAGTAAAAGATTCATTATATTAGTTTGCTCAAAATTCAATTTCCCTCAAAATTTGATTGTGGTCTTGCCTTGGTAATATGGGTTTTAATTTGCTCATGCTGTGACCATGTTAACTTATTTATATACACACATAATAATTTAAATGGAGAAGAAAAATAGCACTAGCAAACAAAAGATACACATATTCCAAATTTTTGGTGGCCAACCACCTTTCTCTAGGCAGAGAATGAGCAAACTCTCGGTTCCTTTTCTTCCTAGAGGAAGGTGGTTTGGCTACCGAACATTTGGAATATGTGTGAGTTTCTTTTGTATGTTTTTGTTTGCTAGTGCTATTTTGCTTCTCCGTTCAAATTATTATTCACATCCATGAGACTCTCCTTCAAGATATGTGTATGTGTGGGTGTTTGATACATCAATTAATAGAGTAAGTTTATAAATAGATACTAGGAAAAGGGACTAACACAGGAGAGGTGGGGAAGGCAAAATCGAGTAGTTCACAAGTGCAAAAATATTTCCTTGATCAAGACTTGAACCATGGATCTTTTGATTTGCCAGGCTGATGCTCTAACACTTGAGCTGTCAAGGAAACATAACTTACACTGAAATCTGTTCGCAAGTCTATGCAGCCTATTGCTCTGATTCTTTTGCCGGGAGATGGCAGTGGGAACTGTTTCACCCATCAATGGAAAAATGGACAATGACCCAAGAAAAAGGATAGTAGGGAAAGTAATCATGATACATCATAAAGGATAGGAAGTGTGTTTCGTGATAGGCATAGCCAGAGGAATGAAATGAGTCCTGGTCAAGGAAATATTTACTAATACTTATACCTCTTCCTTCCACTGCCCATCCGGAAACTCCATCCCCCACTCGTACCTGAGCAGTCTGAGACATGTACCGGTTGCGGACCAGCCTTCTGTCACTCCAATCTGTTCCTATTTTCTGCGATATATTCATTAGTTTTTCCAATTCATTCCATCAAACACCTTTTTGGATTCTACGAAACAGGCCACTACATGTATGTCCTGATTGTATTCTATATTCCTCTATTAGTACCCTCATTATTACAATGGTATCATGCAAGCCTTTCCCCTTCCAAAACCCACACCGATCATCCCTTAGGTAATCTTTTCCCTATTCTCAATCTTCTACATACTTTTGTAGATGATCCTGAGAACCACCTTAGCTGCGTGCAAAATCAAACTTTGTTTTTAATCCTCATATAAAGTAATCTTTCCCTTTTTGGGAATAGGAACTAGCACTGATATGATGAAGACTTCCAGCAAAATTTCTCTCTAATAAATGCTATAAATTAGTCCATGAAAACTCTTCCTACCACCTTTTCATAAGCATTTCAGTAGTTCCGTGGGAATTTTGATTGCCCCCACGGCCTTATTTGATTTCAATTCTCTTAGTGCCCTTTATATTGTGCTTGTAGGTGTTAGGATATATTTTCCCAAAAAATCATTACTCTATACTTTTTTCAAATTCAATTGGAGACCTAACTCCTGATACCAAGAATTAATATTTTAAGATCACTAGAAAGAGGCACATTTTTGGATTTGTTACTTATAGCTCAGTAGATCACCATCTAAACACTAATAATCTAACATTCCTGGGTACTTAACTATTATTTTCGCTGGTGTGAATGTGGAAAAATGGGGACTACTAATGCTTCCTGCCAGATATTATTTAACAAAATTTGGACTACTTTAACCAGTTAGTACTTTTTGATTGTAATCTAAGAGAGAATCGCCTACCTTGTTCAGTACTATTTTGGAGGGAAACATTGTTTCTATTCTGTTAAAATTAAAATCCCTAAGGATTGGATATCTGTTAAAGGTATGTTTAAATTCCATAGAGCTAGAAGTAAATCAACTCTCGGCAAAATTCTCAGTCATGGAAATGAACTTAAAGTAATTGCCAATTAACTAAGGCAATTTATTCCACAATGCTAATTTCATATAGTTTATTTTGAATGTATAGCATTTAAAATTCTCATGTCACAGTTATTTTCAAATATAGTAGGCCTATTTGAAGCTTAATGCTTTCCTAACATTATTTTTAATAAAAAAATATTTAATATTCTTGTGATAATTAACTACATACCATCTGTGGGTTTGTCAATAAAGAGCATTTTGCTCTATGCATTTCCGTTTTGAACATTTGTTTGAACCAAATCACTTATTTTGGTATCCTTCACTGACCAAAAACATGAATATAAAATTAATAGTTTTTATAAATGTGCTATAATGTTATCATATTTATTAATTTATTGATGGCATATGGTATAGTTGACATAAAACTAGTTTTATTTTACTTAGATCTGAATAAAAGGATAATATATGTTTTCAACAGCTCAACAATTGAGCTATAAACTATCTATTAATACAGCTGTATTTTCTGTTGTAGCTGTTGAAAAAATATATTTAATGATCAAAATTTGTCATTAAAAACAATGATGAGTTCGTAATACTAATATATAAATATTATGAATGACTATTATACATTTTGCCTGAAGATTAATGGCAAGTATTTTAAGTTTTTCTTTCTTATGAATGTAAGGTAACATTCATCATATGGAATTTCTTTTTGCTTATACACATTAAAGTAAATTATTTTAGTCAAGGTTAACTTGTTTATGAGAGGTATCTGTATGAGGATCAGATTTTCAGTGATATGTTGCACACATACTTTATAAATGCTGACATTTAAAAAAGAGACAATTATTCTCAAGTTTCTCTGAGTGGTGACTAACATTCTGGCC